>VDFB02271358.1:280773912-281126183 GCA_007258455.2 Sequoia sempervirens
AAATTTCAAGAAAAAAATAAGAAGTAGGTGTAGAGATTGGAACCAATTTGCAGCAACTCCAATGAGGGATCCAACAAATAATTGAACAAACACATTTTCTTCATTCACCCCAAAAACTGCACAACCTATGGTGAAGGCTTGAATATGATCATTCACAATTAATGAATCTTCTCCATTGAGTTTTGTAAAATGTTTCCTAGAACCTGCAAGTAAGGCTGAATATTGTGGCAGCGATAAAGGCCCAAAATGGGTACCCCATGGTTGAGGTGAAGACAATGCCATAATACAGATTTAGGAAAAGAATAATTGAATCTTCTACCAAAAATATTTTCTAGGAAAGGTCCTCATAATAGATTTTCCAACCTCCATCCTTGGGGAGGTACCTTCATATTTCTGAAGAGAGAAAGCAATGGCATTTCGATTCTCTCCCCACCAGAGTTGCCAAAAATTTGTTAGTAAACAAATTGGTCACTACAATTTTCTTTGAGAAATGACCCCAAGTTTCCCTATTGAGCAGTGACACAATGAACTAACAGTTTGGGAAATCGAGCTATTGAGTTAGTGATCTTCCTCTGAATTTTAGAGGTACAACTCCCTCATATGATATAACTGATTTTTGGCGTATGCTTTTAACCAAAAAGCGATAAAAGAAACACTTACATATATGCATAACCATGACACAAATGCGATGGTAAACAATAGATAGAAGAGGAACAAAAAAAAATGACACAAAGATAATTATTTACATACCCATGAATAATAATCAAGAGGATACGCATCAATTTCTTCCAAAAATAAGAGCATATATAAAATGCTCGGAATTCATAGATCCTACAACACATACACCCACGATCAGATATAGCAAAGTATTAACCAAAGAATGATCATGATCTCACTTAGAAAACTTACAATCAAAAAGAAGACAAACATACACAAATATCAAAATATCTCCTTATTCATTTGATGAAATAACAGTGTACAAATGGCCCTACTGAAAAAAAAATATTACAGTTTAAATTGGAAATTAAATTACTATCTTCCCTACAATATCTCATAGAATCTCCCTTATTCGAATAGCCAAAAAAAATCCCCTTATAAAAGAAATTCTTCCCCTCTTCGATACTCGTAACCGCTCCTTGAATTTGTATCTTCTTTTAATTTTAGAGTGAACTCTTCAAATTCCCATCAGCTATTACCTTCTACCGACATGACTCTTCACTTTAAATTCAAATACAAAAGAAAGTGAAACTTACAAGGAGCTTCTTATCTCAATCAATCAGATGCAAATTATGATCCTCAACTCTCCATATTACATCATAAACAAGATCAGTATTTATCTAACCCGACAACACCTTATTCACATACATTTTTCTTGTCAAGGTTATTTCCAAGAGTATTGGGTCCATATTCATGGGATTTTGATGAAAAAGGAACTAGAATATTTATTTTATAATCTTCAAGAGATATTGTAATTAATAGTTGTGCTCGTCGTACTTGGTGAAGAAATAGAGTAATCTATAATCTTAGCCAATTCTGCACCGGAACAAAACCTAGCTTTTGCTTCGAATGGCATAAACAGTATACTATTTCTCCATATTTTTCCTTCTCGATCAATCTCTTTCCATTGATTGAATTTCAAAGAGTCCTCATACAAATCCTCATTCGAAAAATGGATACAGCTATGTCTCCCAAGCGAAGAGTTTCTTCTAAAACACATTTGGTGAATAAAATTGAATCAATTTCATCTCTCTTGACTACTGTACAATTTTTAGGATATAGAGTGAGAAAAAATATGGCAAAAGAAATAGTCTTAGTTGTAGTTTCAAGACTAGTAAAAGTACAGAAGTAATGAAATTAGCCACAGTTTCTTGTGAAAGATTGTCTTTGTCAAGAAGGCCTACTTTTAACCGCTTTTATTAATGACAACACCTCTCTTAGTCTGAATCAAAGAGATCCCGACCATAAGTTTGAGGGCGCCTTTGAAATTATTATGTCTTAACTCTATTTCTTCCTACTCACACCAAACACTAGTCGAATCATCCATTGTTTTGTAATTCACTTGTGTGGCATCCTCATTTTGATGGCTCGCATGACTTCTCAAGTAGTTGATATCAAAACAAACCTTCACATGAGGCCCGTGGGTATATCTGTAGCGCTCCCTCATAGGTGAAATCTTTGTTTAGATCAAAACCATCACTATGCTCATTTTGAAAATACTCTTGTAGATCAGCTAAATTGATACTTTTGAGGATTCTCTGATATCGATTCATTCCTTTGGTAGCATTTGAATTGTAATGCAACTTCAGGTCTTTCACTCTTTTCATATTCCAAAGATGTGTTGCAAGCTTCACTAACAAGAACCAGTCCTTTAATCAGACAGGTATTTACATAGAATTTATGCCTCACTTCATGCTGCAACATCCTTCCGGTAAGAACAAGCTAATCCATGTGTATATCTTGCTAACAACCACACACTTATTTGTGAGTTAAAAATATTATGTTGGGACTTTGTGTGTTTCTTGCAACCACCTCAGGCTCCGCTTGAGGTTGTGAAAACTTTTAATATTGCATTAGGCTTTCCTTCACGCCTTTTCAAATAGGTTTTATTCATGTTTCGAGTGTCGATGGGGTTGTTACAACCCCATCGGGACCCATGGTGGTTGCAAAACCAACCTAAAATGCCAATAAAGAAAACACCTTATTTTCTCAAAATTTCTCAATACTCATCCTTGTCATAGCTACGACCTTCATGTTCAAGTTTATAATCGGCACAACAAAAAGGAATGAAAGAGGAAACAATGGTGACAGCAGGGAAAGCATCCAAATCATGAAGTTGACCATGTCCTGATTCTGTCATAGGCAATGAATAATTTTCGAGTTCGAATTATCATATGCAAGCCTCAAAACTGCATTGTTCATAACATTGATATAGGATTGGGTTGCATACCTCAAGGAAGCTTGCATAATCTTTCATTAAGTTCCCCACGAAATCTTCCTTTATCATATTCACAGGTCCTTCCATTTAGGAATCGTGCTACATTCTTCAAAGGAGACTCTTAAAGCACCAAAATATCATCTTCAAAAATGATAATGAAGGGTGATAACAAATCACTCATACCATTCCCAAAATAAAATGTAAAGAGATGACAGAGATCACAATTTCTGAATATGATTACTAAGAAGCATTATCTCACTGAAACAAATGTTATTCATATCATCACTTTCAACACCATTTCCTACAAGAACCTCTGATACATGTTTCTGATTGTCCCAGATGCAAAGAATTCATTCTGAGTTTTACATTAACAAGGTATATCCTCCCACAACATGGCAATCTATGACATCACATTTCTTTGAGACATTCCTTTGAAATAGTTCACATGCCTCATCTATACTTCCACATTTTGTGTGCATGCCTAGCAAGGTACTTGTCAAAATTTTCTCTTTTGTTAAGCTTTAATAACTATCCTTTCATTAACTTAACTACTTGTTTTCATTTACCAATCAAATGTCTTCATCTTGTAGGGATCATAGTATAGATCATAGTTGCTTCAAGGAGGACATAAGTTGCTACATTTTTAGGATTCAACTGTAAAACAACAGCTTGAAATACTTAGCCTCTATTTATAAATGATCCACAAGTATCAAGAAGACATATTAACACAAGCATCATAGGCTTGATTGGCACCTTAATAGGGGAAATTTTTAAAAAAATCACTTACCAAAATTGGGGTAACACTATGTTAATTAAATAATAACCTATTTTTTAATTGATATTACCTATTTCCCTTCTAATTCTCACTAAATTCCTAAGGTAATTAATTTGTTTAATTTATCTATCATGGACTAAGGTATTTCATTCATCTATTAAGTTAAATAAATATCCCTATTTATTTAATTTAATTCTTAAACCCACTTTTCCCCTTTTCCTCTAAATAGGAACTAAATCTAATTATTTAATCTTATCTTAATCACCTCAATAATCATGTGCACATACTTAATCCTTGATTAAGAGGTGTCATGTCCTCCAATTCTCCCACTTTCCTTAACCCATTCCCTAATCTAATCCTAATCCTCTTATAATCATTTGCACAATCCTAACCTTGTGACTAGAAAAGGGCTAATCCCATTTCCATTTATTGCACATCCACTTTGTCCCCTCAACACTAATGTTTTCCCTTTTGGAAAAGACCCGGTTATGTACTTTTGGCATGGGTATTTCTTCCAAAAGTACCCAAAAGGAATTGAAAATTTATTTATTCCTTTCCATCTTGTACCTTGGGAATGTTGTACAAGGAAGTCCTTTAAGACAATGATCTTCCCCATCTCCCAAGGTACCTCCTAAGTACCAATATCCCTCTCAAGCTCTCTCATTGTGACACTTGTCACAATCTTGAGGCTTGAGAGATCATCTCCCTCACATCTTTGCTCATGATGTCACTTGGCAACATCTCATGAGGTGAGATGTCTCATTCATTTTGGACCCTTGATCTTCTAAGATCAAATCCTAGCCTTCCATCCTCTCTCCCCTCTCCTCATATTATCCAACACCTAACCATTTATCATGATCATACAACCTTGAGCAAAATAGTGTCATTATGTTGCTAAAAATAAGTGAGCACACATCAAAATCGATAATTTTGGGTCAATCTACACAAGGGCTTTGACATACTAATCTAATTTTCAAAGCCATGTATGTTGAAGCCCTCATTGTAATATGAAATCCATGAGGATTGAAAAATTGATTAGTAATTGTGTGTGTGAATTTGTGAGAAAGATAGTAAATCAACACAAACATCAATGAGACGTATTACATTAAAGATTTGAATCATAAACTAATCAAATGAAAGAAAAACAAATCTTTTGAAATGTTCCATTGTTCTCTATTCTCAAGGATTTATTAAATCATATTGACTCTCAAATTTTATGTGTGCGCTATGATTGTTAAAATGGCAACTTGAGAAACGAGATGTTGTATAATGCAAGAAATCTAAGTTCCTACATGAGATTGCATGATGTAAATGATAAATGGTGATATTGATAAATGGATAATGATGCTAGATTATGTGATACCAATGCTGCATAAAAAGCTAAAATGATTCTACATATGCTCAAAATATTAACTATTGATATGATAAACTAAAATGTAATTACAAACCAAGACATGATTCTAAGTTAGAATGATAAAACAATGCAACTTGTTAAATGCTAAATGATCAAATTCTAAATGCTCCAATGCTCCAAAGCTATTCCTGCATAATAAGTTTTCTAAAAGATGTGATTTTAAGATGCTATAGCAAGGGGTTGTATTTATAGGATTTTCAAGGCATCTTGTGATGTGGCAACAATCAACGGTCGAGATTCAAACATGAGAGATGAACGGTGGAGATGGGAGAATCATGGAGGATGTTCCCTTGACCAAAGGCAACATGCCAAGTGTGTGGGAGAATTAAATGTGTCAAAATTCCAAGTGTGTGGGAGAATAAAATGTGTGAAAAGGCCAAGTGTCCAACATGTGCCTAAATTCAAATTAGGAATTTAAATATTAGACATATTTAAATACATGTGACATTTGAGGATGTGGCCAAAAAGTGTTGTAGACATGTGACTAAATTTGAATTTGAAATTATTCAAACTTAGTGGGAAGATATTTAATTAAATAAAAACAAACTATAGACATTTGTTTATTTAATTAAATTTAGAAGAATGTGATTTAAGATGAAGAATTTAGAAAAGTGTGAACTATATAAATAAATTAAGAATGTATTTATAAGTAGATGAAATAAAAGGGGTCATTAATTAAATAACTAGTATTTAATTAATTAATTGTCTTGATTGATTTTAGGTGTATACATTTTATCCCTCTTTGAAGCAATGTGTTTACACGTTGCTTCAAAGAAAAATTTATTGTTGATGTTGACAAAAAAAAAAATTGATGCCCTTGATGTTGATTTTCAAGTGATGATGGATATATGCCCCCTCGGGAGATAAATCGGTGAATTTGTGAATTTTTAGAACTTTTTTGAATTTTTTGAAAATTTTGATGATTTTTCGATGATTTGATGATGATTTCAAAATTTTATGATTCAGAAACGATTTATCTCCCAAAAAATGATGTATAAGTCACCAAGTGATGATTTAATTAATTAAGCCCCTTTTTGACTCCTTGTGTTTGATGCTTGATGATCGGTTCAGCCAATAGATTTGATGATGTTTGATGATGTTTGATGATGTTAATAGATTTGATGATGATTGACCTCATGATAGGTGAAGATCAATGATAGATTGATGATAATTGACCTCATGATAGGTGAGAATCAATGATAGATTGATAATTGACCTCGTGATAGGCGAGGATCAATGATAGATTGGTGATTGTCCTCATGATAGGTGAGGATCAATGATAGATTGATGATTTTCCTCATGATAGGCGAGGATCAATGATAGATTGATGATTGACCTCATAATAGGCGAGGATCAATGATAGATTGATGATTGTCCTCATGATAGGCGAGGATCAATGATAGATTCTCACGAGATTTGATCAAAGTCTCATCAAAGCTAATTAAATTTGATTGATTGATACGATTGTTGATTTGTGATATGTTATGATCATAGGAGAATTTCTGCATCTAGTGCAAGCGGATTCAAATTTGATCAATCGATGTGGTTTATCATCTTTGATTGATATGCCCCAGTATAGGATTGATTAATGTACTGAGACTTGATGATGTATTAATACTTGATGATGTACTGATACTTGATGTATACACTTATTCAGTTAGAGATTTTGTGATTTCTGCCACTTTGTTGATGTATCTCTCCATGTTTGGATATCATTGTACACTTGAAATTATTATTTTGAGGTTTATATGATATGCAGTGGACTATTGATCTATGTGGTGTTTATGATTTTATGATGGATGCATTTAATTTCTATGGTATGATGCTTATGTGATGTTCTATATGAGGATGGTATGCAATTATGATGTGATAATGCATGATTGATGATTCTATATGATTTATGGATGATGTTTCATGCTATGTGAGATGGATTTGATTATGCAAATGATGTGTGATGTTTATGTACGTTTATGTGATGATTATGCTAATCCAGTTAGTCCTTTGTCAGTCTTGGATTTGATTAATAACAAATTCACAGGTTGTATTCCATACACCCTAGTAAATCTATCTTCACTACTGGTTTTAGATGTTCATAACAATGGCATTATATCTTTACAGGGAAACTTGCTTACCGATCACGTTCTTCAGCAACAATTTCTTCTTGGAAATCTTACTTTGCTGGATATTTCTTTCAATCTTCTTAATGGACCAATTTCTTAATCCTTTAATAATTGATGAAATAATTTTGATTATGCAAGTAAGATGCAATGCACTTCTTTTTGTGTTTTCTGATGCAAGTATTGATGTAATGCATGGATGAATGAATGATGTGATCATGCTTTCTAATGTATGCAAATGATGATGCAACTGATGTGCAACTATATGAGAATGACGTCTTTTTGGTAATGCCAAATGTACTCAATCCATTAATAATAGAGATAACATCATTGTGAAATTGTTTCAGCCTTGGAAAACCCCTAAATATAGATGCAACACTGGTATGAATGCAATCTAACTTAACCATGCAAATCTAATATGCAAATGGTGGTCAGCATAACAGTCAATTTGTTGTGCTTTTTATCATCATTGAGCCTTAAAAATGTTGAAAGTGAGTACAAACATCGATGGTATAATTTAGACCATGATGACCTGAGTATTACTTCCATGATTTTTGATATTGCAAGTTAACACAAGCATCTAGGTATAATTGAACCAAGATGACCTGAGTATTCCTTGTGTAAACATACAAGAGTTAACCATGTTGCTATGCAAATTCAAAATGTCATCAATGATACTTTGTAGAGCATGTCCCGTGACAATTTGCATAGTAGTAGTGATCAACTCACAAATAGTAGACAAAGAAAAATCATACTCCTTCTTGGCTCCTCTAGTTCAATACATCATTGAGGTGCTCCAGAGATATGATAACAAAAATCTAAGTACAACAGTTGAATAGACATGCCAACATGATAAAGCCATGATTAAGAAGAATATCATCCATTTAAATTTTTATTTGATTTGATTGATTTGGTTGTTTGATGTTTGATATGGATGGTTGATGTATTCATGGTTGTGATTGATGTTCAAATGTTGGGTTGCACTATGATCATTGTGTTTGTTGTGTTGCCCTACTGTTGTTTTTTTGTTGGTTTAAGCCCAAAGTTTATTTGCCCCCAGTGAGTTCAGGATTTTTCCCCCAGTCTAGGGTGAGACACGACCACGATGCCAAGATATTTACATGAAGCTTTCTGATGATAGGAAGATTGATGGTGAAAGCGAATGGAAAAAGTGAATGGCAAAAGCGAATGGTCGGCATGCTCAAATAGATGGAAAAGCTAGCCTATCACAAATAGCACCTGTTGCCAGGTTTTCACTACTTTTTTTATTGCACTTTTTCAGATTTTATGATTTTTTTGACTTTTTTTTTTGTATTTTTCTCTTTTTTGCTTTTTTTGTATTTTTCTCTTTTCTGATTTTTTTGGATTTTTCTATTTTTGGATTTTTTTGGATTTTTGATTTTTTTACTTTTTTTGGATTTTTAAGATGGAATGATATGATATGACTGGTTGAAGGAACACGATGCCCCACAAAAGAGGTAATACAACGATGGATAAATGGTAGATTAAAATGAAAGATTCACTACAAAACATGTCACACAAGCAACATATCTCTTGTCGAAAGATGATAATAGTTGATTGATTAAGATGCCAGGAATGATTGATTCCATAAGGCATGATGGTGATAAGTACTTAGGATCACTAATTTCCTCTAAGTACAATAATATTGATGATTGTTGATGATTGTTGATGATTGATTGAAAAAACATATGATGATTGGATAATGTTTTACAGCTAGGCTCAAATATGATTTACATGATAAGGTTTAGGGTTACAAAGGGACATGATTGCATGGATTTTGATAAGCTAGGAGATATGGAATGGAAGAAAGTAAGGATAAAAATAATGAATGGGATGATCAAGATCAACTAGATAAGATACAGACACAAGGCCCAAGTATTTTTCCCCTATTCCTCATCAAGACCAAGGACGAGAAGAAAGGATGTATCTAGTAAGAATGATGGAATATAGATAAGATGAAAGATATGGTACGAAAGATATGGATCAAGTGTATATGATAAGATATATGATGTTCAAGGAGATCCTTAACCTTGTCAAGATCAAAGGTGGAAATGTAAGGAATGATAAGATATGCATGATAGGAAGATGGAAGAAGGACTTAAGCATCAAGTTTCACAACCAAACGTCTCGACTATGTGCTCTAATAAACCATGGCAATGGGAGCTAGACTCTTAAATGTTGGCAGATTTATGGTATGATGGGGTAATATTGGATAGGAGGTTCAAAGGTTTGTTGATGGATAGATGGAAAGGATGGCAAGATCAACATTGGCACACACCTTGAAGGGTGGTGGAGTGATGGAGGAAAAATGGATTTGGAAGGTGAGAGGTTTTTAAATGGAATATTGGAGGAAACTTTTGGATTAGAAAATTTGGATGCCAATTTAGATTTTATTGCTTCTATGAGACTTTTAGGAATCCACATGATTTTTGACTTTGATATTTGCTTTGTGGCCTTTGACATTTTTCTTTTTGATTTATGGACCTTTGTGGTCTTTGAAATTTTCCTTTTTGCTTTGATGGGCCTTTGTGGCCTTCTAAAATTTTATTTTGATTTATGGACCTTTGTGGTCTTTGAAAATTTCCTCTTTTCTTTGATGGGCCTTTGTGGCCTTTTTTATTTTTCCTTTGATTTTGGATCAATTTTTCTTTTATTTTTGCATGCCTCTTCGAGGAGACATGTTGATCCTTTGACACATGTGGATTTTGATATGGAAGCTTTTGATATTTGGCACTCAAATTGCTTCCAAGAGAAATGGTGGGGTTGGATTGAGATGAATGGTATGGAGGTATTATGGATGAGTGAGTGTAGGTAGAATTTTGAAAGGGCATCAAGGATGTGTGCATTTGTTTTTCTTGAGGAATAGGATATGGACCTAGGATAAAGGGAAGGTTCGATGGACTAGGATGAGGACCTAGGATAGATGGAAGGTTTGGTGGATTAGGATGAGGACCTAAAATAGATGGTAGGTTTGATGGACTAGGACACTTAGGTGTATAACCAAGGTTGTGATAATATGGATTTTGTTGGTTAGAAATGGGTTCCAGGATACCTTGTTCATGAAGGCCTAATCCTTTTCCTTTGTAGTTCATACTTTGACACAATTTTTTACCAATGGGATATGTGTTTGTGAAACAAGATGCGAGTCCATTTTGGGGAGGATGTGATATGGATGAAAGGATAGGTGTTGGAAGTAAACCAGAGCGGATGAAGGTGGAGGATCCCAATTTGTAGGTGTGGGGTTCTTGGATAGCTTGTATAGGTGTGATAGGCTCTTGACATGGGGATGATGGGGTACTTTGATCTTGACTTGGAAGAGGATAACGAGGTGTAGAAGATGGAGCAACTTGCTCTTTATTAGGTATGGAATCATCATGTAGTGGTGTGAAAGGAATATCTTGATCTTGAGATGGATGAACATCCTCATGAAATGAAGGGATATCCCCGGATGGAAGCATATCTTGATCTTGATGAGGAAGGGAATCACGAGATTTTGTAGAAATCATATCTTGATCATCGGATGATAGGACCTCATTAGATAGGAGGGAAGAATTATCATGCTCTTGGGATGCAATGGAATCATGAGATGGTATGGATTCATCAGATGTGGTGGAAGGAGGACTTGGAAGAATACTTTTCTCTTGAGATGGAAAGGAATCATTGTGGATGAAAAGTGAAAGGAGGGGATCATCATAGAATTCTTGAGAGATGGGGTCTTGATCAAAGATTGGAAGAACTTGTGGAATTTTGGTATCATTAGATGAAGTGGAAAGAATGATTTGATCTTGATGTGTAAGTGAGTCTATACTATCATGGTTTGGACTAAGAGATGGACATGAATCATTTGATGTAGAAGATATGATAGAAGAAGGTGGTTGGATGGAATCATTAACTTGGGTAAAAGAATCCTGAGATTTATTTTGACTTATGGGAGATGAAGATAGATGCATGATATGGTAAGATTCTTCCATATCATTTGTGTTTGAGGACTGAGAATTGGGCTTCTCATTTAACTTTTTCAAGAATTTGAATATATTGAACTTGGATGATGTAGTTGTTGGTGGAGAAGGTGTCATGTCAAGATTTATGTTAGAGGAATAAGAACAAATGTCTGGTAGCAAATATGTCTTTGTGGTTTCTCTTTCTATGTCTTAGAGTTGTTGAAGGTTTTGCATTTGCTGAGTTAAAGCATTCAATTGATCCTCATCTATTTTAGCCATGGTGGTTTGAGTTTCAATTTCCTATTCTTTGAGTTTATGCTTTGTGGGGATCTTAAAATGGGCATACAAGTGTTACACTTTGACTAAACTTTGATCTTTGTTTGGAGAAGTGTCAAGGATAAAAACGTATAAGTCGAATAGAATGAAAAATTCTATTGATGAGACCAAGTTTAGTTCGATTATACAACTTTGTTTCATGATGAATGGATGACAAATCTTGATTAGGATGAAACTAGGCTTAACAATCAAAGGTGTGATAGGTTTGATGATTTAGGCACTTTGAGATGTTAGATCTTGGTTTAGTTTGGAGAATTCCACTTGTAGAGGTTAGTTTTAAAAAGTTTAGACTCTGCGGTACCTGAGGAATGTTTCTGGGCTAAAAAAGATTTTGAATTCTGGTTCAAACTGTGAAACAGGGGATAAATTTAACTCTCAAATTTTGCATTTAATGGATGTGCTAAAACAGAGCCTGGATGCACTAAAATATTGCATAGATGTGCTGGAAGACATCCTGGATGCATTATAGAATGGCTTGAATGCGCCACAAAAAGGCTTGAATGTGCTGTAGGATTGGTTGGATGCGCTACAGAATAGCTTGAATGCGCTACAGGATTGGTTGGATGCGCTACATAATAGCTTGAATGCACTAAAGTATTGGTGGATGTGCTGCAGTAATGGGTGAATGTGCTATAGAATACAATGGATGTGTTGGCAAATATAGTGGATACATTATAACAACATATGGATGCGCCAGAACAAGTAGTGGATGCGCTGAATTGGGAAAATGTCACAGTTTCTTGCAAGTTTGTTTGATTTTTTTGATTTTCCATTCAGAGAATTAGTTGTTTCAAAGGATGTTTTCTGAATCAAGGTTTGTACTTCCAGTGTGTGATGTTTTGTTTGAAATTTGTTCAAAAACACATTGGTAAAACACATCAAACATGCACAATCCTAAGGCTATGTAGGACAATATTTACTGGATTCCCACTTGGATTTTACTCCAGCTACGCCTACTTTTAGCGGATGATTAGAAGTTTGACCCCACTGGCTCCCCTCCACGGAACTCACTTCTTGGGGCAGTCAAGCTTCAATACCCATGAATCTCCCATGGCATACTTCTCATCTCTACTAAAAGCCGCAAAAACATGGGACGGCTTCAAAGGTTAGACCTTCTACTCCAGTTAATAGAATAAGGATTTTGTCTTGCTATAACAAAGGGTTCTAGTATAAGCATTTCGTTCTTGGGGGATCATCCATTCGGCAAGAGACCATTATTTCCCTTCTTGTCGAAACAATCCTCGTGATACTTCAACTTTCCTCAAGTACCCACATTTATATCCCGGTTGGAAGTCACTTGGCTTTAGCATGTTACCGGTTGGGTTGTTCCCTTAGGTGATTACTTTTTCCCACAAGGTAGGCCCTCTATGGATAAAATAAAATAAAAATGAATGGTTATGGCTTTTTGGTCACTCAATTAAGGGGAGAGCTTATGCCTACCATTCATCAAGCACATAAGACATGGTGTTCTTTCCCTCCTTATTAATCTAGATTCCTAAATTAACCAAAAGCAAATAAATCAACTCCAGCCCCTGCACCAAATTTATTAGTAGTTGTATAAATTTGTCTTTGACCAACGTATCATCCACCTGCAAGCAGAAAATAGTAATTAGTTCTTGGGATTTTTTAAGATTTTGCAAATTTTAACCAATGTGCTAAAACAGTCATCCAATGTGCTAAAAGAACTAACCAATGCATTAAAATAACTAATGGATGCGCTAAAACAACAACTTAATGCGCTATAACAGATACTAAATGCACTAAAATAAAGAGTGAATGTGCTAAAATACTCCTTGTATGCGCTGAAATAGATGATGGATGCATTGAAAGACTTCTCGAATGCGTCGTAATAGAAATCGAATGTGCTAAAAGATTTGTCGAATGCACTAACAGAACTCGCAGTCACGCTAAAAGATCATGTCCAACTTGTTTCACGAAAACTTTTCCAAAAAATTGTTAAACATGGGGTTGAGCCCTACGATGGGTGCCATTTTATGTGTGTGTGAATTTGTGGGAAAGTTAGTAAATCAACACAAACATCAATGAGACATATTACATTAAAGATTTGAATCATAAACTAATCAAATGAAAGCAAAACAAATCTTTTGAAACGTTCCATTGTTCTCTATTCTCAAGGATTTATTAAATCATATTGACTCTCAAATTTTATGTGTGTGCTATGATTGTTAAAGTGACAACTTGAGAAACGAGATGTTGTATAATGCAAGAAATCTATGTTCCTACATGAGATTGCATGATGTAAATGATAATGGTGATATTGACAAATGGATAATGATGCTAGATTATGTGATACCAATGCTACATAAAAAGCTAAAATGATTTTGCATATGTTCAAATATTAACTATTGATATGATAAACTAAAATGCAATTACAAACCAAGACATGATTCTAAGTTAGAATGATAAAACAATGCAACTTGTTAAATGCTAAATGATCAAATTCTAAATGCTCCAATGCTCCAAAGCTATTCCTGCATAATAAGTTTGCTAAAAGATGTGATTTTAAAATGCTATAGCAAGGGGTTGTATCTATAGGATTTTCAAGGCATCTTGTGATATGGTAGCAATCAACGGTCGAGATTCAGACATGAGAGATGAACGGTGGAGATGGGAGAATCATGGAGGATGTTCCCTTGACCAAAGGCAACATGCCAAGTGTGTGGGAGAATAAAATGTGTGAAAAGGCCAAGTGTGTGTGAAAAGGCCAAGTGTCCAACATGTGCCTAAATTCAAATTAGGAATTTAAATATTAGGCATATTTAAATACATGTGACATTTGAGGATGTGGCCAAAAAGTGTTGTAGACATGTGACTAAATTTGAATTTAAAATTATTCAAACTTAGTGGGAAGATATTTAATTAAATAAAAACAAACTATATGCATTTGTTTATTTAATTAAATTTAGAAGAATGTGATTTAAGATGAAGAATTTAGAAAAGTGTGAACTATATAAATAAATTGAGAATTTATTTATAAGTAGATGAAATAAAAGGGGTCATTAATTAAATAACTAGTATTTAATTAATTAATTGTCTTGACCGATTTTAGGTGTATACAGTAATCACAAAGATGCTTTGATCATTTGGTTTTAGATGGTGCTTCTAAAAATGGACACCTTTCCTATAACAAAAAATCTCCTCCCAATACATGGACACTTCTTTTTATCACATTCCAAATCAAAATATCTCACAAAATTCTAACACAAAAAAGCTCACATGAATAAAAAGAGAAATTAATTAAATAAAAAAACTAAAGCTACATATACATTTAACCAATTGAGTTATTATGAATTAGGCAATGAAAATAGTGTGGTGTTATCCCTTGTCTATTAAAGCATGATTTTCTCTTCTATCTAGTTATTGTCAAACTCACAAGTTTTCCCATTCTCTCGCCTACTTGATACCAAATATTGAATTTGGTCAAGGGATAGATAATAGAATACACAATAATGAAACACTTTAATTAAATTGACTCAATAAAGAGAAACATTTATATAATTAGAAGGTTTGTTCTATTTTTTTAATATTCAAACTTTATCATTCTAACAAACTTGCCCATCATATACTTTTGCTAAACTTGTGAAGTTATTGGTGCTTCAGTATCAAAAATTCTAGGTCACCTATCCCATTAGTACTCTAGCTCTACCTAATTGATAAAAAGATCAATTGACTTCATTGGAGAAGTGGAATAGTACTTAGAAAATACATGAAAAAGATTTTAGGCATTAAAAATTACAAATTTAGAAGAAAAAAATATATTTTCCTAACTATTTACAAAATTTTCCATCAAAAATTGAATTTAAAAAAATTGTTATTAATCTGATTAAATTTTACTTTATGTTTTTATGAAAAATTTAAATGTAATGTCTAGTGGTTACAAAAAAAATAAATTAATTTTTGTTTTAAATTAATTAGAAAGTTAATTACGTTTTAAAAGTATAAATACATGAAAAGCAAGAAAGAAAGGAATGCCACCACGACAATACAGTAAGAGGTGGGTAAAATCGGGAGAGGAAAACGACAAGATATGATGTGAGGACAAAAATTGGAAACTGAAAAAATGGGAAGCTTTGAATAAACAGTAATTGCGCATCCGGGGAATCGAACCCCGGTCAGTACCGTGGGAGGGTACTATGATACCACTACACCAGATGCGCTGTTCGTTTATTCTTTGCCACTTTCTCATCATATTCTATGAAGAAAATGGGGTATAAATTTTTAGAGCACCAGATTTATTCCTATCATTAGAGCAAATATGCTGGCTATGGGGTTCGAACCCATGCGCACTTATGTGCAGAAGATCTTAAGTCTTCCCCCTTAACCTCTCGGGCAAACCAGCTGTTGTGAACTAATAATATTCTATTTGATACTATTAAAAATAGAAAATTGATAAATGATTTTTGTAGATTAAAAGGGAGGGTCGAGAATGGTTCATCTAGACATTGCCCTATTTCACATAGGATAACCATCTCCAACTAAACATCTAGATATATTCAAAAATATTAGTTTTAAGGTGTTATTTTAGATTAATTAATAAGATTAGGTGATTAAGTTTTGTAATGATAATGTAAAATGATTATTTATAACATTATTGAATTATTTTTAGAAATTTATATCTTTTATTTGATGAATATTTTAAAATGTATATGATCTTAAAAATTCTTTGATTTAGATTCAATAATGTAGAATCACTTTCAACCAATGTATGTTGTGGCAATTACACACTCAATTAATTTCAAACCAATAATTATTATTTTTATATTTTCTTTGTTATATTTCTAGAGCTTTTATTGTTCTATCTAATTTTAATGTGTTTTTATTCAATTTACGATTAAGCAGTACATTGGTTGTTTCTTCAATTTTCTAGTTTGCTAATTCAAAATCCTAGTTGATGTATTTTGTTGGTTATTATCTCCTAGTTTTATTTCTAGTTTGTTACTTGTCATATTTATTTTTATTATGTTTTCTCAATTTGTTTTCTTCCTTAGACTTTAGTTGTATTTGATCTATTTTATTTTATCATGAAGTTAAGCTCTTGTCGAATGCTTGTAGAGAAAATTATGTTAATATTTTAGTTTTTAAACTCATACAAGTCTAAAAGATTTTATTTTTTATTTAAATAGTTTGGGAGATCTATTGGTGGTGAGATTATTAATTTATTCTCCATATTATCTTGGACTTCCTTATTTTTTATTTCTAATTTTATGGTTTTTTGGGTTTAATTTCAAAAGTTTTAGTTTTATTTCTTTAAAATTTGGTTTTCCCATGTATCCCCTGGATCCAAAAGTTATTTGAATTAAATTTTAACACCTTTCTATGTCTAATAATCAAGGTTTGTAAAGTCATGTACCTTTCCAAAACTAAGAACTTAGTTAAATTTAGTTTTATCCCTAGAAGTCTAAGTCTAGGAAACCCAAATCTTAGGTGTCTTTATCGAATTTAATTCTTTTTGCATCTATTGGACTTTAGAGGGGTGAAATTAATTTGTTTTTAGAACTTTTTTTTTTTAGTTTTGGACTTCCCAAACTCTTAATCATGGATAATATATTTTGAGTCTACTGTGTATGACTCAATCTCTTGATAAGCAATGTATTTCCCTAAGGCCATGAAATCACAACACCTATCATCTAAGTTTTCTTCATATTGGATGTGTGTCTTGTGGATCCTATTTATCAATCTAAAATGAAAAGGAGGCCTTCTAGATTTTAAATGTCTTTGAACCCAATTAGAATCAATTTTTACCTTAATTTTTGTTCAAAGAAATTTGATGTATTTTAATCACCTATTTACCTTAAATTTTATACAAAGAACTTTGATGTATGTTCTACAAAGATTTTAATTCTAAATCCTTTGATTTATTAAATCAAATTGAATTCATTTAAAGGTAGCTTGATTTTATTTATTATATATATGACACCTAAAGGGTGACGATTGGTAGAATCAAAACCCTATATTTGAGGGAGATATCAAACACATTTTTAAAGCTCATCAAGTCCTTGAAAGTGGAAAATAAAGTCATTACTTTCTATGAGTCCTCATTCATGATGTTATTAAGCTAGTCAATTTTAATTTCAAGTTTTCCTTCGTTAAATTGATATGCTTGAGTTGTGGTTGCTAAGGCAATAGGTGTAACTCAAATTATTAAACCTAATTACATATAAATTAAGCCTATATTTATTTATCAAATTATTTAACTAGCAACATAAAAATGCAAACCCAAATATTAAAATTATTATCAAACCTAATAGTGGTAAAGTATAAATATTTTTTAAATAAGAGAATATATAGCTACAAGGAATACTAAAAATCTTTCAAAGTGGTCATAATTTCAAGCAACTAGAATTTGAAGAGTTGTTCTTGAACTATTGTAATGGTTTGAGAGTATTTAAAATTAGACAAATTTATATTGTAAAAAGGGAGGGAGACTAGACAAAAAAATCTTCCATTGGTGAACAAAAGAATTGGCATGTACAATTGTGGTCTTGTTTCTCCAAACCTATATTTTGCATAATAGCACTTTTATGATAGACTATTAGTATGAGTTAATTATATGTATCTTCTTGGTAATTTGTGTTCTTTAAATATTAATTTAGTATCTAGACTAGATTTAATTGAATCCTACAAATTATTTATGTGCACACATGTGGTTAAGGAAGGAGTAGGAGAAAGAATTTGGGTGATCCCACAATAATGGGTTACACTTTTTGGCCAAACTTGACATTGAAATCAACATTTTTCACCAAATCTTTACTTTCTTACACCTATAGTAGCTAAACCATTAAGAATTTGAAGATGAATCAAACTAGTGACATGTGAGATTTTGTGTGTAGATTATAATTATATTTAAAAAATAAATTAAAAAATAAACTGTGAATCCTTTTATGTCATTTTTAATAACTTATTTTTTCTACTAAACAACATTTATAAAAAGCAATGCCTACTTCGAACTGCATAACTTTTTTTATAGAAAGGATACAATTCTAATTTTTAAAATACAGATTTGTCACACTAATATCTAGTGCATGGATAATTTTTCATAATTATTTGCTACATTTTTTTAAATTAATTTTTCAATTCAGAGTAATTATAATTTGAACAGAGGTGTACTTCGGCCCGGATAACCTTTTTTGTATGTATTTGAATTAACTTATTCTTTTTTTTGTTGGAATAAGGACATTAATACCTAGTGCACATGTATTTTTTAGAATTTTCTTTCTCTATTTTCCTATTTTTTCATATGTGTGAAACAAAGAACT
The DNA here is from genome assembly GCA_007258455.2 of Sequoia sempervirens. NCBI lineage: Eukaryota > Viridiplantae > Streptophyta > Pinopsida > Cupressales > Cupressaceae > Sequoia > Sequoia sempervirens. The sequence goes on from VDFB02271358.1 coordinate 280,792,729, forward strand.
TGATGTTCATTGAAAACCTACATTCACAAGAAATAAAAAATAAATATAATAATCAAATTAAATATTTAAAATTATACTTTTTGGGAAGCTTATAATAAGGGCTACATACTTACAAAATATAAATTTTAAATGAATTCATTTGATTTCCCAAAAGGTAAATCAAAAGTTGTTTTTTATCAGCATTTTGATAGGTGTAGAGGAGACTCCATTATAGGTATGGTTTAAAACTAATGGGGTTTTATCCAAAGGGGTTCGATCTAAGGGGGTTTGATCAAACCCTCTTTAATTCAAATCATTTAGAACCTTTAGTCTTAAATCATATATTTTTCAAAAATATGTGATTTCAAGCAAAAATCAGAATGTCCCATAAAGTGTAACCCATTATTGTGACAGCACCCATCTATCAAATTATTCCCTTAGAAGCTCACACAATCATATTTGAAGGATGTGTTCAAAGTGGTCATTAAACACTTGATTAAAATAATTTATTTTAATTTAGTAACAAAATTTATAAAGAAGAATCTAGCCTCAACCCTATTTCATTGCATACTCTCATAAATTCACATGTCCTAAGAGATAAATCCAAACTATGTTATGCTTCCTTTTTATAAGAGATGTCATTTGAATAATATATCATTGTTTTGGATCTATCATACACTGTTATGCTCTTCAATTAATTATTTTTTTTATGATTTTATTATACAAAGGCTAATGGAGAATTGCAATCCCTATATTCCAAGTCAGTACCTTTAGTATGTCAAATAAAATACACAAGTTAATTTTAATGCCTATCTAGAAAATATGGTCATTGTGAATATACTAGTAACAAATGTCATCAATTTTATGGTATGCGTATCAACCATTATTTTTGCAAAGGATATAGGAGGATATATTTGGCATGATTGGTCCTCAACAACAATAAAAATTAAACGAAAGATATATAATGTCATTTTTCTCTCATAGTTATTTAAGTATTAGCAACAGATAAAATAGATTAAATATTAGAGTTAGGATAATTTATAATGTGTAATATTTTTAAAATATATGTGAATAATCAATACAAAGTACAAAATGTGATAATTTAGTAAGAATTTCAAAGCAAATAATTAACACAATAAATTAAATACAATATCCACATAATTCAATTAAATTAACATCAAAATCATATATATAATATTTCCTATATCTTATAGCATCAAAGGTTTTCAATACTTATCTAAAATAGAGCACTTGGATGGTCACTCTCACTCTAGGATTCAATGGTTTTAACCCTTATAGCTATGAAACACTCTAGGAGGACCTAATTCTTATTCAAAACCCACATATTCTTCCCCTAAGCAATAGTTCTGGCCAAAAAATCCTAGGTGTACATTGTACCCTGAGTTGGACACACATTGTGTGCCCCTTCTCCCATGTCTATAGCCCACCAAACCACATTCTCAAGTCTCACATGAATGCTTTATATAACTTGTTAAGGGGTTGTTTTCAAACCATCACACCTTTTCATAAGAGCTTCCTTTTAATAAATAATTATTCCTCCCCTTTTAAAAGAAACTATATAAATAATTTTTATTAAGACATGGATAATTAGTTGTATGTAAGGTGCTTAAATGTTAGAGAGGCATATATATCTTACTTATTTCCCCAAAGGTAAAGCATATCCTTTTTACCTTTGGATTATTTGGGTACATAAATAACACAAATGAGTATGAAGCACTCACTTTAGGTCTAAAAAATTTAAAGAAAAGGATATTAAATTATTAAAAGATGAATTTGTTACCAGACAAATCAAAAATATATTACAAGTTAAAATGAGAGGATTTAGCATTATAGAAATATGGTATTAGATGGTAGCAAGTCTTCTAATTCACCTTGCATTACTTTCATTCCTATTTAAGAAAATAGTTAGGTCAATTCAAGTTAATAATACCAACTTTCCTTTTATATCTCATCTTAAATTTTAACAATATGTTTAGTATAGAAATGATTTATTAGTCAATAATTTCAAATAATGCATCCATCTTCAAATTCTTCAACAATGATAAAAGAAACTTATCAAATTTCTTAAAATTTTGATGATTTTTTAAATCTATTCTTCAAAGATAAAAGCTCAATGTATAGGGAATAAATATTCAAGGGTCAAACACTAAATATGATGAGCATAATTTAGATTCATGAGTAATCCATCTTAAATCTTATAAAATATCAAAAGGGTTGGTTATCATATTGGAAAATATAAAAAAACCATGTTAGAAAGAATGTTTGGGCTCTCATATGACACTAGTTCTTCTTTAAACCAATTCACATGAGGAATAGGAAAATTGAAAATCTCCTTGGTGTTATATTCATCTCTCAACATTTTATCATTATTTGATACTTGGTTGATGACATGTAAAATATTAAATATTTTCATCTAGAAGTCAATTAACTTTGAAAACTTCCTCTATCTTACTTCATGCTCAATAACACAATGTATCCAATACTTCTCAAGATGAGGTTGATATATCATGTGAGATCCCACCTTCTTATCCATGATGCCCTTAGGATCAAAGGATGATATCATTTCATGAAGGTAAAAATTGTATCTTTGAATTTTAATAGTTAACTCTCCAATAGTTTGAGAAGCAAGGCATGAATAATGTCCAATTATTACTGGGATTTGTATCTTAGTCCAAGTCCTAGTGGGATTTAGTCAATTGTCTTGTTAGCTCAAAAATCACTACCTTATCACTTGGGAACTTTGGCAACCTATAAATTTCTCTAGTGAAGCCACAAAATCTAATATAGAAGAATTTTGAGAATTGGATGAAACAATGCCATATACTACCAATGCCTTTATGGCTTCGACTGATAATATCTTTGCCTAATATCCTTCCATGGTCTAGATAAAAATATTAAGAAAACATCATTTTCCCTTTTAACTTATGCTTGTATCTTTCCTTCAAGGTTAGTTGAGGATAATATTTATGAAGCTTTACTTGACCAAGTGTAGCCCCATTTTTTTTAAGCTTAGTAAGTCTAGGGAAGATAGCTCTTATTTCCAATGAATAAACCAAGTAGGAAGTCATGTGGAACCTCCTTGTCTCCTAGAACTTTGTGAGATTCTCATAAATGTGTCATTACTATTGATGTTGTCCCAATATCAATTTCCTTATTCCTTAGAATAATGGTAATGACCTTGAACATTCATGGGGCATAAGTAGAGGATACAAGCTACCCTATTATTCAATTTGGAAAAAGTAATAGTTTTGTAAGTCTATAGGATTGGAAAATTCCTAAGGACTTGTGAACTTTTGACTTCTTGGTTTAAATTGGATTCCCACATCCTTGGTCGCCCACATTTGAGTATCTTATGTTTGAATGGTTATGTCTAGTCATTTTGGGTAAGGTTACAAGATCTTGTCTTCCATCATCCATTCCATTTTTTCCTAAAGTCTCAACACTCAGATCAAGATCAACCTTACATATTCAAATCACCTTCCCCATACTTATTATTGTCAATCATCACATCCTGTCATAAAATACATTAGAAACATGTTATTAGATAGCCATAATAAATCTATAATTGACATTTAAATAATTAGTCATGACAAATTTTATAATCAAACACAAAAGGAAGCAAACTTAATCTATAGTCTCACATAGCACAATCCATCCAATTCAATCAACCATGTCAAAATACCAAGGGTTAAGATAAGTATATCATCACAAACAAGCATCTATAAGAGGTGAAAATAAGGGATATTACAATTGAGTGATGCATTTCTCAAAGCACACACTAAATCATCCCATGGAGTATGGTTGTGAGTGAGGTGATAGTGGCAAGTTCAATCTTTGAGCTACTTGAAGAGAAATCAAGTTATGCCCTTGGTCCAATGCCCGACTATGGAAAGAGTGTTTGGTGGGGGTTCGAAGTTTTTAATGCCTTCTTTCAGGCAAGGCATGTGGCGTGCCCAACTCCCGACAACAACATAGTGTGGCGGGGGTTGTAACAGTTTAATGCTTCTTTATCCTTCACGTGCCAAGCGTAAACCTCAAATCCCAACAGATTTCAAAGGGGTGAAGGGAAACACAAATGAAGTGAAGCCTGATGCCATGCGGGAAAGCTACAATAAACCCTAAACTTTCCATCTTTTGCGCCTACCTCCTCTGCAACACCATTAATGACCAAAGGAGACATTTTCATATGGGAGATGGACGCCTATGCTCTACAAGTACAACCAGGATGTGATTGGGCATGTTATTTGATACATAAATAATTGTGAACTCTAACAGGGGACATGGTCGTCGCCTACAATTACAGAAAATCACAGATTTTCAGGGGGCAAGCCTTCTTGTTTCCCATTTTGGATGACCTATTGAAGGTTACATGCAGATTATGTTTCATTTTTTTAAAAAGAGGATAACATTTTTGGAGAGAGGAGCATAGCAGAGAAGAACTTACACAGCAAAATCAGAGGGTTAAAATCAGAGGGTTCATAGTTTCTATTGTGGGTATAGCTATTTTCTTATGGTAGTGATATGACTTTATCTCGAATTTGTAATAACACTTGTAACTATTGTAGATAAAGTGATTAAAAGCATATTCAATTGTGATTGAGTATCTCTATGTGCATGGTGTCTATTTCTTAATGTGTTTCTAATTAGTTAGCCAACCAGGTTATTATAAAAAATTTGAAAATATTTTGCAAGATATCTTCGCAATATAATAAAGGCAGTGTAGGGATATGTTCATGGATTACTAAGTAGACTCATTTAATATTTTGCAACTATCTATGGTTTTTTTGGATGTATGTGTAAAGCTCAGCTTGTTTGTGCATTTTGGAAACCCTAATCTTTTGTGGTGTGTTGATTAATGTATTATGTTAGTTATAATAATTGCATATTAGAATAGATTCAGAGTGTTGCCCTACTGGATGAAGGCACTAATTTGTTACTCGTTTTCTCTCCCCACCATCCTCAACACACCCAAAACTCATAAATTTAAACATCTTTCAATTTTTTAAGTTTAGTGTGTTCGAACTACCATGTTTGAATGTCTATAACATCTAAGGGTTTATCACAAAACACATTCCAAAAGACTCATATGGTAGATCATTTGTTATAAGAAAGTACTTAACCTTTAGTCTCCCAAACTAGCATACAGGCACAAAGTGACAATCAAAATTGGGGTGCATTATGCAATGGGTATGGTTTGTGTTAGGGTGAAGGTTGTGTTCTTGTATTAAACTCTATTGCAATGCCTTAGGAAAAACCCCCTTGATCTTGCAAAGCCAGAAGGGAAGGAGGTCTTACCCACCTCAATAATTGGTCCTCAATTGCCCAGCCTAAGGAAAGGTTTTGGTGACCTTAGGTTTGACACCCTTGATGCTTGGGAGATTACTAGACCTTAGGGATTTGAGGCCTATAACTCAAATCAGCAACAAGTACAACCCACATGATCTATTGATTAATGGTATACAAATATTGTGTATTTCTTAAAATATAGTGGATTCCCACCACATGAATGTAAATTAGAGAATATTAAAGTTCAAAGTTGTCAAGTACATCATTTGGAAAAATGATATATATAATAGAAATATTGGTGGAACAGTTTTGGAATGTGTAGATAAGGAACAATAGCAATGGTTATTGGAAATTTTCATGATAAAGCATGTGGTGCTTACTTTTTTAAAGTTATTGCCTTCAAAATCATTCAAGCTTGGTATTATTGGCTAAGGATGTTTTAAAACACGCATGATTGGGTTCAACATCATAAGACTTGCCAACAATTTGTTGGGAAACCAAAATTTGCCACCAAACCACTAAAGCCAATAGTAATTGGTGCACCATGTCAACTATGGGGACTAGAGTTTAGCAACACTCTTAATCTTCACTCCTTAAAGGAGCACACCAAAGTGTTGGCAACTACAAATTATTTCACATTTTTTGTCAAATAAAATCCCATTAAGCATGATATTTTACATAGTATTGATTTATTGAAATAGAATATTATCTCATATTGGAGTACCTTGAAATATTATCACTAATATCGATTAAAATAATGTCAAGTTAATGAATTTTTTGAGTATGGTATTATTCTCTCATTCATTTGATTACCATCTTCAATGAAATGGGCAGGTTGAGTTCTCCATTAAAAATATCACAACAATCATAAAACTAGTGGATCAAATTTTGTGACATTAGCACAAGAAATAGTATGATACCTTATGGATAAATTGTCACTCCCAAACATACCTTTGGCACTTTTCCCTATCTATTTTATTAGAGCTTTCATGATTGGTATAGGTAATAGAAGATGAGAAATTCAAAGACCTAATAGACAGAAGAATGCTTCACTGAACCTAGATTGAAGAAAAAAATTTTGACAAAAAGCCACACATTTCCATGGATGATGAGGCTCTTCTAGCAATGAATTGAAACCAAATATTTTATCTTTAAGGTTTTGGAGATCTCATCTATTATATTCAAGGTCCCCAAATAAAGCCAACTGTTACACCTTTACCAAACAAATTCATTGATTCTAAATTTTCCTTTGAAGATTTAATGTGCCATTTTCATTTAAAGGCTTAGAATCAAGTTAGAAGTAAAAAAATTAAAGAAGCGGAGAATTTTACATTAAAACAAAATCACGTCTATTGCACGTTTTTAATCCCTTTTTCATGTTTTGTTCTTTGAGAAAATATAACTTTGCTCATTAGAAGCTTGATTTTTTCCGTTGTGTTACATATTTTAAAACTAGAATATTAGGAAATTTTTTGTAAAGTTTAACATCACGTGAGACTTTTCTTACAAACAAAGCTCTTTCATGTCTCCTTGGGTTGTCCTATCAACATTTATACAACCCTACCTAGTGATGATTTATATGGGTAGGAGGCATGGCTTTACTTGACCTATAGCAACTTTAACCGTCAACAATGCTTATATTAATTAATTTGCGTAGTCACTTCTACTTGTCGCACAAATAATGCGACAAGGTGCCATTTTTGTATGAGCACGATGCCATATGTCCTTGAGTTTGGATCTTACTCTAGTGGTTATATTCTACTTTTTTCAAGGTTATATCTAAAATCAATGTGATGTTTGTTTCCTAGAGCATGAGCTTTCCTCTCTTATTGACTAGACCAAAAGTTTTCTTAATACCTTATGAAATCTCCCAAATTTCTCGAGCATTCAAGGTCATATCTAAGATCAATGTGATGTTTGTTTTCTAGAGAATGAGATTTCCTCTCTAGTCGAGAATGAGATTTCTCGAGCATTCAAGGTCATATCTAAGATCAATGTGATGTTTGTTTTCTAGAGAATGAGATTTCCTCTACTAGACCAAAAGTTTTCTTAATACCCTATTAGATCTCCCAAATTCCTCGAGCATTCAAGGTCATTTCTAAGAACAATGTGATGTTTATTTCCTAAAGCATGAACTTTTGTCTCTAGTCGACTAGACCAAAAGTTTTCTTAGTACCCTATTAAATATCCCAAATTCCTCGATCTTCAAACACTAAAACAAATGCTTTAGTCAACAAGATCCTTAAACCACTTTGGTCCCTCGATTAGTCCTCATGGCAAATGTTATCTATATCACCAAAGTGGGAATTGGTGTTGGAGAATGGAGCTTTGTATAAATATCAAAAATCACAACATTCATCACTTAGTTGTTGCAAGAAATGTAAGTATGATTTGTCACCCCATCCCCCATAGGGATATAGGGTGTCTTCCCCATAAAATGACTACTCGCGCCTCGAATGATGATGATGTCTAAATATTGTGCAATAACATTATTTTTGGAATTTTGTTTCATTGTTCCCACATTGAACCGTTATAAATTATAACAAGAACTTGTGACGATGAGAAGCCTTCCAACTAGAAAACCCATTGATGTGTCATGTTCTATATGATGCGACTCGTCCTTAAAGTACCACATTATCGAGATCCTTAAAACCACTTTCCAATTGGCATGCCTTGGCATGATTATCCACTCTTACTATTGTTCAATCTCTTAGCTATACATAACAAAATTTTGGCTATCTCAATAGCTGCACAACACAACTTTACGATCATTCACAACAATCACAAGAATATGAACTCTACAAATGCAAACCTCTCTTAACTCATGTCACTTGATATGTCACTTGATACGATCGAATATGTTGAGCTCACCAATTAAGATTCAATCGAGCAGCTACCAATCATCTGTTTCACTTATGAGCATCATGCTTCATAGTCTCTAGAATTCTGAGAAATTGTTTAATGGTTATTGCACATCATCAATGAAATACTTCTAAGGGGCCATACATTGTAGAGTATATTTATTTTCATATTGGTTTATGGCGAATGCAACAGGTTTCAAATTATTGATTATCATCATATGCTAGCTTTAAATCGAAGAGCAACAGGTTTCGAATTATTGATTATCATCATATGTTAGCTTTAAATCGAATAGTATACTTTTGTATTGCAACATCATCAATGAAATGCGAATGCAACAGGTTTGGAATTATCGATTATCATCGTATGTTAGCTTTGGATTGAAAATTCTGCTTTTGTATTGCATCCATATGCTGTATCTGTGTGCATACCAAGACATTATCTAGCCTTTATATAACCTGCTTTAGACAATGTCTTGGTATGCACACAGATATAGGATATGGATGCAATACAAAAGCAGAATTTGGCTAGAGCGTGATATCAATGTCTCTGTACTGTTGCATGGTATTTAAATTGATTTATTGTTGCAAGAGACATTTGGTCCTATATATTGTGTTTGATTGGACCTACGCTTTTACAAACAATAGGTTTTTCCCTTTCTATGATTTTTCTACTAACTCAATTTTGCTAGCCTTTAATTCTCCTTTTCTACGTTAACTCTAATTTGTTTGCATCGCATCAATAAAACCCCTTGTTGGAGCATTTATTTGATTATACCACTTTCAAATTATCACTTAATTTTACCCCTTGTTATTCCATTCTTCAAAATTCTCTCTATCATATAGACATGATTCTCCCAACTTTGTATGCACTTCACAAACTTTCGTTGTAGGCATTTTTCATTTAAGTGGTTTTGCAACATGATAGGGATCCTAAGCCTTACAGAGTTACATTTCTCATATTAAATATTTTTCTCCATGTCATCATTTCTAAATGGCATTCTCTTGTATCAAATGTGTGAAACAACTGAATCACATAAAATATTATGTTGATCATCAATTGTAGAAAGCAATGTTCCGCTCATGTTAGATACAATGGATAGAATGCTCAAATTGAGAGAATAGCGAGCATCCTAGCTGCAGAACGTTTCATGGTTACAACAAGGATGTGGTAAGATGTTTCCTCCCAAACCGATGAGATTTTTCTTCATAGCCAACCATAGCATATATGAGAAATAGTGATTATTCATAACAAAGCATAAATTACACTTGTGAGTTGTCCAATACACAATTCTTCTCCGCTATCTTCATGAACAATTAGCTTTTTAACATTTGCATCTATGCCGCACTGGCAGTAAGCTCCAGCTCTGGTTCTCTGTCCTCGGGGGCATTTGGGACAACCTACACAAAAAATAGCCCTAAAATGATCAAATTATCCACAAAATAACCTTTAGCTACCAACTGAATGCATGAGAAATCCATTACTAATCATTTTGTTTATTAGATTTCAACCACCTAGAGTGCAAAAATATACTCTTGCTTTGGTAGAAATTCAATTTAGTCGGTATTTTGTAGGCATAACATACATCATGTTTAGATTTCAAAGATTATATACCGAAAGGAAAACCCAATCTAGTACAAAAACAGTTGACAACTTACTAGAAAATGAGAGATACTACTAACAACATGAAAACCAATTGGATATATCTTACGCCCACTAAATATTTTTGTCGTTTTCTTTCTTCGGCTGTGTTATGTGATGACCGGGCTGGTGAATAAGTCTGCGAATAGTTATATATTGAGCGCAATCCTCTGAAATTTTTTGCAGGCATTATGGAGTACGGTAAATGACTAGTTTTTTTCTACATTGGAGAATGCTTCCAACTGTGACACCCTTGCGGCACATTTTGATGTAACACACATTTTTTGATTAATAAAATATCTTACTTACAAATCAAAAAAATATATATATTTCTGTCATTCAAAAATAAAAGAAAAAAGGATAAAAACTTAAATTTTAAAGGAAAAAGAGAAACAAGTAAAAGCATAAAAACAAACATTTTTACTAATATTTCAACAATTCTTTACCAACACACGTAAATAACGGGAAACAAATATTTACAACAATACATATTAGAGGGAAACAATTATCCCACAACATAAAAAAGACTGGCAATCCAAGATTTTAGACCCCAATGCAATATTGTTGTCCTAGAAATGTAATTTTTTTAGTTCAATGAAAATGAATAAACACAAATGAAGTAACGGGAAACAAATATCCCACAACAATATAGATTAAATGGAAACAATTATAAAGCTACAACACATTAAGAAGTTGGATTAAACCCCCTATGCATATGCGAGATGCAAAATCAAAAGCTACTAAATAATTAGACCCCAAACAAACATGTGGACAAACTGTAACTCAACCCTTGCTAAGTCCTTCACTGCAGACTTATTTATCCATGCTCTAAAATACCAACCTTCATAGAAGTTCACTTACAAGTACTTTCTCCATTAAGTTATTATCATGTTATGAGTGATGTGACTTATGAAACTTGTATATGCACCTTTCAGCATTTCAAGAAAGACAGCCTTAACAGGACAGCTACTCTTGCAAACAATTAACTGCTTGTTGTCTAAGTTACCAAATCAGCCAAAAGCCTAGATGATTCTGGGTAAAGTTCATTATGGAATCAGAATCAGAACTGATTCGCCTATGGATTCGAAAAGGGCAATTTTTTTCGGCTAGATTATTTTGGAATTGTGCTTATGTGTACCTGAGTAATTCTAGTTGCATTGAAGTGATTTCAGGACAATTACACATTTGGAGCAATTTTGTTTGACTTTTGACCATCAGACAGGTGCCCTAAACCCTAAACCAATGTTCATAAGCAATACAAACACAAACAAAAACAAAAACATATTTTCGGCCACTCCAGCTCTCTGTCATTATCAAATTCAATATTTTTGGCTGCTAAAGCTTTTTGCTGTTGGGACTGTGAACTATACAGCCCAGATATATTTCTGCTTCCATTTCTGCCAACTATACAGCCTTGCTGCTTCTGTACATACATCTCGCTGCTTCTGTATTTACATCTCACTACTTCTGTATTTCAATCTTGCTGCTTGCTGGGTATATTTCGCTCTCGCTGCCTCGGTGACTTGAATTTTTAATAAGCATATATTTCTCAAGTAAAATTCAAAATAAACAATTCTTGTACATAGCCTGCAAACTCCATTTTGTTAAACAATTAATCCAGAAACATTTAGCCTGCAAACTAGGTAGGATACATTATTTATATTTTGAAACCAAAATGGCAAACTATTTTTTTACGTCTATGGTTTAAAATGCTAAATCATTAAATGATTTACCCTTTAATGATTTCATTTTTCTGGTTTCAACTTTTCATTTGTTTGGGTTCTAGAGAGTGTTCAATGTTTGTTTTCCAAACTTGTTGCCTTAGGGATTACAAAGGCAGCTAGTTCTAGTTCCATTGGCCAACCCACTTCAAAATTGACCCAAGTTCACCTTTGTGGAGGCATATATACATAATAAAGCAGATTCCAAGTAGTGAGGCATGTGTTTGCATATGCAATGGGTGTATGCTAGGTGAAATCCTATTTGTGTGTCATTCTTAGCATGGAAATCAAAGATTGCCCAAAGAAGAATGGTTAATCTATACCAACTCATAAAATAACAAAATATATCAAAAAGCAATAGGAAGCAAACGCAACAGGTTCCCTTAGAATAAGACATCTTTTCAGGAGAGGAAGGGGGCCATGGAGGCCCCCTACTTCACCATCTCAAAGTGTCATCTTTGAAGTCAGGGTAGAGAACCACCCATTTTTGGGAAGGGATGAAGAATCCAGTAATGTGAAGAAAAGGAGGGATCATTAGAGAGGTTTCCAAAATGATCTAGAGAAAGAGTTTTAATCAAATCATTGCAAGATGCCTCTATGCAAATAGTTTGCCCTTCAATGTTGTTTGATCACCATAGTGCCAAGATATGTTAAGAAAAATAAATGATGCTCCAAAGGGCACCCAGCCCTAGGTTTTGAGAAGGTGCTTATTGGCAAAGGAGGTCAAAAATATAGAAACTTCATTGAGTTCCATTAGGCATTCGTGAGAACAAATAGGATGTCTATTTCCAATAGATGAAAGGATATTAAAATTGCTCATTGATCAATGTGATTGGAGTGTGGGTTTTTGTTAAATCATGGAGTGTGAGGAGCAAATGAAGAATGCACAATTTATTGTTGACATCCTTATACATTCAATTGAAAAAATGGGTTCTTAAAATGTTGTCCAAGACACAACGAACAACCCAAAGAATTGCAAAGCGGCTGGTATGTTGGTTGAGGCACAATATTCACATAATTTGGATACCTTGTGTTGTACAAGTCAAAACAAACAACACTTAAAATTGCAGAGCAGCTGGTATATGGGTTGAGGCATAGTATTTGCAATTATTTTGGACACCTTGTGCTATCCACTTGCTCAACCACGTGCCACAAAAGATGGTCAGGAAAATAAATTGGATCAAGCAAGTCTATACTAAAGCTAAGGAGATCCAACTATTCATCAAAAACCACCAAATGTTGCATGTCATTTTTAGATCATTCTTGCAATTGGAGTTGTTTAAGGTAACTGAGACAATACAATTTTTTAAAATTTAATTTCACTTTAGTAATTTATTTATTTTTTACTTATTACTTTTTCATTGTTTTTTTCTATTTTAAAATAGTTTGTTGAGAATCAATTTGCCTCCAACACAATCGTCTTGAGATGACTTGTGAAGGTACAAGAGGCACTTTCTGTTACACCCCATTTCTGAATTACCAAATTAATTTTATCTTTATGAGTAAATATGATGTTAAATGCAAAATCATCACTAATATGTTCAATGGGTGAATGAAATACATAAATATGCATTATAATGTTATTGCTTTTTAATGCGTTAATAATGTAAATGATATATGATGGATAAGATTTTCATGTGAACAGTTAACTTCTTTATGATGCACTAAGTTGGATGCAAAAAAGAATCAAACCCTCCAATGAGGAGAGGGAGAGTATCACCCAGGAGACGAATTTGGTTTGGTAAACCCCTAATGCACCTACTCGAGCTATCACACACTCACAACTTAGTTTGGTCTAGTTGAGTTAGTTCGGGAATTGGTAAGTAAACCTTCAGTCATAGTTTGGGGAATGATTTGACATGATTTCTGGTATTAGTCTTTGATTTCTTGATTGTTTCTTATGTTTGAATTACATGACTAAATCTCTGTATTGAGTTTAAGTTCTCTTCATGTATTTATATTTATATATTAATCGATAAGCATATACATTGAATGTATATATGTATTTATGTATGTAAATGCGATAACTTGTGCACGTGAGTTATATACGTGCGTATACGTAGGTAGAAATACTTACTCATACTCTTACACAGATATATCATATACAAGAGGATATCAATTGGACATCTATGACATATATATGTCATATATATACATATACATGTTATAAATCAATAACAATATACATATTATAAAGCAATAACGATATACATATTATATATATTAATATGTCATATATATATTTTGTACATATATCGATCGATGAATCCATACATGTGTGTTTATTATGAATATTAATATATATGTATATGAGTACGTATTTTAATACAAACATATATACATACATATTAATATACACTATATATATGAATATTAATATATGTGTGTTTATTATGAATATTAATATATATGTATATGAGTACATATTTTAATACAAACATATATACATACATATTAATATACACTATATATATATATGCATATGAGTACGTATTTTAATACATACATATTAATATACACTATATATATGTGTGTGTATATATATATATATATATATATATAGATGGTTATAAAGTAAACTTCAACGTATATATAATGTGGACCACATAAATAGTGAATGGCTTGCATAAAGCCAGCAACGTATAAACCACGGTCTGCACATAAACTCATATCCACATGAGGATTTCAATTGCAAATAAAAGCGCATAAGTATGGATCGTTATTATTGCAAGTAATGCGCTAAAGTATGAAGCGCTTAGGAAACATTTTATAAGGCATTTGATAAACATTATGCTGCGACATGTTAAGTGGAAGAATGCAAATAGAAGTCAAAGTGAGAGTTGAAAAAGCCACGCTCAGCCATATGGAAACATAGTCTTTTGGGTTTTGGCATTCATTCAGTTCATTATTCCAATCCATTTTGTATAGTTTGAGTGTTCAAAGTTAGAGCTAGATTGGTGAGCAAACTGAAAATAGGAGCAGTAAACGGAGTTTTTGCACCAAGCTTAGGAGGCAAATTCTTCATTGGAAGCTATATTCCAAGCATGCTAGTATTACTTCTCTATTCTTTTATGTTTGATACCAAATTTGCTTATGATTGCAAGTGTTTGAGGTAAAGATGATTATATGTTATGTAAAGCTTGCTTGTATGAACTTTGATGGATTCTTATTTTGGTGAACTTATATGATCTTTGGTGAATACTTATTTTGGTGAAACCTTATTGGTTGATACATATATATTTATCCATTATGTTGGAATTATGTGGTTGTGTTTGCTAAACAAAATAACCATAGAGTATTAGTATAATACCTACGTTGTTATAGACCATATGTATGCTTACATGGATCATGAAGTATGGGAAATGATATTACATTGACATTGAAGTGCTATATTGAAATTGTTAGGTTATGATGCAAACCATAATAGTAGTTCATCCTTGATTGGTTACTCATATCTCCTTAAAAGTAGGAGAAAAGTCTATTCTTGGGGTTAGGAAATATATTTGAAAATCATTATATTGACAATAGACAATATATATATTATGCTGTTATATTATACGTGTCCAAGAGTCAATACCTTTTCATGGTATTGTAGTTTTAAAAAGGAAGACTTTACATCTCGGCAACCCAAAGCCGTAATGTGAGGAGATTATAAGGTGAAAAAGCACAAACTTCCCTCAACCTGATAATGTCCTCCAGATTAGATATGAACTTAGCGAACATTGTACACGTGAATATTTGAGTCTTATTGAAAGGAAGGAATTATGGAAACATAAAAACCTTATAGGATATCTTGGAAAGATCCATGAGAAATGGCATGTTGATGAGAGAAATCATATTTGTTTGATATGCATGTTTGTAGCATTTGATGGTAATAGTCAAATAGTGACAACTAGAATATACTATTATAATATCTAGGATATCAAAGGGCAAATGTACGATTGCATAAAGTGAAATGTTGGGAAATGGTAAGATATAGAAGTACCATGTTGGAAATGTCATTATATGACGTTATGTAAACTAGTATATTATTATGAGGTTTAATCTTGGGATTAGGATAAACCAAGGTTGGGAGTAACCTAGATGGTCAGTTTGATCACTTGAAAATACAATGTCCCTTGAGATGGAATCATGTTATGGAATAAACTCGTTAAGAGTTAGTATGGTCATATTATTTACCAAATCAAGCAATAGGGTGGGTGAACATACAACATCCACTTCATAGAGGTGGGACCACTCCTTAAAAAGTGAGTTTGAACGTAATGAACAAATCTTTGGCCAAAGTAGTCTAAGTAGCCACTAATTACATTGTCGGTTTACTGTAGGCCAAGGTTGCATATCTAGGCTAGGAATGTCATGCAGTTAGGCGGGTATCCATTGTATGGTAGCTCTAGTTATGTAGGACACAACACTAAGCTCAGGTAAGCTATTATCAATTATGAGGGATACCAAACCAAACACTTCGTTGAAGGGTAGGACCATCTTACTAGTATGGTAGATATGCGAGGGACCGCAGTAAGTCTGTAGTTGGCAGAAAAGCACTTGGGTGATGCTCTCCCTCTTGCAGTAGGCAACCAAAATTTGAGAATGTATGCCAACAAGGACATCTGGAGCATTTGTACTTTATTCCATTGAGCTATTGAAAGCTATGTATGTAAACATAATCTTATATCTTATGAAAATGTATATGAATATCTAATCATTACTTGGAAATATGTAATGTACTTTATGGAAATGCAATGGAAATTTGAAATGGGATTATTTCAAATATGCATCTTTTATTATTGAAATGCAATAGGAGTTTGGAATGGGTTTATTTCAAATGTGCATCTTTATTATTAAAGTTGAAATCATGGAAAAAATTTATAGCTATGTATTGGAGAATTCACATATGGGTTAAACTTAGGTTAAAACAATAGGTAAAACATCGAGCATGTTACACTTTCTAGCATGGTCATCAATCAACTTTGGTCCATATGGAGGCAATCCAACATTGAGAGAAAAAACAAATGTACAACAAATGATCATAAATGACACTTGGTGGAAGCACATCAAATATTTTCACAAAGCCCATAATGAGCATGATCCACTTTACTAACATAGATAATTCACATTTGAAAGAGGCATACGATGACATCAACTCAATGATTGAAAAGATGAAGTCCAAAATAAATGAAAAAAATCAAGACTCTCAAGAAACTTTCTTCTAAGAAGTGCAAACAATGTGTTGATGTTACATCCCATCCCTGAATTACTATTTACTTTTCACTTTAACTTGAATGCAATGTGAATTTATGTGACTATAAAGATTGACAAGTTGAATGTTTAGATAAAATATATGTAATGCAATGGTTTTATGTATTGAATGTAAATAATGATGTATATGCAATATAAATGAAATGGCTAACTACGCGTTTTGGTTGTCCAAGTGAATATACAGGATTGGATTTCGCGCCTCCACTGGATGAGGAGTATCACCTAAGAGAAGGAAATGGATAACAGCCGAATAGTAAAACCATCTAAGTTCATTGAATTGTGCTTAGGTCTGGTTTGGATGTTGTCGTAATCGAGTAAGTTGTTCTTAAGTTATGTCTTTCAATTACATGGACCGAAGTCAAGTCAAGTTAGTTTCCTTATAAAAAGTTCTAGGGTTATTGGTGTTCCTATTGACGTAATGAATATATATATATAGTTGATATTATCGTCAAGTGGATTTAGAATTGATATTGTAATAGTGATATTCAATTAAGGATATGATAGTGTGTATATCTTGGTATGCATGTATGCATCAAAGGTTATATGGTTAATCATTTAAATACAAATATATATATAGATATATATACATAGTATGCATAGATACATACACGTATATATTTATACGTACTAGTAAATGAGCATGTGTATACACAACTTGGTAGTAATCAATAGTTGGTGTACATATATACTCATTTCGTATAAATATATAAGTATGTATATATTTATGAACATACAAGAATATATATATATATATTGTTGAGAAATAATATTGTAAGCATAAATCAATTATTTTAATATTCAAAGAGGCAATTAAAATTAATTAAGTTGACAAGTTGTGAGGATTAAAAAGCCAAGTTCATAGGCCAATATAAAGGGCCACATAATAGCTATTATGAAACATATTTAAAATGCAATTATTTGGCAAGGTAGTTGGCCATGAATTGGCTAAAATTAAAGCTCATTCAATGCAAATTCTGCATAAAAATAGAATTCTTAATGGTCATAAAAAAAGACTTGGTAAAACTGTTGCAAATAATAACCTTTTTAATCTGCTGTTATATAGCAGCATGTGCATATTATGCCTCATGTGCCTTTAAAAAGGCAGATATATCTGCTAGTATTAAGGGATAGAATTCTTAATAATCATCATAAAAAGGGGATTTGCAATCGGACTATAAGTAATAAGACTAGAAGCAAAACTAAATTTTATATATTATTATGAAATAAAAAATATCAAATATGTAAAACTATATCTTAAAAATTATATATATTAATTATAATAAATTTATATTATATATATTACATAATTTAAACTATTAATTATGATCAAATTAGATATATTATCATTTTCATAAATATGTAAATAATTATATTTAGTGTTTCCTATAAAGCAATGTTGTCAGTGCGATAGTCAGCATGCAGCATGTTCTCTTTTGCATCAGCTCTATGCTATGCCTGGCATAACTCAAACGCCAGTTCAAAAACATGACAAAAGGCAGTCTATTTTTTATCTGGTAATCCCTAGTGATTGACTGCTGAGCCAGCCATAATGTGGCGTACTTTCAGCTTATTAAGCATGGAAAACAACTTTGAATAAGTCAACAAAGTTAGTGGAAGTTGCAACAAACTTAAGTCAGATTTGAAGGAAGTTTTCAATGCCTTATTGAGGGGACATTTTAGTTGATCCACTCATGCTATTTTCCAGCCACTTAGTGGCAAAAACTTGCTATTTAATTGGACTCAATATGAGTCCACATAAGGCAGATTTCAACATGGGTTTTGGAGCAGACTGTGAAAGTTTTTTTTTTTTTTTTCTTCTTTAATTTGCAACTAGCTCAGCATGGAAAAGCAGCCATAAAGTCATTTTAATCTAATCTTTTAATGTTCACAAACTGCTTTGCATCATGGTCAGTTATTAGTAGATAGTTATCAGTTAATGGGGGTTTATTAATTATTACTACATTAGTGAATGGTCATTAATTTATCATAGTGGAAAGCAAGGTAGTTGAATCTCTTGCCTATAAATACAAGAGTTTTGCATTGTAAAAGAGTTGGTTATCAAGAAGAAAAAGGCATAGAGATTGTGTCAAAATTACTTCTAAGTTTATTAAGTTTGAAATCAGTCTAGTTTGAGTTGGAAACAGTGTTTTCAAAAGTCCAAAGATTGTTCTTCAAGCAAGGAGGAAGCTGAGCAAGAAAGGGAGAATAGAGTTTGGAAGCTAGAGTTGCAAGGAACAGTTGGTAGCAATTCAAAGTAGAAATAACAGGCATGTTCATACCTTACTAAACTATTTCTATTCTTGTTTTGCTTGAAAATGACAAGAAAGAGAAACAAATGAATGACTTGAGAATGAATATGTTAAGTTCAGAAATAAAAGGTGAATGTTAATAATCTTGTTAATGTTAGATTTGAAATTATGTACAGTATGGTACTGATATGTATTATAAATGTAATCTAAAAGCTTATGAGAAGGAAATCAGTAATATGGCTTATAGACTAAATAGAAGTACTTATCTAACATAAATTTTTAAGAATGTTGATTAGAAAGTCATAGTATGTTATGTTACTTGAATGTAACCTTATGGGGTTTAGAGCACATGTGACAAATGCTCACTAACTGGTTATTATCATATATCAGAAAACTCCATTAACTTTAGTGTTTATTTTGAACCCAACCTTATAACTGGTTTTTGGGAGTCTTATTTCCTGTTTAAAGGGGAACTAAAACCCTTTACTTGATTTGAACTTTGTTGCTTTTAAGTACATGTGTGACACAATGTCAATGTGTTGAATGACCATGGGTAGGTCAAGGTGATTGCGTAAGAGTCAACTCTAAATGTTTAAATAACCTAAGCATAGGTAAATGAAAAACCATATGAGTTTGTATGGACTTGTTTAAAAGGCAGATGCCTACCCCAAATGTTGCTAGAATCGTAAAAAGGGGAAGAATTACATTGTCTATGAAGTTAATACTATTTTGTTATGTGACCACTTTAGTGGGTATGTTTACTGATTAAAAACCTTATGACCGTAGAGCCAATTGGTCTACAATTGGTCAAACCTTAGGTCAGATAAGTCTCCAAGTCGAATAGGGTGGGTGAACAAACGACTTCCCTCCAAGTAAGTAGCGACTGTATTTAATACAAATAACTTTGGCCAAAGTGGGTGCATTAGTCACTGCATGCACTTGTTGGTTCACTGTGTGCCAGATATGAAAGGAAAAATAAATGAACAATGGAAAGTACTGACTAATGAGCATTGTTTGAAGGAAAGAGATTACCAAGAAATAGAGAAGCCAAACCAAGCACCACCAAATGCAGAGGAGACCATTCCTTTCGTTGAAGGGCAGGGCCACTTCCAGTTAGGAAGGTGTGCGAGGGACCACTTAAGTCAGTGGTTGGAGGTAAAGCACTTGGGTGATGCTCTCCCTCTTATAGATGACTTGTCGAGCCTTGAGAGACGGAACGAAAGAAAGAAAGTATCCAAATATGGATCTCTGACCTTGTTCCTTATTTGTTTATGATGTATACATATTTGAAATTGATTATGTGGAAAATGATGAAAAGAAAAGTAATTTGTACTTTCTAGTTTGAAATATTGAAATGGAACTAATATGCTTCGCTCATGTTTTCAGTTATGCAAATGTATCTTTCATTTATTGAAGAAATTTTTATGGTCTAATTTTAAGGAATAGTTACTTTTTATGTTATGGTTAAAATCCATGTAAATTCCTTGTTATAAAGTTGTGGTCGTTACATGTGGTATCAGAGCTACCAGGTTCCACACTTTAGGCCTATGAGCTCACTACGTAGCTATACCTTCCAACATTGAATGACTAATGTTTGGATATATGTATATATGTACCAGAATGGTGAGATTGAAAATGACTGCCAGGAAATCTATAGTTGGAAATGCAAAATATCTTAAAGCCAAAAAGGAGCATCAGGCTCTAACTAAAACTATAGAAGGAACCAACCATGATGGGGACATATGGCTTAGGGATGAAGAAACTCTCAGCAATGCCATGAAACACGTTAGCTGTGAAAAGGAGTTGAAAGAAGCAGTCGAGGTCGCAGCTTGCTATGCCCCGGCCGAATCAGACAAACCCTCTCCGTCCAGATATGTTCCAAGCGAGTGTAGTGTTAACACTCCTTCAAACAAACCCAAAGGGGCAGGAGAGCACCTACGAGTGTGTCCTCCTCCTAAAATTATAGCAATCAGCTCTGAAAGTGGATCTAAGGGGTACACCCCTCTTGACCTCAATAAATAGTTGCATATTGTTAAGCCCTATTATAAATAAGGATGATATGTAAATCCATGCTAAGCCCTATTATAAATAAGGATGATATGTAAATCTATCTTTTCTATAATAAAGGAATGATTGAAAAACATATGGAATGTTGTAGCTAATTAAGGAATTGATATTTGATATTATTCTTATGTACAAGTCAGACCTCTGCATGACACTCTATTAACATCCAGGCCATCAAATCAGAGAGTCAGAGATGAGCTCTTACTTGATGAAGGTGAGTTAGTTGATTGATGAAATAATTGTCAAGTTAAAGGAAAGCCCATGTAATGATAGTATTTCACTTTGATAGAGCCATCAGTAGTTGCTCAAAGCATGCGTATAATACATCTCGTTATTATAGACTATCATTGCTTCAAACGGGTAAGAAAGTGGATGCAATGGACTTCCAATTTAGTTCAGGATGCATACTTGTACTGAGAGCTACCTTAATCAAATGTGGTCTTTGACAGTACTGTTTCATTTTGATAAAATTATCATGTTATTGTAGCATGGAGAACATACATTTTCATAGTATTTCCTAATATCTTGCTTCAAATGTGTTGCCAAATCAGAAGTTGTAGATCATTAATTTGCTTCAGGTTGCATGTTTGTACTAACAACAAAATTAATGGAAGGTTTCCACTATCATGATGCCCAGAGAAACAAGCAATGTTGAGAAAGTATACAATTTAGTATAAGTGTTTAATGGCAATATTTTGGAAGATTGATTCAAGGAACAAAAGAAAAACAGCGAGCATCATGTTTCACACAAATCATATTTCCATAGATTTCCTTTAACTTGATTTTAGGGCTTGAATTTGAATTATAATTGCAGCATTTTAATTATCATTAAGGCAGTAAACAAATGATGTTTTTGCTTTGTGCAATATTGATATTTATTCAACAAAATAAAAACAAATAGGCATGGCATACAAATTTAAAATTGATACAATTTCAAGTTAACACTGTGTAGTTGAAGACCAATTAATCAAGCAATGGTTTAATTTGCCTTTAATGTCCACTAAATTTTCCAAGCATTTCACTTTTAATCAGTTTACACTTTACACTATCACAGTGCACATGGAAAATGATAAATACCTTTCCTGTATTTCTGTTTACATAATGTGGGTAAATACTTAAGTAGACGTGGCTGGCAATGCCATGTGATGTGAAAATGCTCTTTCTCAAATAGATTAAAACATTAAGGGCAAGAAACTACAAGACAAATATAAACCTTCTATAAAAACTTTTGGCAATACAAAAGAAATACATATACTTCCAAAAAAAACATACCAACGAATGATTTCGCTCTTGTTCTAGAAGATATTGCTCCAATGAACCCTCTCCACGAAGGATTTTGGCTGTTGGTCCCTTTGAATTTACAGATAATACAGCTTCTTCATCAACAACAACAGCATCTATTCTATTGTGTCCAGCTGTCGTTTCAGGTATCTGAGATGAGAAACAAAAAAAAAAAAATATCTAAGGAATGCTAGTCAGAAAAATATAAAGATAGTACAGAAGCATTTGCGAGATACACAATCCAAAAAACTTGATCTTGAGTAGCCTCCAGAAGCATAGCATTTCTCTACATATTTTCTGCAGTCTTTTTGGCAGCAAGTTACCTTTTCACATCTTTAGCACATTTTTGCAATGCATAGAACAGTTGTTTTAGTTGTATGAAAATGCCATTTGTATGTATCATAAAGGGCATGTTTTGTGCCTACCTTAAGCAATGCTTTTAAAACTTTTTAACATGTCCTTTAATTGGATAAGCCAGAGTGCTTACATACAACCAAACAAGCTCACTGGCATCAAGCTGTCAGCTACTCGAATTGCACATATAACAGAATGTCACAAAATCATAAAAAAGCTATGGATCACCAGTTAACAGATGAACCAGGAAAGTTTCAGAGAATGTAATGCATAGGCCTTGAGAAAGCGAATGATCAATGAAGAAACATCTGGCCTATATGAAACTCATGTTCCCCAATGCATCAGGGGCTTCTTTCTGAACAGTATTTACAAACATTTGGTTAACATATCAAACATGGATCTCTCCCATCCACTACGTTTATCTGGGCATGGTTGTTCCACCTGATTCATTTGAAGCACCAGGAAGTTTTATGCTTTTAAAGGCAGCCTATTGTTTTTCAGCCTTTATTCTTTACTCAGTTTGATATTCAAAAAGTTTCGTTCATCCAGGCTAATGTTATTGTTCTATGTTCTGTATCCATGCTGCTCAACCCAGCTTAATTGATGGTCCTTTAATTTTCATGTTAAGAGTCCTTTTTAGTCTCCTTCATACTTCAAGTATGTTTTCTTACTAGTTACCTTATAATGGGCCTTTTGATTGTCAAGAAAATCATTGCAGGAATATCAAAAAGATATGTGCTTGGTTCATATAATGCCAGAAGTGTAGCACATATAACACTCTCAGGTTCAATTAAGCTAAACATGTGTGCCTAATAGGATAAATCTTAGGCTTCCTTGATGTCTGACAATTCGGCTAACTGCTAGCCGACCTTAAAGCTTTTCAAGCACAAGTTTTACATTTTTGTAACTTATTTCTATGGAGATACATGTTCCTGAAAAGCTTCCCTTTATAATACATCACTAGAATATAAAAGTGTGCATTCAGAAATTGTTAAGCAAAAGCAATCATTGAATGGTATAAGATTCAGAAGCATGCACTGCAAAAGAGGTATATACATTGTATATTGTGAGGTAATCCTATGCCTCATGTTGCAAATTGCACAAATGATGCAAAGCACACCAGATCTACTTCCACATAAGTATTGCAAAGCATAAGTACTGTGCTTCAGATCGGTGGTCCCAAAGATGTTTATTGATAAAGCAGATCTTCTAATGGTGACTTACAAGTTGCAATACAATCTCTATATATTTTATTTTCTAGTCATTATTTAATTAGTAGTTAGATATTGCACTGGAATGAAGTGCTCAACCAACAAATCATGGGATATGCCACTTTCTTTAGAACAAGCTAGTTACTTTTAAAACAAATTTACATTGCCAATAATCACAGGACAAAGGAGACCACAAAACACACAAACAGATCTCTAAGAGATGTTAGTACTAAAGAGGAGAAGGATGCTAACACATTAACCAAGGGACTTAGAAGCCAAAGTCTAGTCACAGATTGGTAAAGCTTTTACTTGAATTTAGTAGTGATGATACTGGTCTACATTTAGTTCAATCGAAATTTGTTAAAGGATACCTAGATACACCACATTTATTATTAAGATTATATATAATAGGAATTAGATTATGTACCATGTTACATTTACCCCCAGTTTCCCTGTTTCCCTGTTTACTTCATGTCCATGTCACCCTGGTACTTAACCAGTGTAATAGTTGTACATTCTAGTCTCATTACCGTCATCCATGGACATTGTTAGCAATTTAATTCACACCTTCGAGTGTGAGATAAAATGGAACAGATGTCCAATAGAAGCACTCTTTGAATTCTATAGGGAATCTTCCTGTAAACAGAAATAAAACCTAAAACCCTAATCGAGACAATATGTACTTGCTACTTCAGATTTATATAGGTGTGTTTTTGTGGTGCTTCCCGCATAGCAAATAAAATTTAAATGTCTTTTTGAATTCACCTAGGGCAAAAAGCAATTCAACACTTCTGCACTAGATGGGAGATTTTATATTGACCATCTATTAAAAAAAATCTAACACATATATTAAATGCTTGCAACTTCCAATTAAATGCAGAGATTGAAATTTACAAGCAAAACTAAATTGGATTGAAATAAACACAAACACAATAGATTATGAATTAAGCACAAAGAAATACAAACAAAGCCACAATCCTCCCTCTAGTAGATTTGCAACACAAGGCTTCCATTAATTATTAGAGTTTACCCAATTCACAAGACAAATGACTCAAATGGCAAAGCTGCAAAATAACTCATTGAACAACAATTTCAACAAGAAGTGGGTATGAAAATTACTATTTGAAATTGAAGGGAAAACAACACTTATTAGTTATTTATAAGGTTTACAAAACTCTGCATGAGAAATAAATCAAAAAGCTAGATATAACTTCTACCTTAGGAGCAAACTACTTGCATGCAATGCAAGCTTTATTATAAAATTCTATCCAATAATTCTAAATCTGAACTCAGGCATTCTTTAGTTAGACAACTTAGACTACTGGTAAAGATTATTTGTAATGTCCCCTTCTAGTTGACATCGACATATCAGCAGAATTAGCCTATTAACGGCTCTCGTAGGCTAATGAGGCATGGTGAGAGAGTCATCTTGCAGTCACTTGGTGGTTACTTGGCTCAGTTTTTGATTGGAGTAAGGTTTTCCATTATATTTCATCATTATTTCTATTTATGGAAACCTTATTTTATAATTTGATGTTGAGATGCACTTTATTAAAATAATATAATATTTTAATATTTCATAAAGTGCAAAAATTAAAAATATACTGGAATCTTCTAGAAGTCAAAAGATAATATTATTTTATTAAGGCCGACCTCTAGAGGAAATGCATAAATAGACCTTGAGGTCTCACCATTGGGCATGCAGATTTGATGAATTGTTGAGTGGTGAATTCTTCTTGAGTATTTGTGGAGCCAAGTGGTCTGCAGATAATCAGATTGTCTTTGGGAACGAAAACTACCATTGATAGCAATTTTGAGGGTGTGAAATATCACCTGAATTATTGCAGATTGGAGGTGATATTTCAGTCACTTCATTAGGGCAGAAATTTGTGGCCTAAGGCCAATTTTGAAGATCATTATATTGGAGACTATTAGCATTGAAGAATATTATTGGAGGCATCGATTATTTGAAGAGGAGAACCAGATTTCTATTGAAGAATTTTCTGATGCTAAGTCTGAAGCAACAGGGACGCCATTAGAGACTTCTTTTCATTCGCTAGAGCTCATACTTGCATCGATTTTCATTGGAGATTGGGGCACAAAATTCCTAGGGTTATGCTGAATGTGTTAGGAGTTATTGGAGGATTGGAAGCTGCTTAGATTATTTTATTTCCTCATTCCAGATCTGAACACGGGTGACTTCTTCAGAAATTCGTGTGGGCTGCATATGGTCTTCAACTTCCAGAATATTCACTGCCTCTTCATTGGGAATGCAAGGCAGCTCCTAATCCAGGTTCTTTGTCATTTTCATGCATGATAGATGACATTTAGCTGCATAATAGGAGGTCCGCTGTAGGTGACAGTCTGCTTCAGATTTAAGCATTGATTCATATGTATTAGCCAAGAGTCTTGGCTATTTGACATTAACATTGTATTGAAGTATTCACAATAATGGAGATATAAGTAGCTGATTTCAATAGATACTTTTGCAAATGGAATTGTAAATGGTATGATGCATGGCAAATGTTTCACAAAATATCTATTTGCTGTAGCTAGTCTTTGCATACCTAGTTTCCCATATATTTGCATAAAAATCCAAAAAGAATTGCATATTTGCATGTAGATCAGATTGTAGGCATTGTAAGGGTATTTAAATAAGTCTTAGCATTCATTTCTATTAACCTACTTCAACTGAAACATTACATCAGCAAGCTACAAGGTTGCATATAAACTGTTTGACGAAATTACAAATAGCAATTAGGGCAAATTGTGGTCAGTTTTGAGCTAGGCTCATTACATTATTACAAACTAACACTAGAACTCACATCTCTTGCATGATAAGAGATCAAAAAATATTCTTCTAAAACAGATAATCTAAACTTAGCCTGCAAAAATAGCATTTTCAGAATATGCCCATCTCCTCAAAAATGGTGACAACTAAAAATAGTGCAGGCTAAAACTAGCCTGGTCAGAGGTGACTATAAATGGTGATTCTGATGAAGCTTTTCATTCTGATCATCACAAACCCTCATTCTGAAGCTTGAATCTGAAAACCCCCTCTATTGATCTTACATCAAACCCTTGCATCATGCAGCCTTAGATACTCTG
The DNA here is from genome assembly GCA_007258455.2 of Sequoia sempervirens. NCBI lineage: Eukaryota > Viridiplantae > Streptophyta > Pinopsida > Cupressales > Cupressaceae > Sequoia > Sequoia sempervirens. The sequence goes on from VDFB02271358.1 coordinate 280,819,759, forward strand.
AAAACTCCCTAGGGTTTGATAGCAAACTGTTATCTTATAATGATGACTAGTTGTCCAAAACCCTAACAAATTAGCCCATTGCCTTTAAGGAACACCTCTTCAGACTTGCGTTCTTCACTTCCTTTTTTCTTCTTGTCAACTTCGCTTGAATCTGAGTAAAAGCTTGGTGGAAGGCAAAGCCCTTTTGAAAGGAATATCAATTGTGGTCTGGGAATCAAACTCCCATTCACTAATAATACAAAACACTCTACATGTTTGGCCATATTGCATTTATAGGCATTCATTCACTCATTTTAAATCATGAAGGACAATCATTTAAGACTTATCAAGAAGCATGCTAGAGTTTTATCAATAAAGTAGTTATGAGAACATTTTCAAAGCATTTATCAGAGAATTACCAAAAGCACATCATCCTAGGACTATTGCATGCTAGCTTGTTGTCTTCAAATCTTTTTCTTAGAAATGTAGAGCCAATCCACTGGGGATTTGTCTGTGGAGAGCATGCACCTTTCAATCTGACAAATTCCCCACAGGTGTTATGAACCTATCCTTATGAACCTATCCTTACAACAAGCTGACATCAGAAATTAAGGCAAGTTAAGTACATCAAGCCACCTCTTGCTAATTCAGATTCACACGCATCAATTCAAGTCTACACAAAAGATCAGTTCTGCACACACACAGATTAGATCCACACTCATAGAGGTGAACTAGGATGAAGAACAGTGAGTTTGCAGAAACGACAATCATTGTCCACGTCAATCCTAAAAATCCAAAACACTGGAGAATTGATTTGCGAAATCTGGCACATCACTTTTCCATTATTGGTTATCAAGCTAAGTATTGCATTTATTTATTTCAATTTAGCATTATGTCAGTTATCAATCCCAGTTTCTTCATCTAGGTTAATTTGTCTTAATTGAATGTATTCATTTATTTAACCTAGATAATTAATGTCAAGTGTGATATCCCCTTACAATATTTGCATTTATATTATTTTTAATATTTATAATATATATATTGTATGGCCTAACCCAATCATACCATCCCAGAGGGGAAAAAATCAGCAAACCACCAAACCCAAAACCCAAATTTAAACAAGCAACATAGTTTTTCTTCTAGTTAATTTTACAGTTCCTCTAGCTAAATTTCCATCATTGCTAGAATGCTTTTCTCCTGATATGCTTGTTTGATAGAATACTAAGACCCTACCCATGTTCATTCATTAGCTAGATTGGCATAATTAATCTTCTCAGAAATTCTAATACAGACTCTAAAATCGTAAATGAAGCCCTTATAATTCTGTTTCAGAATTAAATTCTGGTGCCTCTGAATAATCCTTGAAAGTATTATGTTGCATATTTCAATTTCAGAAGTTATTCAAAACCACTCCTTCACTTTTACAGCACAAAGGATATTCAGTGTGAAACTCTCGCAAATGAATATAAGAATTTGCAACCATGGACACAAAGCCCCTTGAAACATTGCCATTCGTATGGCATTGTCACAGTTGGATGTATATCATAAACCTGCCTTCCCCACTACAAGATAGGCACAAACTGAGAAAGAACTAGCTTCCATCCAGTTTTATACGTCTATCAAATATGTATTCAAATTCCTCTAGTCCAAGGGATGTTGATAGATTAATTTATGAAAACTATAATGATTTCAGTATCTCCAAGAACCCTTAATTGATTATAGTCCAAAACACACCTCAAAAATAAATAGTGCCTAAATTATTTACCTCAAACATGGCTTCAGTCAAAAGGTTCTCAAGGATGGAACGTAAACCACGGGCTCCAGTATTCTTAGCCATTGCTTTCTGTGCAATCTGTCGCAATGCTCCTTCTGTAAAGTGCAACTTTACCTATAAAAAATTGTCACACTAATAATTACTTCTCACCAAAAAATCTACTTTCATGCATGAAAATTAAGCTTGTCAAACTCTATTTCAAACAACATCAATGGAAGAATGATCCACAATCTATCTTACATTATTCATAGAAAACAGCTTCCTGTACTGTTTGCCAAGTGCATTTCTAGGCTCCATAAGAACCTGTGGTAAAAAGTCGAGACAATGAACTTAGCAGGCATGTTGTTTCTGTCATGATGCACTTTTCTAATGAGAATATTTCAAGAATCATTTGAAAAGAAGAAAACGACCTGAAGAAAAGTGATACATATTACAACTAATTGTTTGCAGTGCAAACATGTCAAAAGCATGAACTAAAATCTCAATATTGAATTTTTAAGTGCTCAAAGTAAGTGCAAAAGGATGAGCTAACAAATTTTGTTTACAAATATTATAAAGGTAATAAGAAAGACTATAGGGTCACCTTAACAAGTTGGTCCTCATTTAAAGCAGAGAGGCTGACTAATACAGGGAACCGACCGACAAACTCCGGTATCAAACCATAAGCAACTAAGTCACTACTCTCTGCCTGTGTAGATCAACAAGTTTATAAATGCTTGAAACAACAATGAGAATTCATGTTTTAAGAAACACAATTTCCATATGCTAGTCAAACAAATAGAAACTATTCGAACATGGCTGTTCAAAATGAGAAGCATTTACCAACTCCAGTAACGATGATGTAACTGCTGTATTTGTCAGGCCACTGGACCTAATGTTTGTACGTACAGGTGCTCCAAAGCCAATAGAAGAATCTTGCCGTCTAGTATTTTGAATGAGTTAAAAAGTTAAATAGAAAATAAATAAATACTAACAAGCAGACCCTAACAGTTTCCTCAACAGTATAGGCAAAACTACCTTTCTGCAATAGTTTTTTCTAGGTCCACAAATGCCCCACCACAAATGAAGAGAATATCTTTTGTATCTATCTGCAGGACAAGGTAGCCAAAAACTGGAATGGTTTAATATCCAACAATGCAAAACATTTACAATTGGGCTTTACAATACAAAACTAGAATATCTTTTGTATTTATCCTGCTTTGCCCCCACTTATAATTTGGCTTTAAAATTGTCTAGGTATAATCCAGAAGAGAAGATTTTGTGTGTATTAAAACAATGACAAACAAAATCTATAAATTTATAATACATATAATTAACTAGATCAATGTAAAAAATATTCTAAATGTAAAATAAACGCACCTGAATCTGATCAGCACGGGGATTTTTGCGAGCCCCCTTCTCAGGGACATTTACAACCTAGTTAACATAAACAGTTTTCAAATATAAATTTCTCAACACACAATAATATAATCATATCTTTCTAATATAACCAAACAAAAGCAAAGATGCATATGCATGCATATATAATCAGATGAGAAAAAATATAATAGAGACAAAGGGAGCCATATATTCAATATTGTTCTAAAACAGACCACTAAACTTAGGTAGAAATTAGAATATTTGATTTTAAAAGGAAAGCCCATGACCAGATATTAAATGGAACCAAAATGATATACTTGTGCCTTCTGACCAGAATGACTAAGTGTCCACTTAACAGAAAGCAGAGTAAAACTTCACTACTTAAAGCACAGGAAATGTTACAATCAAATTCTCCCTATATAAGACTGGAGTCAACTTTACTTCAAGAAAAAAAAATCCCATGTGGTGATTTCATAGCAGAACTCGAGGTGCAAATCCCTGAAAAATAATCTAAAGTGATATATTTTGCATGATATACCACGTCGAATTCTAGGTGCAGCATACCACAATGAGCAAAGCTAGGTGCAAGTACTGGGTAAATTCCACAGAATAGATACACACGGTCGTGGTATTTATATGCCCCTCCCATGGACAACAAAGAAGCAATTAATTAATAATTAACACATAAATAACAGTTGGCCTTATGCTTAAGACATGGAATAGAGTGCCAAAGATCCCGACCAATGGTTAAAATAACTTTAGAAACTCCAAACTTTCAAAATCAATAAACCACGGAAAAGAACAAGGCTCTAATTTGCATCAGCTAGACACAGAGACATACATGAGTAAACTATCTCTAAACTGCATGAGCCCAATTTCATCTATATTTGAAAAAGCTACTAAATATTTTCAATTACTTCTTTAAATCTTCAAATTCAATAGCAAAAAAAATAAAAGCATACCTATGTTACACCAAGTTTCTAGGACGGAAATGGCAAGAAATGGGGAAACATGTTTCCATGATGGCAGGGGATGGGACATCTTTTTAAGGGGACGGCAAGCAAAGGCTATTAAAATAAATATAAAATAACCATATTATGAAACATTAGAGCTAAATTGAGAATTCAAACTAGCCAATATACAAATAAACAAACTGAAATGAAGCAGCCAAGAATAGAGGTCCCAATGAAGGGCAAACTTTTCTTTGCAGCAATAAATCAGAACACTCTACTGCATGCTTCACACATTCTTTTTAAGATCCTTCAAGCTGAACCAAAGGTCTCTACTCTCCCACCAAATTTCAGGACATAAAATTGCCAAAACTAGACAGCGAATGGGCTTTTAAACAAGTTGAAACCTTGCACAACAATTGAAAATATCTTAAATCCAAACTCGCTACTTTATATCAGAAATAATGCACTCTCACAATCCATTAAATTTTTGAACCAACACAGCCAATAAATATTTCTCATCTATCCACAATACAATGCAACTTTTGGAAATAATTCATTGACAAATGTTCAGGAAACTAATGATTTTTTTGCTGATAAACAAGCAAAATTACAAGCCATTTTTCAATCAAACTTTGACATAATCTCCACTTGTAAAACTGATACTTTACTAATCACATCTTCCCACAGCAACCTACAACTTAAATTAACCACAAAACATTAATATCTAACATAGAATGCTAAACAAGGCTAGTCTTGCAGAAAACTGGCATTGTATTTACATTTGATCTTCTATAAGCTGCATATGATGCCTCCATAACTGATAAAATGCATTCAACCTACAATAGACGTCATAAATCTCTTCCCTTAACCAATCCCATGGTCAACTTCCTTAATATCTTCAATATGGTGCATGAAAATGAAAATTTTCTAAGTTGCAATTATAAAAGAATCACTAAGAGAGAAAAAAAATTGCATCAACTCTATAATGTGGCACACAACCTTCAAAAAGAATCAAAAATCGTACAACACTTCAATATGGTGCATTGAAAAGAAGCTTTTCCAAGTTGAAATTATAGAAGAATGACTAAGAAAGAAATTTTAAGAAATTTGGAACTCAAGTATATTTGCATGAGCTCTCTAATGTGGCACCCAACCTTCAAAAAGAATCAAGTCATGCAAACACTTCAAGCCAAGGTTCCTAAAAAATAGGAACATGGACATGAGTTCTCTAAGTGGCATGAAAGATTCAAACTCAACTTGGAACTTTTTCATCACATGAGTCCATGGATTAAGCATATGAACATGTATTAAAAAGGTGAATCATGCAAATTCAAACTCTCCCCTAACTCGACTTCAACTCCTCTTCAAATCTCTCCATCTAGGTGGCACTTGCATTGCAAATCTTCAAGTTGTAACTAAAGTGAAGTATCCCATACATATAGAATACCCATTTGGGAGGAGAAAGAATTTGAATTTGAATTTGAATTTGACTTACAGGTAGAAAATATCCTCCATCATACCAAGAAAGCCAAACAAACAAAGAAAACAAAACTTTTTTCTTTTTGTTGATGCTGATTGCCAGTTTCCACAAGATGCTCCTACATCATGAAACACTGAACATTTTAAGTTTGAGATGTTCAATTCAGAACTTTAAATCTAGAGCTTTTGAATAATGTAGCTTGTTCAGTCCATATCATATTTCTTTTTAATTTTTAGATTGTGCACCACAAGGCTGCCATCCAAGCTGTATAATAGATTCAAATTAATTATCTCTGCCATTCTATTTATTTATCTTATTCTATAGGGTTCAACTCAGTCCACCAATTATACCCTACATCTCTGATGCATTATAGTAATTGGATTTTCACTTCCAATGTAATTTTTTATACATCAAATGTACTTCGGTTTCCTTTTTCAACAAAACTTGCCTCATAAATGGGAAAGACAACAAATATCTTCAAGAATAATAGGTCAGTTTAATTGTGATCAATCTTCTTGTCACAATTGGAGGTTGAAGCTAATCGTGCCTTTTATGGATACGGAATAATAATTCTAACAATGTGAAAAACAGATCTTTCATTTGTAAAAAACAAGAGTAAAATATCGCAAAGTTTTGTTCATGTTGATTATTCTTCCAGTAATGACAGTTGGATTGCATGGTCCATGACTTTCAAATCACCTTCACAATCCTTCCCTTGTACACCAATTGCTAGGGGCAATAACTCTAAATCTTCAGCAACTAAGGCACACGACACAAAATTTGCAGCAGTTAGGAAACAGGGCGTCTCTCTTTTTAGGAAATTTTTAATCTTTAAACAGGTTCAACTTTGCTTAGCTGCAAAAAAAGTGTTCTCACATTCATCTTTGTCTGCTTTACACGTATGTCCAGTCAGATGACTCCAGTATGTACTATAACAAATTTTCTGCCTCAAGTGTCAGAGCTGTCTCATATCTGAAAATTCAGTACTTCAATGCCTTGATGTAATTTCCATCAGTTTTGAGTAAGAATTGACAAGTGCCATATACTGCAGTCAAACAAAAAATCTTATAGTTTGGGGCATCATCAATAATTGCATTTGTGTTGCCTACAAGTATAGATTGTTGAAAATGAAGGTATAACTTGCAGCAATATTAACTTAAATATGTGGTTGCAAATCTGAAAATATGTTTACAAGATTATCATAAAATGATTAAGTGATTGACAATTGCAACAATGAAATAAAAATCTGCAATACCACAAGTCATCAACACAAGTGACACAAGATATACGTAGAGAAACCCTTGCAGGAAAAAACTCCACACTCACAGAGATCCAATGTCTGTATTAATCTTCAAGTAAGTACATCAATACAACAATCCTCTCAACAATTCGGCAGCACTTCGCCATCCTAACAACTTGCAAAGAACCACCATCCAAAGGCTCCAATATATAGAAGTTTGTACCAACTAGAAATGGAATATTCACTGGTTTACAATCATGCATATTAAACCTCTGCAAAATAGTATCAACATACTCTGATTTAACAAAAGCTTTCTGTGAACTCGATCCCTATTGATCTCCATCCCAAGAATATATTTTGCAGCCCCCAAATCCTTCATATCAAATGTGTTAGAAAGCTAAGTCTTAAGCTCCTTAATCATCACCTTGATGTTACCCATAAACAACATGTCATCAACATACAAAACAATGATTAGAATCTGATCATCAATAACCTTAAAGTAAACACAATGATCCTCCTCACTTCTAACAAAACCCAACTTCAATGCAAAGACATCAAACTTCCGGTACGACATCCTGGGTGACTGTTTCAAACCATATAAAGATCTCTTTAACTTGCAAACCAAGTGTTCTTTTCCTTTCACAACAAAACCATCAAGTTGTCGCATATAAATTTTTTCCTCAAGATCCCCATGCAAGAAAGCATTTTTAACATCCATTTGCTCTATTTCAAAATCATAAGCAACAGCAATAGATAATAGAAATCTAATAGAAATTAACTTAGCAACAGGAGAGAAAATTTCGCCGAAATCAACTCCTTCTCTTTGGGAGTAGCCCTTGGCCACTAATCTAACCTTGTACCGCTCTAACCGACCATCTGCTCCAAATTTCATTTTAAATACCCACTTGCACCCAATGGGCAAACTCACAAGATCCTAGGTATCACAACTATCCAGAGCCATCATCTCCTCCTACATGGCCTGCATCCAAGACTTACTTTCTTCTAAAGAAAGAGCCTCCCTATAGGATCTAGGTTCATCGTTAGTACTCAACAAAACAAATACACAATGGAAATTAGGTGGGCTATACCTATCAACTAGATTTTGTTGCCTTGTGGATCTTCTCAAGGTAGGAGCAAGGGGCTCTTGTTGCCCTTCTTCTTCATGCTCATCCTGCACATCATCTGAACTCTCTGAACCCTCTTCTTCTTCTCCATCCTCAAATCCATCTAGTTGTTCTTCCACATGTGCATCTTCCTACTTCTCAATCTTTGTCTCAAAGTGCACCATTTTTGTCTTATCTTTCTCCTTTGGTTCTTCTTCACCTAAGTAAGCTCTAAACTCCTTGAAAATTATATCTCTCGAGAAAACCATTTTATGAGTTAGTGGATTCCAAAGCATATAACTTTTTACATTCTCACCATAACCAACAAAGATGCATTTTTGTACTTTTGGATCCAACTTAGAACGCTTCTCTTGAGGCGCATGAACAAAAGCCTCACAACCAAAGACCTTTAAATGTGAAACAAAAGGCTTTCTACCTATCCACACTTCAAAAGGAGTTTTATCAACAAGAGTTGAACAAGGAGATCTATTAACCAAATAACATGTGGTACTTACAGGCTACAGCTTCTGCCCAAAAGCATCAATCAAGCTTAGCACCACTCAACATGCTCCTAGCTCTTTCCATTAAGGTTCGGTTCATTCTTTCTACTACCCCATTTTGTTGAGGTGCATAAGGTGTTTGTTGAACAATACCTACATGCTTACAAAACTCATCAAATTCCCTAGAACTATATTCACCCCCATTGTCAAATCTCAACACCCTTATCTTTTGATCCATTTGCTTCTCAACTAAGGCTTTAAATTCCTTAAAGTTAGTGAAAACTTTAGATTTTGCATGCATAAAATAAATCCAAGTGTATCATGACACATCGTCAATGAAAGTAACATAATAACAAGATTTTCCAAAAGAGTCAACATCTACTAGTCCAAACACATCCGAATGAATGATCTCTCATAATCTCTTAGCTTTATTAGTCCCATTAGGAAATGATGATCTACTCTATTTACCAAACACACAATGCTCACAAAAATCATTTTTACCAACAAAATAATCAGAAAGACCATCAACCAACTTTTTATTGAAAATAGTCTTAAGACCTTTTTCACTTATGTGACCTAATCTTTGGTGCCACAACATACATGCATTTTCAGTGCCAGTTACATTGGCAGAATTATAAAAAGTGGAGGCATTAAGCCTAAATAAAGTCCCTATTCGATATCCTTTAGCAATCACCAAACTCCCTCTTACCAACCTGCAACCAAACTTGTCAAATGTCACATGCATTCCAGAATCATTCAACTTGGATACTAAAATTAAATTTCTCGCAAGTCCTGGAATATGTAAAATACTAAAACATGATCAAGGGTTTTAACCCTCCCATCACTGAAACACAACTTTACCTTTCCCTTACCAACAATCTTCTTCATATTGTCATCACCAAGGAAAACTTCTCCCCCATCACAAGCTAAATATGAAGTAAGCCACCCCTTGTGAGAAGTCACACAGTAGGAGGCACCTGAATCAATGTTACCCGGGGACACGTCCCCGAGTCTAAATCCCCCTGTCCCCATCTCGAAAACGTCCCGAGGACGACGGACGGTTAGGGGACGGCTAGAGGACGGCAACAGTGTACAATGTTTAATATCACATCCATATTCACAATGAATTCTGAATTCTGAATGCATATTGAGTATTGACAATGAATCCTTAACACAAATGTTATATGCTAAGTTTCTATAATGTATATATGCATGCTTTATCCATGTTTTCATATGAATATTTTAAATTTCCCTATATATTTTAAATTTTTCTATATTTTATATAGCCGTCCCCCCGCCGTCCCCAAATTTGGCCTAAAAAATCGAAAACTTGGGGACTCGTCCCGCCGTCCCCTATCGTCCCCGTCCCGAAAACTTGGGGTAACACTAACCTAAATCAATAAGCCAAGCATCATTACTAATAGCGTTAACAAAAATAAACAAAGCATCAAAATCACCATCTTCAAGGGATTTTTGTGTGGAAGCATCCGAACTCTTTTCCTTGTTCCTACACTCCTTTTTCATATGCCCTCTTTTACCACAATTCCAACACTTTACTCTGCTCTTCCCGGGGGTTTTAGAACGTCCTTTAAACTTGTCTCTCTCCTTCTCCTCTTTAGGCCCTCCTTTTTCTTTGGACCTTCCTCGCATATGCAAGGCATCTTGGGAGCCCGCATTCATGGACTTTCTCCTCATCTCTTCTGAAAGAAGTGTTGCAATGAGACTATACATCTTCAGTTTTGTACCACCACCACTTATGGCAACAATTAGATTTTCCCAAAATTCAGGTAAAGAGCAAAGCAACAAAATACATTTGTCTTCTTCTTCTAACTTAACATCCACTGATGCAAGCCGACTTAAAATCATATTAAAAGCATTTAAATGTTCTGCAATAGAATCACCATCCTTCATTTTCACAGAATACAAATGTCTTTTGAGATACAACTTATTAGTTAAACTTTTAGTTTGATAGATATCACCTATCCTCTTCCACAAATTGTATGCGGTGGCTTCTTCTAAAACATTCAAGAGGATGGAATCCACAAGACACAACTGAATGGTTTCATGTGCCTTCTTATCCATTTTCTTCCAATCTTCATCAAACATTTTCTTTGGTTTCTTGGTTCGAAACTGCCAACCACTAATCTCTCTCTTAATAGAACCATTAGCTATGATACCAAATGTTGGAAATGAAGGTATAACTTGCAGCAATATGAACTTAAATATGTGGTTGCAAATCTAAAAATATGTTTACAAGATTACCATAAAATGATTAAGTGATTGACAATTGCAACAATAAAATAAAAATCTGCAATACCACAAGTCATCAACAAAAGTGACAAGATATACGTGGAGAAACCCTTGCAGGAAAAAACTCCACACCCAAAGAGATCCAATGTTTGTATTAATCTTCAAGGAAGTACATCAATACAACAATCCTCTCTACAATCCGGCAACACTTCGTTGTCCTAACAACCTGAAAAAACTCGTCACAAACCACCATCCAAAGGCTCCAATTTATAGAAGTTTGTGGGAGGGGATACCACAAATGGTGTCCCAAAACAAGCAGCAAAACCACCTAGAAAAACCCATGCCCACTTAGTGGACAGCCCATAAACATGGAATAAAATATTCAATAATCACATGGCCTTCACATGGGTGCCTACCCACAGCCAATCAAATTGAGTCAAACCCAAGTGCTCCATAAGTCTTCGATAGCTCCAACGGCTACATGCAAGCTCATGCACCACCATGCAAACTTGGGCCCCCAATCATGCAAGAGCATGCAAAACATGCAAATAACATGCAAGGACATGCACTCAAGTGGTCCCAACCCAAAAAGTTAAGACGCCTAGGAAGAATATTCTCCTGGGATGCCTCATTACCACCACCGTGAAGGGTCCTCTTTGAATGCAACTACAATTTGTCATAAGAAAATAAATAATAAATATTTTGTCCCTCATGTCCTCAAGAACACTTTCCAAAGAAAGTGGAGACACAAATCAACTTAGGATAGCAATTATAATGTCACCTATCTTAACATAGATATCTTAAATACATTTATCTTAAAAATGGAAAAAGATATCAATCTAGAGTTATTTTATTTAGAGTTATTTTATTTTACTTTATAATTATTTTATTTACTACATGCACATAATTTTTTTTATTTTAGAATTATTTTATTTTATCACATTGTTTACCTTGTGAAGAGCTATTTTACTTTTGTATGTAAATTTTAATTTTACTTTTATAGAAGCCACCATTCATTTTTTGGTAATTCTTTTGTTTCATTTTTACTTTGAAAGTGTAGTAAATGGTATATACTTATATGTTAGGTTTCAAAAGTTTAATTTAATAATTTTTGTTTTTTGATTTTTTTATAGTTTTGTTTTATTTATTTGACTTGATTTGATTTTTCAGTTTTTTGTTTTGCTTTAAATTCATTTTATATTTCAAAGATTTGTTTTTATATTCAATTATGTCAGCTAGAGTTTTAGTTTTGTTTTTTAAATGTGTCAACTGTGTTTTGTATTTTAAATGCACTGTAACAACATGATGCTCCATGCCTTGCTACCATAGTAGAATGCCTATCAGTGTAATTACAGAGCATTTTTTTTAATGTTTTTTAATATTTTACTTTATCGGAAGGGGGATTATTGGAAGGGGGATGGCCAGCCATCCCTGGTGTTCCCTGCACATATCCTAGCAGAGTCAAAGGTTAGGGGATGGCAGGGGTGTCATTCTGAAGCGTCTCAGCATCTCAGAACATCCTCTGTACAGGGACACCTGCAAAATGGCAGCGACACATCCCTGTGTACCCTTGACTTATACAAGTTTGGTGGACCCTCTTCACATCCATATGAGGTAATAAGCACCACAGCACACCCACAGAATTTGTCATGAAGCACACCAAGCCAAGGCCGCTTTTATGACAGATAAGGCTGACACTTGAACAAGAAGATCTCAAAATGGCATTAATGAATAAGCACAGGGACAGCACAAATTGGCAACGCAGTTCAAAATTAATACAATTTGGATTTTCCAACAGAATCTGTTTTTGGATGTAAAATACATTTTTAAGATTGTCATTTTGCACAAACTCATACTGAGATTTATTGATACTAGTTTTCCTCATTTCAATCGAAAACTAAATACCTCATCCAACATCGAATAAACTACAATTCCTTGCACCATTTTTAAAAATCAGTGGAAGAACCAAGTTGACTGATACAGAAATTTTCAACAAAGTGCAGATCTCCTGCACAAAGTAACAGGTTAGTGCCTGATAGCCTTTGACACAACACAAGTAGGCAATTGTTCTGAAGTCACTTAAAAATTTAACAGACTTCAATGTGAGTTAAGACCAGACAAAAAAGATGGGAATTGTGTATTTTTAAGAAGCATGTGCTTGCCATGTGGAAACCCAGTGCGCTACTGCACCCAATGGAGGAGAACAAAACTGTGTCAATAAATTTTCCTTAGGAAAAATGCAAACCAGACTATATACATCATATGTTCTGATGATGTGGATAAAAGGTAAAAAATTAATTCAGAGTCTCTTTTAGTTTTTAATTTTTTAAAAGACATGGCAGTTTCCCTTAATAATGCTATAATTGTCTAGCATCCTTCTTCTTTCAGATATGTTAAGTAAAAGACTCTCAATGAACTTTCCAGGCTATCTAGATGTACTTGATAGGAGAGATCGGTCACCAAGTTGCAGATATTCTAATTTTTAGTTTAGATAGGTAATATTATCTCTTAACATATTTATTCTGAATAGAATTAATATGAATATGTGTAGACATGTTTCAGTAACCAGACTTAAATTGATTCAGGTCAGAGTCACAACTCCAAACCATATCTATGATTAACCATGCAAATACAGTTTGGAATTGGCACTCAATAAGGACGCACCAATGCTTTCTAAGTTTGTAGAGACTTGCCAAGACAAGTGAGTCTCAGGAGACGTAGCCAAAACTCAACCACTCCCCAAAAGACTTGCTGAGTCAAAAGATTAAGCATGGCTGGCAACATATAAAATCCTGAAATGACAAAAAATTCATTTAACTCAAGTTTTACTGTTTCCACACCAATCTACAAGGGGAAAAGGGTGTTCTGATTGATAGAAACAGATTTAGCAGTGGATTGAAAAATGTTTCAACAACTTCAATATTTAAACTTTCTGAATTAAAGAGTTTCAGATTTCAATGCACAGAGTTGTTCTTCAATCTTTTATTTTTATTTATTTTAGGTTTTGCTAATTACTACATACTTTACAAACATGATTATTTTGATGTCTTTTGAACTTAATTTCTTGGGGAATTATACAAACAAGGCATTTACTCCTAAACTTCTAAATTCTTTATATTTTACTTGAGTTTCACGAGTCTTTTGACAAATCTTGGTGCTAAGTATGAGATAAGTCCTAGTCAACCTTGGCTCTTTGTGTCACCGAGTTCAAAGCAACTCTGAATCTTGCTAATAGCATCTTGAAAATGCCTTGAAGTTCATAAAAGGCCTAAACTAAAGGTTAAGTGGTACCAACAAAAACCTTCTAAATAATGATCAATTTTAGGAAATCCTGAAAAGCTTAATTGAATGCTTGCGGAAATATTTTGAACTTGACATCACTACATACATTAAGAGCATTAAAAAGAAAACAAACAGAGGCTCACCGTTCCTTCTAACATTTTTAACAATGCTTGCTGAACGCCCTCTCCAGACACATCCCTACTAATATTTAAGCTTTCTGCCTGCCAAATCATATGATTGAGTCTAATTGTTATCAGTCAATTGCCAAGATAAAGCATAGAGCAAAAATGTTTCATCAAGCAAATTCTCTATTTTGAAAACAAACAGAAAGTAACAACAAAATTTGAAAATACCTTCTTTGTGATCTTATCAATTTCATCAATATACACAATGCCTTCTTGAGCTGCTGCAACATTGAACTCGGCAGCCTGCACATTAACCCATCAAAACAAACACAAAATCATTAGCTATATTATCATCTATATAAAGAGAAGCATGCAACAGTTTTTGACAGCTTCACCACTTAACATTTATAAGCAAGGCATTCATTGGAAAGTAATCAATCATTAGAATATAATACAAAAGTGAACAAAAAGAACAGATTAATCAACATTGGCACAAAGATATTCACAAGAAACATATATTTCAAAACTACTTTTCAGAAAAATCTCAAAGTAAGACATAAAATAAACAAAACTCCTATGGGAATGAATACAAAGAGAAGCTCTTGAACTCCAGTATCTGCAATGCATTGAAAGAATAGGAAATTATAGTTGAAATTGGCATGGATAAGGTTAGGACCTACAATGTGAACGCATGCAGTATATGCACAGTGATATTTGAACAATTGATTACTTTAAATGAAGAGAACAATTATCATTTAAGAGCATACAATTAATTAAAATAAGTTCTCTTTTTTAACTATCTACCATACCAGCATAGTTCTCCTCACACCCCTCCACAATTGCCCAGCCAGGCCACTAAGTATGTTGTCACATTTGTATTGGCTCTTCATGGCGGTTGATGACAATACCAACCATTCCTCTTTTATGCTTTCAGATACACATTATGGCAGATTTTGCCTCCAACCATGAACCATGTATGCTGTATCTTCTTTTGTGACACGTTTTCCTTTCACATGGTAATTTGTCTTTGTTTCTTACTTTCTAACACACAGTACAGTCTTGACTCTTCTCTAACATACAGTAATGGTTACAGATATTTTTAGTCAATATGTCATCTGCCTTTATGTTAATACATTATGTAACTGTTATTAATTAAAAGAACTGATTTGCGGGGCCATTATTAATTGTACAAACCTTTCCATATATTGATTAATGTCTGTGACTATCTATTTATACAACACAATGTGGCGGTTATTGCTCATCAATACAAGACATTTTTCATTCATATACAGTCATTGTGACCTAAAACATTACTTCCCTTCAAAATTATGTTTATATAATGTAACACATCTAGTGCACACATTACATGAAAGCTCCATTCACAAGCAGTCCTTGTGTTCTAAAATATTACTTCCCTTCAAAAATTTATGTTTATATGATGTAATGCATCTAGTCCATACATTACATGAAGACCTCACTCATAAACAGTCATTGTGACCTAACAAATTAATTCCCTTCAAAAATTTATGTTTATATAATGTTGATACATCTAGTGCATACATTACATGAAACATTCATTCTAAACTTCCCAATAGGTTCAACAGAATTTAGCAGATTCCAAGAATAAGAGTCGGTTGAAGATAATACATTGCTCTCAAGCAATGCAGCAACAAGCAAGGAATAACTCAAAATAAATAATACATTGCTCTCAAGCAATGCAGCAACAAGCAAGGAATAACTCAACATAAATCCTGAGTTATCAGGGTTTGTACGTATAGTTGATCTGATCTGAATCAGATTGCCGTTTTTTTGTCAACTTGTGCATGATTCCCAAGGCAGCAAAAAATGGGAATAGCTCAAAATTTATTCAGGAATCATGATTTAAATGCAAGTTTTTGAATTAATTGGGCTTCAACTAGGAAATTAAAAACACTGAAAATTTCATAAATATGGAGAAAATTTGCAGGTAAATTCTTTGGAAATAATTGCAATTTTTTTATTTTCTGAGTTTCTCCTGATTAAATCAAGATTAACTGAAAAAATCTTTATTTTTGGTTTGCTGAGTTAATCCCGACCAATATTTTTGCTACTATATGAGTCTCAGGTATGTTCTAAGCAAACCTTTTTTTTGTTATATATTTTCAATTTATAACAATGAAAATCCAAAGAAGACATTGGTAGATGTACAGAAACTCTAAGGCCAAAAAGCTTAGTTGTTAATAGTTAAAACACAAAATAGCATGTGCCCACAATTGTAGGCCAAGGAAGATTATGTTTGTGTCAGCCATAGAAGCAGATATCTTTAAAATATCGAGATATATTCCTATATATCTTTTCTCAGCAGGGCTCCTGACATTTTCTTGAAAATATCCCGAGTTTTTCAAATATCATTGACCATGACCTTGACTGAAATTTTAACCAATATTGCAATATATCACTACTAATATCACAATAAATTAGATTATTTTTCTATATATGTTAGGAATATTGCATCATTTATAGGATGCATATAATAATTATTTAGTAGGTTTGTTAATAGGTTATTATATTGATGGTACGAATATTTGTTTATATTAAGTTGTTAAAACAACTCAATATAATTGGTGAGGTTGTTTAGGAAGTTCCCTAAAAAATAGGATTTGTGAATCCTATATATATGCAATTTTTATTGAACAAAGATAAGGAGAAACAAAAGAAGCATGTATTATTTTGTGTAAATCTTTTGCAGGCTTCTATAATCTCTGCCCATTTTCTGTCAATATAAGCATCAGACCTGTGAATTTTTTATCATTCTTCTCTGGAATTTTTACAAATGGGTTAGACACCTTGAGCATAACCGTTAAGATTTCCAGCTGCCTTTCTTGAATAGCAGTTAGGTCTGTTGCCATCGGACAACAAGAATTATTGCTGTTGTTATTTCAAAAATTAAAGTAGTTATTTACAGTTGTGAAGACATTGGTATATTGGGTTTAAAAACCTTGTGAACAGGGAACATGAATGTTGCAATCGTCATTAGTGACTATCACTGTTGCCTTTGATGATAGGGAACACTGCTGTCATTATTTATGATTCATGACCACAGTCATGACTAGAAAAAACTGTTAAATGATTATGCTATCCTTTGACTTGTTATTTTGGGAATTTTCATTGTTACATATTAGCTGCTACTAATGTCGTATGAGTTGAGATTGTTGTCATCATTACTGTCTTTTGAAATAACTATTAGTAATCTTGTTACAATAACTTATCAGTAGCAGTCATTATTGTGATCGGTATCATTCTTGATCAGTACAGAGTTCAGTGACATTGTTACTAGTACTGTGATCAATTAATATAGGTATAATTCTGCTTAACATTATAGGAAAAGATTAAATTGCAAATATGGAGCTTCACCCTGATGCTAGGGTTTCAGCGCTGTTTGGCACTCCTTCCCCCACAATTCCACTGCTCTGGAGTTCCTCAAATCCAAGCTCCCTCCCAAGCCTGCACCTGCTGTTCCATCGGCTTCCTCACAGCCTTCTGCGCCTTTCAAATTGAACCATTTTGTCCCCAAACTCAACAAGGTTCCCCTGATTGTGCTGGCTCCTGAATGCATCCAGCACTCAGTTCTGAACCTCTATTCGCATGGTCTGATCAGCCATTTTATTGAGAGCCAAGCCCCTTTGCACTGGAGAAATGGATCACAAGCACCTGGGGATCCAAAAATTCTTCATTTGAACTCTAGCTCTGTGGACATGGCAATTTCATCATCATCTTTGTCTCTCTAGTGATAAACAGGACTCAATCCTCCCAAATATCACAATGCCTCCAGTGTAAGAACGTGTTCAAGTTAAACCTCATAAAGGGCTCCCCAAAGCTATTGGAATAAAAATTCTGGAGTGTATTCATAACCAGTGCCAAGACTATGAACACATCCCTTTCAAATGCCTCTCTCGCCATGCTTATGGGCACTTCTCAAAACTACCCTAACAAGCCAGCTGCTCCTTAAAATGCCGAAACCCAAAATGGTGATGGATTCATTCCTGCTCAAAACAGAAGAAATAGAAGATCACAAAGCAAGTGCCCAAGACCCTCCAAAGTTTTCACTCCCTCTCGCCTTGCTGTAACCAATGCTTTTCAACTCCTTGAATCAGATCCTATGTAATAACCCTGACCCGGTGGATCAAGATTATTCTCGATTTCTCCAAGTTTGACAATGTTAAGATGCTAAGCTAGCTGGCATAGTTTAGTCTGAACCAAACAACTGTCTAATGTTTGCAACTCATTATACATTGATTGCACAGCAACTTGGATACATAACAACTTATAACCAATAGTGATGGGGTTTATTCTCATTTTTAGGTTACAAAAGATACATGATCAGACTATTGAATTTTGCAGATTGAACATATGGAAAAGATCTTCTATTCGTAAAAACATAGAAGGAACTGTTTGGCTCACTCAGAAATGTAAACATACTTTTACTCAGAAACATATATGTATTAAGTAATCTTCAGATCTTCAATTATTCAATAAATATGTGAAACAAGGCTTTCATTAATTACTTGTGATTGTTTGTGCACCTGAGATCATTGTTGCCAGCAGCATAATATAAAAGAAGCCTGATAAGAACTGTGAAGAGTACGTCCAATACAACTCCAGAAAAATGCAATCCTTGAGCATTAAATATGTCGCCTGAAATATATATAACAGAAGTCCCAATTGTACAGTACCAGCATCTCACTCTGTTTACTCCCGATGTAACCAGTTACTCTGTCTTTGGAGGTGCTCGCCCAATACAACACTCACAATAGCAATGAAATGTGTGAGCAATGGCAGTCCTGAACCAGACAGTGGAAATAAGAATTTCCCGTAAAAGCTTTCCGTCTAATTTCAGGTTCCAGAAATTACAATAAATGCATATCCCGTGGCTATATGTAACAAGTCAACAGTGACCCAGGGACACAACGCCAGCATACTCTGTTCACGCCAATATGACCAGATGCTCTGTATTTGGTGGTGCTCGCCCTGTCTAGTATAAATAGGGAATGATGCTCGGAACCAAGATTAAAGCGGCTTCTATCAAACTCCAAAGACCCGTTATTACTCAACACCACACTAATGTCAAAGATATAATCTCCGGCAATAGCAGCGACAAAAGATATGGCCGCAATCTTTATCTCGTCTCCCTACCAAAGAGTTACGCGACTGCCAGAGCAATAAGTAGAGCTCCGCTAATGATTTGCTTGTTCAACACACACACACACATATATATATGTAGCAAAATACCAAGATGAGAAATCCCGGACAACGCCATTTTAATAGTTTAGAAACGCCAGCGATGGAGGACAGATAAACCCGCGCAACTACCTGGCGCAATTCTAGCAATCATATAGAGCTACCTCAGAAAATCATCCCGTCACCAATAGGCACGTTCCTTCAGAAATACATTGACTCAAATATAACTGTAGCTATGAATAACGGAAAACTCACGCTCCCCTGCATCCTGTCGATATCCTTTAGAAATAAAGGTAATGAATGGAACGGCGGAAATGAGTAAACATAACATGCGATGGATGTGTCTCCACTTGTCCCTGTTGAGCAGACACAGCGCCACTAATCCCGATATCGAGACTTCTCCAGACTTTCTGTCACTGAATGAGCCCCCAGCAATATGGCGAATTTCACCCAAATATTCTACGGCGATGTAGTCATGCCAACATCACAATGATACTGAATGTATATCATTTACACTATTAGACCAATAGATAAAATCGAACAACCACGAATCGTTCTACAACAACGGCAATATAAAATGGCACTAGCAATCCAACTAAAGAATTAATCGTAAATTAATTCAAATAACCACACCGGGTTTCCGTCCAGCATGGCCATTAAATCCTGAGAGTTTTCGTTCTCAGAGATTTCAATACCAAAACACATTCAATAATCAAATCTCCGTCATACTCAAAGGATTCGCCACGGGCTCCTTAAAACTTCGCTGCATTCAGTTTCCATAACTGATTTCCCTTTATCCACTTAAGAAAAGCTATAATGCCCCTTAAATATTTCATGAATATCTTGACTTTATAAAAGCCGAAGTTTAGTCATTAATTTTTAATAAAGTCATATTTTATTATTAATTAATTAAATAATAAAAAGCCTTTTAAAGAACAAAGACAATTTAATATTTAAATAATTAATCGAATCTCTTTTTGGCCTTATTAAAAACGGGGACATCACAGTCCTCCCTTCCCGGAGATTGCTTGTCCCAAGCAATCATAAACCCAAACCAATCTCAAAAACACTGCTCTGCCCATTTGCTGCACCAATCTGTTATCAGTCACCCTGTTATGCCGCAACAACCTGTGAAACACTTGATCCAGCTAGCAAATCCCTGGATCCCATACCGTAATAACTCTGTTATAGCACACCAACCTGTGAAGCACTCTGCTTTCCAAACAAATTCCTAGATCCCACACTATAAGAATCTCATCATGCCCAAAGTTGTGAAGCCACTCAACAAGATCTAGAAGAAACAATGCACCAATCAAGTCAAGACCCGGATCCCATATTATCCTTGGTGCATACTCAATCATGATGATCTGCCATGTGTTGTTGTTATATACCCAAACATCATATGTCCAACTGAGAACCTCCCTCCAGAAGAAGCCACAAATACCTCTAATGTCAGAAGACGATTGAACCTCATCATTATGTCGACCGCCTTCATGGAAAGTATGATGCAAATCCATCCAACTTCTCCAAGCAACTGCTGAAAGAAAATGCCATTCAGCAGGGGAAACAATAATCATGCATGCTCCATACCTAGGAGATAGAATAGCTACATATGCATTATAAGGAAGTAGTGAATCAATAACCTCTCCAGGAGTGTTAACATACTCAAACCGATCTGATCCAGCAATGCCACCATTCATGCATAATTCTTCATAATCTGATCTAAAGGACGTAAAGTCTACCATGCGAGCCTCTAGAAAAAATAACTCCTCATTCTCACCATGAAAATTCAAAGGCTCAACCAAATCTTCCCTATGGAAATCAATATGTGCAGATGAAGACAAGATATTAGTGGCCGGTCCACTAATTGTATGCTCAACTTTACAATCACATCCCACACCTGAAACCCACATATCATTTGTGCCATTAGGATCAAGAACCTCCTCCTCATCCAACTCAAAGAGTGGATTATCTAAAGTCAAGTCAGCACTCAACTCAAAAAGAGGGTTTTCAACAATGGTTGAATATATATTATTAACCTTTTCATGATCATAAGCAGCAAACTCATGAGGATGAGAAAGTAAACTGCTGTTGTCCCAAATCAGCATTTGGGATTCCTCCCTGCTTCCTTTAGAGTCACAAAACACTTCCAAATCTTGATCTTCCCCTTGGTCTTTCCAAGTGAGAAGTGGTAGTGTCTCACCTAACTCATAATCAAATGATGTCATCGAGCTGCAAGATGTCTCCTCATGAAGCTCCTCAATACTTCCATCAATCTATTCACACTCCATGCAACTTGCATTGTCATTTCGCATCATGATAGAGGCTGTTATAGAAGATGTGTTTTCTGATTTTTGCAATAAGTGATGAGACGTATTCAACTGAAGACAAAGATCCACAAATTCGCTGTCTTGTATGCCCACTTCTGATTTTTCAACATGTGTAGGAGTGATGCCAATTTGAGAGTCAATGATCACACTTGAAGATGTATCCAAATCAGCCACATGTTCTTCATCAATTGCTGATACAAAATCAAACTCTGAGCAATCTGAAAATTCATCAAGCTTCTCATGGAAGACTTCACTGTAAGGTTCATGTGATGACAAAGAACTGTCGGCCAAACTCAAGAAATCAGAATCATGCTCATCAATAATCTCTCCAAGAGCTACCGTACCCTGCCTATTGCTTGAGGCCACAAACTCTTCCTTCACATCTTCCACCATGAATGATGGGACAGCATTGTGATCACCCAAAGGAGCACTGTTAAAACCCTTGCCTTCATAAGATTTATCAGTCGAAATCTTAATGCCACCCACCATAAAACTTTTGCATTCTTTCGCAAATGTTACATGTGGTTCCTCTAGTAAGATTACACCTGATTCTATCCTTTTGCCTTTATGACCCAAATCTGCCTGTCTATCAAATTCTTTACTGGGATTTTTGCAAACCTCACTTGAAGCATTCTTATGAATTTCCTTTCCTTGTTCCAAACCATCATCATCAAATTGTTCACGCTCCATGTCTCTGGCATTGACTTCTCGCTCTTGCAAATTGGCTGCAACACACAACTGATTTTCTGCTTTGCACACAAAATTATGAGCCATACTCAACTGAAGACGAAGATCGACAATTTCCCTATCTTTGTCCTCCACCAATTTGACAGCCACGTCTCTATCTCTTAGTAATTGCAAGTAATCACCTTTTATGAATTCCAACTCTTCTATGATGAATTGCATATGTGTATGAGAAGTACCAGTTATCTTTCCTTTTCGCCTTTCCTCAATTTGGGCTGTCCTAATGAGGTCTTCAACAAGCTTATGAGTATCATCCATCCTTGATAATACTTTCACAATCTTTTCTTCCCTCACCATAAAGTGATTTCCCAAATCTTCCAACATGAGAGGCTTTTGTTCAAGGCTGCCACGAATTATTTTTTCTGATTTGTCTTCATATGTACAGGGTCTGTTAGCGTTGGAATTTGCATGACACTCTTCAACCATCTTGCTTGTGGATGCATTACAATCTTCACCCAATAATGACTGGACAGAGTTGTGATCAAACAAGTGTTCCTCATCACAAGAGCCTTCCCTTTTATCCTCATATACATCAGCATGTTTCTCAAACTCTTCATAAAGATTTCTGCCCACTTCCCTTGTAGTTTCACTTTCCCCTTCCTGTACAAAAAAATCATGCACTCCTGTACCTGTAGGTGTAGATGAGACAGCAAATTCCTTAGATTCCCTTGAGAGTGAGTCTGCAAGACGCTGCAAATCACGATTTAACTTTTGATGTGTTTTAATCAAATTGTGATTTATCTTTTCTTGAGATTGAGCAAGGTCTTTTAAAATTTTCTCCATGCTAGAATTCTTTCCTTTTGTTGGCAAATCGGGAAGGAAGGTAGGAATCAAACTTCTGTTCTGAATTCTATCCATTGATGCAGACTGTAATTAAGTTCCCACAAGATGGCAGGATAGTGGCTCTGATACCACTGTAATAACCCTGACCCGGTGGATCAAGATTATTCTCGATTTCTCCAAGTTTGACAATGTTAAGATGCTAAGCTAGCTGGCATAGTTTAGTCTGAACCAAACAACTGTCTAATGTTTGCAACTCATTATACATTGATTGCACAACAACTTGGATACATAACAACTTATAACCAATAGTGATGGGGTTTATTCTCATTTTTAGGTTACAAAAGATACATGATCAGACTATTGTATTTTGCAGATTGAACATATGGAAAAGATCTTCTATTCGTAAAAACATAGAAGGAACTGTTTGGCTCACTCAGAAATGTAAACATACTTTTACTCAGAAACATATATGTATTAAGTAATCTTCAGATCTTCAATTATTCAATAAATATGTGAAACAAGGCTTTCATTAATTACTTGTGATTGTTTGTGCACCTGAGATCATTGTTGCCAGCAGCATAATATAAAAGAAGCCTGATAAGAACTGTGAAGAGTACGTCCAATACAACTCCAGAAAAATGCAATCCTTGAGCATTAAATATGTCGCCTGAAATATATATAACAGAAGTCCCAATTGTACAGTACCAGCATCTCACTCTGTTTACTCCCGATGTAACCAGTTACTCTGTCTTTGGAGGTGCTCGCCCAATACAACACTCACAATAGCAATGAAATGTGTGAGCAATGGCAGTCCTGAACCAGACAGTGGCAATAAGAATTTCCCGTAAAAGCTTTCCGTCTAATTTCAGGTTCCAGAAATTAAAATAAATGCATATCCCGTGGCTATATGTAACAAGTCAACAGTGACCCAAGGACACACGCCAGCATACTCTGTTCACGCCGATATGACCAATGCTCTGTATTTGGTGGTGCTCGCCCTGTCTAGTATAAATAGGGAATGATGCTCGGAACCAAGATTAAAGCGGCTTCTATCAAACTCCAAAGACCCGTTATTACTCAACACCACACTAATGTCAAAGATATAATCTCCGGCAATAGCAGCGACAAAAGATATGGCCGCAATCTTTATCTCGTCTCCCTACCAAAGAGTTACGCGACTGCCAGAGCAATAAGTGGAGCTCCGTTAATGATTTGCTTGTTCAACACACACACACACATATATATATGTAGCAAAATACCAAGATGAGAAATCCCGGACAACGCCATTTTAATAGTTTAGAAACGCCAGCGATGGAGGACAGATAAACCCGCGCAACTACCTGGCGCAATTCTAGCAATCATATAGAGCCACCTCAGAAAATCATCCCGTCACCAATAGGCACGTTCCTTCAGAAATACATTGACTCAAATATAACTGTAGCTATGAATAACGGAAAACTCACGCTCCCCTGCATCCTGTCGATATCCTTTAGAAATAAAGGTAATGAATGGAACGGCGGAAATGAGTAAACATAACATGCGATGGATGTGTCTCCACTTGTCCCTGTTGAGCAGACACAGCGCCACTAATCCCGATATCGAGACTTCTCCAGACTTTCTGTCACTGAATGAGCCCCCAGCAATATGGCGAATTTCACCCATATATTCTACGGCGATGTAGTCATGCCAACATCACAATGATACTGAATGTATATCATTTACACTATCAGACCAATAGATAAAATCGAACAACCACGAATCGTTCTACAACAACGGCAATATAAAATGGCACTAGCAATCCAACTAAAGAATTAATCGTAAATTAATTCAAATAACCACACCGGGTTTCCGTCCAGCATGGCCATTAAATCCTGAGAGTTTTCGTTCTCAGAGATTTCAATACCAAAACACATTCAATAATCAAATCTCCGTCATACTCAAAGGATTCGCCACAGGCTCCTTAAAACTTCGCTGCATTCAGTTTCCATAACTGATTTCCCTTTATCCACTTAAGAAAAGCTATAATGCCCCTTAAATATTTCATGAATATCTTGACTTTATAAAAGCCGAAGTTTAGTCATTAATTTTTAATAAAGTCATATTTTATTATTAATTAATTAAATAATAAAAAGCCTTTTAAAGAACAAAGACAATTTAATATTTAAATAATTAATCGAATCTCTTTTTGGCCTTATTAAAAACGGGGACATCACATCCTAATACTACCCTTGACTCGGAGACTGTTCAGGCTACTAAGGACCCTGAGGATTCTGTGGCTGAAATTCTCCCAAGTGACACTCTTGAGGGCATAGCAGTGGCAGTTCACTCTTCCCACTTGAAAAAAATTCACCAAGAGAGTTTTATCAAGCAGATTAGCAAGGCCTTATTCCAGGACAATTTCTTGATCAAACCCCAGGGCAGAAAATCAAACTAGGAGCTAAGATCAGAAGAGACAAAAACAACATATGAGGCAAGACTTGGGCAACTTTGAAGGGTTTCTCCAAACCACCCAAAAAGACATACAAAAACTGAAGTTCCTCTCATGGAACCGCAAGGGTTTGGGTGGACCCCTCAAGAAAAACTACCTCAAGGATCTTGTGAAAGACCATCATCCTTGGATTGTTGGGTTACAAGAAACCAAAATAGAACATGACAGACTCAACATGTGTTGGAAATACATTTGGCACAATTCAGACTTTATGATTAGTACCGAGAAAGGTGAACACCTGCTCTCTATCCTTTTCAAATCTGATGCTAATCTTTAGTTTACTTTCTTGAATGTCTATGCTCCCAACTTCCCTGATCAGAAGAAAACTTGTTGGAGCTCTATTTTGGCAATGGTTGAAAGTACTAAACCTTCTAATCTCATCACAGGCGGAGACTACTATCTTTTCCTGCATAGCTCAGAAAAACAAGGGGCCTTCATGTTCATGATTCATGCAAAGAATATGTTGCAGACATCATCGGTACTACAAATCCACGAGATATCAAAATTCTTCAAGGCAAATATACCTAGTCCAACAGAAGAGTTGGAATGCAGTATATCGCTGAAAGGTTGGACAGATTCTTGGCGTATGAAGATCTCATTAAATTTCCCTTGATCAATTTAATTGTTCAAAACTCCATCTCCAATCACAAACATATCATCATCATTTCCCAAGATCATCGAAGGAAAGGACCTATCCCTTGCAAATATAATGCTTATTGATTCTCACAAGATGGCTTTAAGCTCCTGGTTGAAGATAGCTAGAATAATTGGTGCCCTCCCTCCAATCCTGGCAGCTCTGGAAGCTCAAAATTCACCACCTCAAGCAAGCTATCAAGGCTTGGCCTCAGCATCCATTCAAGACAATTTCAAGCAACTTTCCCTCCAGTCTTTGGAGTGAATTGAAACTGCTCCTGATAACTCTGCCCCTCCCTTGAGTTGCTCGACAAAGGGAATCATCCTCCACAACTGAGTGATCTTTCTTGCCTGGATGAACAAAAGTGGAGACTCAAGTCCAGAATATTATGGCTTGAGGAAGAAGACTCCAACACCAAATATTTTCACTTCAAAGCCCACTAAAGATACAACAGACACATAATTAAGGAAATCAAAACTTCAGATCACTCTTCAACAAATGTTCCCAATTAAAATAAGAATCTTGCAGCCCGACATTTTGAAGACCTCTATCATCTGATGGTGATATTATGGTTCAGAACTCTCTTCTGAATTTCATCCCCTACACTCTTCAAGAGGGCTCCAAAGACACTCTTTGCCAAGCTATTTCCATGCGTGAGCTTCAAGAGGTGGTGACTAAACTACCCAAAGACAAGATTCCAGGACCTGACAGCATCACCAATAACTTCTTCTACCAGCTCTTTGATCTCATCAGCCAGGATCTTCTTTGTTGGAGAATCCAAGATCTGAAAGCACGAAACAACCTTCCACTAGTGAACAAAATATGAGCACAATAGGATATCTATCATATACAAAATGAGAGTGTGTAAATATAATGATCAACCTTGAATATATAGGCAAGGATGAGGAGGTAGGAAGGTAGGACTGAACAACTGACTAGCCCTCCAAAGGAGCAACACTTGTGAGCTCACTTGAGAAGTGAGTAAGTGTCGAATATACATGTACTAGGTGTCCCAAATGATGAGGACATGTGTCTAAACCACATGAAGTGAGACAAAAGCCTAAAACACCTAAGTGTGAATAGATCAATCCTAGAAAGGTGATTAGCTAACTAGTTTGATAATGACTTTATTTACACTAACATTCTTATCATGGCTAAAGACATCTGTAAGAAGTAAAATTTTGGGTTCTATTAACTCAAACTTTCTTGTCTTGATTCCTAATGACAAAAAGTGCTGTAAGCTTTGATAGATTTAGACCTATCTCTATATGCAATTCTTCCTACAAGATCATTGCCAATAGAATCAAGAAAGTCCTCAACAAAATTATTGGTGAAGAGCAAGATGGCTTCATCCCAAGCAAGCAAATCTACGACAAGATTGTGGTTGTCCACAAATCATCACATTCTTGTGGCAATCAGAACAAGAACATGGCCATTAAGTTGGATATGTCCAAAACATTCCACAGAATCAACCACAACTTTCTTCTACACATCATGAGCAAAATGGGGTTCCCCATTGAATTTTGCATATGGGCTCACAAAAGCATCAAAGATCATTAGATCACCCCCATGGTTAACAGATCCCCTTCCAAGTTCTTCAAGGCTACTAGAGGCCTTTGACAAGGCTGCCCCCTTTCTCCTTATCTTTACCTCATAATTGCTGGGCCTCTTGGAAAATCTCTCTCAATGAATAAATGCAGCCACCACTGAATTGGGATTAAGATTGCTGAAGAAGTCAAGGAAACTACCCATGCTGAGTTTGCTAATGTACCATTCTTCTTGGTGAAGCCATTAAATCCAATGTTAGATGGTTCACAGCAATCTTGGACACTTTCTTGAAAGCTTCTAGTGCCAAGCTCAACAAAAATAAAAGTAGATTCTACACTTCCAGCTCCTCTCTAGCTGAGATTCAAAGCTTCTCACAAATCTTCAATTCCCTCATGGCAGAGATGAGCCCTTACGATGTCAGTTTTAAAATGCAACACATGAACTACTGGAATAGTCTTATAGAAAAAATTGATAAGGGAATTCACAGCTTGATCAAAGGATGGCTCTCCTTGGCTAGGCATGTTACTCTTATCAAATATGTCCTTACCAATCTTCCTATCTACCAACTCATGATTTACCATGAGCCTGTCTACATTCTTTAAGAAATTGATAAAACAGTCTGTGACTTCCTATATACCAAAAAGAAATTTCATCTTGTGAGCAAGAAGAATATTACCAAAACTAGATTTCAAGGCGGCCTGGCATTAGATCTGCTCTTCACACAAGTATAGCTGTTGGAGCCAAACTGGTTTGGACCCTCATAACTAACCCCCTTCACATTGGAAGTGCATCCTGTTCAAAATACAGTTAAGACCTTCAAGGAATGGTGCTTATTAAAAATATCACTCCAATCAAAGGTGCCTCTTGCATATGAAATTTGTTTTGTAGGTCCACTAATATCATGAAGGACAGGATTTCCTAGCTCCAGGGTAGTGGCCAGCACATTAACTATTGGGAGGACTCCACTGTTGGTAATGCTCCTATCACCCATTTCTTGCCTCACTGCCTTCTTTAGTCTTTTTAATCTCTTTATATTAACAAACTGGATCAGCTTGTCAAATGAAGCAATAATCAGGCCTCCTAGGCTGATATAGTCTCAGTCAGCATGATCATGATTCTTGGCAGCAAGTCGAGAAGACTCTCACTAGTCTTTGGCCCTTAGACCCCAATCAAGAAGACTTATTTGAGGCAGCATCACTTCAACTGGCCTCTACTCCATTCATGAGGGCTCTGGTCTTCAACTCTCCATCAACCCTAGAAACAAATCTCTGCAATCCATTTGGAATCAGCACCTCAACCCTAAAGTCCTTTTCTTTCAGTGGGTTTTTCATCAACACAGAATTCTTACTGGCAGCAACTTGCTTCAGAGAGGCATTGTCAGCCCACACATATGCCACAGATGTTTTAAAAATGAAAAAACTTTAATTGCCCACTTTGGACATCTCTTGCTCAGGAAATGGGAATGTCTCTCTGTATTGTTCTCAAAAAACAGAACTGTGATCAAATGGAACAAGCATCATTCAATATCTCTAAAATCAGAAAATGTCATTCCTTTCTTTTGTGTCCAGTTTATCATTCTCTCTTGTTTAAAATCAAAATTGATATCTCACTCAATGCTAAAGTCTACTTCTAGCACGAACAGTACTCCAGCAATCTTTCTTCCTCTGAAATTCATCTTCTCAACAGGTGGCACCTGATTGACCTTATCCAGAACCAGGTCCCTCACAAGTCACAAGCCTTTTGACAACAATCAGCTCTCCTTTTCTGCCCTTTTTTTTTATGGTACCTCTAGCTCTAACCTTGGGGCTGTTGTTGCTGGTGGGGTCATCATGATCATTCCAAAACCAATCTTCTTGGTGTTTGACTTTGTGCTAACATTGAAGGCTACCAACAACCTGGCCGAACTCATGGCCTACAAAATCAGCCTCAAATTGGCCCCAAAGGCTCAGCTAAAAAATATTTTTGTTTATGGTGACTTGAAATTCACCATTCAAGCCTTGAAGAACCTTCAAAGTGTTCACTCTATACAAATCCAGAATTGGCACTTTGTCACACAATTTTGATGAGATCATTTACAAACATGTTCTCAGAAAGGAAAATGCCTACACTGACAAAAAGGCTAACATGAATATTAACACCCCCAACAATAAAATCAGTCATTCACTCAATTATAATTATAGCTATCAAGACCTTGCAATCTTGATTGATCACTGCTCTGCTGTACCATTCATTTTTTCTAATTTAACTCTACCCCCCTTTTTTTCGAAAAAACACATTATAGGAAATATTGCTGATCAAATTTATTACTACGAAACATTGTTGTTAAGGCAGGACATTGCTGTGCTGAAATGGCAGGCATAATATTTGCCATTACTGTAAACTTAAAGAGGTATTTGAAGCGGTTAGGGAAACTGTTGTTGTCAATTGTAGTTACCATTTTGTGTATAAATTAGTCTCTTGGACTTAATATTTAAAGCAAATGGTAGGGTTAACAGGTCTAATTTACCTTCTTGTGTTTTATTGCATGAAGGGTTCTTTACAATTCTGGCAGAGTTATTCAACAACATTGTAAAGGAAATTATATTACAATTATCCATAATCAGCAATCTCAACAATAATGAGAAAAATTAAATTTCAATATTCACATTGTACAATCCCATTTACTTTCACACTCTCACTCTCTATGCAATTAGGATGGCTTTAAATGTTAAAAACATCAGTTATTGCTCATTTCTTTTCCTACATTTTTTGGATTCCCAATATTTTCCAGTTTTTTCCCACTAACATCCCAAGAAATTCAAAATGTCTTTATCTTTTGGTATGCTGAGAAATTCCCAACAAAGATATTTGCTTCTATGGACTGTGTGCCTGTAATAGAAGTTCCAAAGTTGTGGGGGTGTGACCCTGAAGCTCTTTAAAGTAAATGGATCCAGATCCTATGAACCAAAAGACAGTAATTGCAAAGAGCATCCCAATTTGTCCTCTGTAAGCAGTAAAGGTGTCACTTGCACCAAGAAAGACAATCCTGTTGGTGGTGGCATCATGTATTTGGGAAAGTCTGTAGAGAGCATTTTATTTTTATCGTTTACCTTTCCCTTAAACAGCAAAATCAAAGACCTCTATATTCACGCATAGCTTTATCAAATACTGTTTTTAACTTTTAAGAAATGAAGAAAAAAATCCCCATACATTTTATGGATACAAATTTTAAGATATCTTTAAAGATAAGTGATTGCATTGATCTCTTTTTAAACCCAAAATAGAGTTATCCTATTCAAGTTTTCCAAACAAGAGACAAAATGTCATTAATTCAGTAACCAAACTACAAAACACAAGTGTGGAGAAGAGATACTAACAAGGAATGAGATCACCATGGGGAAAGGAATTTTATTGGAACAGAATCATACCATGAGAAGCTTATACAAAATAGACTCCACATCTTCTCCTACATACCCTGCCTGCATTCGTAGGAGTTTAATTAGACAACCAGAACAAGAATGGAAGGAAAATCCTAGACAGAATCCATGAAAAAGAACCGAAAATGATAATTAATATATACATCAGAACCAGCTCTGGACCATCCTGATAATTAAGTTCCTACCAATAATGATTTTCCAAATTTAACAGGACAAGCTTGGGCCTCTCTGACCAAATGCACTGACATTTATTCACCTTAAAATTTCTAAAGATTTTTTTCATCATTTTACAAAGAAAATCACTGAATTTAGCTCCAAAATTTTGTAATATAGTTTATATAAGCGTTCATTTTATTACCATTCATTTTACTTATCCATAAGACAATACATTATGATTATAATCAAGTCAATCTCTGTGTCTATATTGCATTGGTTTTAGCTTCAGCTACACCAAATTTCTTCCTTTTTCCCATAAAGGAGGTCATAAGTTTGAAACTGGCGGATGTTAGGGTTGCACAACTTGTCAAACAATATCTAAAGTGTGAAAAGCAATGCCCTTGTGGACTTCCACAAGGAGAGCCTCGCACATCAAAGTGTGTCTCGCTTTGTGCTAACCTAAAATACTACCTTTACCTGTACCTTTTATAACTTATTTAAGCATTCATTTGTCTCTAATTCTGTTTGAATCTGAGTGCTTTTGGTTTCAACTGTGTGCTGACCTTAAAAAAAATACACACAGTTTAAGCCAGAAGCACTCAGATTCACTATTATGGACTATGGAAACATCAAAACTCTGATGCAATTCTGTTTGCTAATCAACAAGGCAAAGTACAATGAGTTTAATCATATTCACTGCCAAACTGATCTAATAGAATGAATACGACATAAAACAACTTAGAAAATTGCCATAAAAGTTATACTAACTCATTAAAAGGAATAGACCAAACGGATTTAATAAACAATACCACTAGACACCAGTGTTGCTTAAACTGATATTTAAGCATGTATAATATGTGCTTTAAATTTTGTGACCTTATAAGCATTTTAATGTTACTGTGGTCAGATGGAATACAACAGACACCTGGAAGGAGACATTACTGCTTCAATTCAGCTACTTTGACATTGCTTCACTTTTTTAAAAAATCTGAACCATTCCCTTAAATGAACAATTTAAATGTCAGCCCCAATAGGTGCTTGGTTAGTAACGGTGCATGGTACTAAATAATAATTTGCCTCCTGTGCCAGCTAGGCTTGGTTCAATAACAAGGTTTAGAGTTTCAAGCCATCCATTAGGGTTCCATTCCAGCTGCAGTACACATCCCACTCCTCAACCACACCCGACCCCCTTTCCCACCTGTCACCATCCAACTTCCCCCTCTCACCCTCACTTAAATGTTACTGCTGTTGCAAGTCCCACGGCACAGAATAGTAGCCCTGAGCATTAGCATCCAAGCCAAAAAGAAGTCTAAAGTTTGCAGTTCAGTCTCTCAGAGCATGTTTCTTGAAGCTTTCAACAAAACTATTGCTTCCCATATTTGTTCCAAAATACATCATGCTACAAGAATGAGTGAAAAGATGGTTGCCAGTTGGAAGATAGCATTTTACAATGCACAAGAATGTCATCATTCTAAGACATTACAAGATATGTGTATGTGTTATGACACTTACAGTCAAAAATGCCAGCTATATTAAAATACAAAAACTGTTCATTGAGGAATATCCAAAGAATGAATAAAGTCCAAAGCAACAGCCAATAGTACGATACCTGTGTCAAGGTTGTTGCATCAGCAATCACAAAGGGCACATTTACAAATCTGGCCAAAGTTTTTGCCAGCAGTGTCTTACCTGTATCCCAACATAATTCAGTTGTAACAGATGAGCAGTCAAACTGACATGTAATGAAAATAGTAAAGGTACCACATATCTACCTAGTTTTCCAGAAAAACACCTGTATTTAATATACTCTATTTGTGATAAAGGCTGTCAAAATCAACAATGGGAAAAAATAGCAGAGGTAAATACCACAGCCAGTTGGACCCATTATAAGAACATTGCTTTTCTCCAGCTCCACATTATCACCATCATCAATTTCCTCCTGTTTACGAGACATGCCAGACCTGCCATTCAAAACCAGTGCCCAAATTAGCTACCAAGAATATACACCAGACATTACCCCCCAAAAGGAAGACTAAAAAATAGCATTCAGCACTTCTAAATGATGTGTGTGCTACTAAAACATTGATGCTAAAAAGTAAAATGTTAAACCTGCCAATCTATACTAGAGACAGCAACAGCGTACATTAGTTTTACATTAATTTCATAATGACAGAACTCTGAAAGAAAATTCAGTGCTTGATAACATTTAATATTTGCTCACCCTTTAGTTAATATATCCACGAAATTCTCTCTCTTTATTGACTCATAATATATCCGTTTGTAGTGATTATGTACTGCAACTGCTAGCACCTGTCATAAGAAAGGGAATGACTGAGCAGTTTACCAAGAAAACCACACTTTAAAAGGCCAATTTTTATTAAAGTATCTAAGTTATGTACCAGCCATTAGTTTATAACTTAGCATCATAACATTGTCCAACTTTTAAAGCGTCTAATAACAACTCTTATTTAGATAATAATTAATTAGCAATGTAGACCTCCAAACAGGTGTGCCATATGCAAAATATGCATGATGATTCCCGAAGAATAAAAGAAGTAAGAGGAAAGGAGAGGGAAGGGAGGGATTAGCCTCCTCACCCGATGGGAAGGATAGAAGAACAATAAAAAATAAGGAACATAAATACATGTTAATCAAAGAAGATGCAAAAGGAACGAAGAATAATGAAAAAGATAAACCTTTAGTTAATTGATGGGTTCAATCCTTATTATTAAAAGAACCAAGCACAACATTCATCAGTCCATGATATATGAAATAAACAATTTATCGTAATAAATTACAAGCTACTAAAATTTTAATCTGAACTTGTCTTAAGAAACACACAACTACATCAAGGTCATTAACAGTTTGCACAAGGCTCCCTTTGGTTTATGCACATCAAAAATGGCCAAAATACCTAAGTATTTTCACATTTGTAATGATATTAAAGGGGCATTCTCTACAGTTTGAGGCAGAGAATTAAAAGGGAAAAATCGGTAACAGTATGCGAGGAATCCTATAGACTCAACATAAGAGGCAGCAACTTGTGGCATTTCAGCTTTGTGATTTACATGGTGGAAGAATAAGGAGGAAAAAAGGCCCAAGCTATGGCATTATCCCAGCCATTACCTTAATCTGGACTTGACTTAAGAAACTCATAAGTACATCAAGGTCATTAACGGTTTACACAAGGTTGACTTTGGTTTATGCACATCAAAAATGGCTGAAAGTGAAATACCTAAGTAGTTTCATTATTGTAGTCATATTCAAGGGACATTCTCTAAGTATAAAGCAGAACATTAAAAGGGAACAATTCGTAACAGTATGCGAGGAATCCCATAGACTCAACTTAAGAGGCATCATCTTGTGGTGTTCCAGCTTTGTGATTTACATGTTGGAAGAATAAGGAGGAAGAAAGGCCCAAGCTATGGCATTATCCCAGCCATTACTTCTGTTACTACTGCATTGAAACATTCAATTGTGATAATTTTTACAAAGGCTAAGTTTTATGGCAATAGCTGTGATGTCAAATGTTTAGTTATAAGTCTAATAAAATGGGTGAGTTGTATGCTTTACAACAGAATTTCAATAAACAGCCCTTCCCAGCATAGAATGAATACAAAATATAGATACATAATTCTATGAATTTCTTTTATTAATCCTCTTGACAAAAAGTCGTGTACATGCAAATTCAACTCTTCCTTCTCAAATGAACTAGTCTTTATTCAGAGAACTTGCTGCTGGAAGCAGATTCATCTGGTGAGTTGTCTTCCTTGATGGTGGCAATCCATAAAAGATAATTTATCAATATCGTCCTGCAATGTTTTCACTTCTGTCAATATATATTTCGTTTCAGGCTTCTCTTTTCTGTGAATCACAGCATGACCTGCTTTAAGTACCTCTTATCTTCCAAATTTTCTTTTACCGAAATCAGCAAATATTTTGTTACTCTCCATCCTCTTCCTTCATTAGCAACAACTCAAGTTTCTCTGCATATGTGGAAAATATGAAATTCATTGCTCCAATGTCATACTACCCCACTTTTCCTAATAGTACATGGCAGGCACCCATTTCCATAATATTGCACACCGCCTCATCGTGATCTTTCTCCAATGTGGACCTTTCATCTTACACTACTAATTTAAAGTAACGTAATGATTCTTTTGCAACCGAGATAATTTGTATCGATGCAGATGCAGGGTGTGCTTCAGATTCAAATTTTCATCATACCAGGGCAAGAGTCCTCATTTTCTCACATCAGGCATGTCAAGAGCCATTTAGTTCCCTTCATTCACAGTCCATGCTCCAGGGACATACACACATCACAGAATTTCCCTGTACCTTTGGAGGATCATCAGCCATGGAAGTTAAGGGGGGCTCTAGGGTAAGTACCTACTTTTTGGTTTGGTCCATCCAGCCAGGTATTCTTAGACCAAATTTTCTTATGGCCATCATCAGAAATCACTTTACAATGGATCATGAATTTGTTGGTTCTTCTGCTACAAAATTCAACACAGTCAGCTTTGATCTCCAACCTTGGTCTTTAGCTTTGGGCTCCATCTGTTCCCCTCTCATGTTTGCTGAGCAACCTTTCACATAGTTATTTTCTGACTTGTGCCAACTCTGATCTCTGGCTTTGGTGCCTTGGCTCCCTTCTCATGTTTAGTGAGGTAACTTTTCACATGGTTAATTTCTGCCTTGTGTAAGCTTTATACCATTTGGGCTCACCACTTATGTTTTCATTACTTAGTTTAGTCACCTTTTTTTTAATTCTTTAAGTTTTTATAAACATTCCTTCTTGTACTCTCAAGTCCCATTGACCTACTTTTGTCATTCATAGAAGTTAAAATAGTTTTTTCCTCTTTCTCCTCAATTCTCTCCATGTTCCGATCCAGCATGAACTGCTTTGTCATCTTGCACATGTTTCTCTACTTGAACCAAATTGACTCTTAATGCTAACCTTCTTCAATCATTGCTTCTGGAGATTCAAATGCACAATGTTCAGCTTCTTCTCATTCACAATCTCTTTCCTCCATATTTTATCCTCCAGCGAGCTTATGTCTCGGTTATTTGTCCTTGACAAGAACGAGATTCTCCTCAGGCAACTATATCATTTATACAGGGGCCATTTTGCTTCTTCAGTTTGTCAACATCTCAATAGACCTTCTTAATCCAAAATCACATGCTTCATGGATGCCCTTTCTCACTTTATTTGAAGAAGGATGTGATCAATAGAGCTATCATGATGGACATTTATTGGCAATATGTCATTTAGCATGGAGCTTTCTCTTGCAACATAAGTTTCCTCTATTTTCATCTAGTTCCCTCTCCCTGCTTACAAATTCCTGGAAGTTGCATTTGCTTTCTCTCATCAGATTTACTGACTAACAGTGTAGCAGGAATTCGTTGCATTCATTTACCATACATGCATGTGAAGACACTGACGACTTGCAAAATCCTCAATTTTTGACAGCAAGAATTTCATTCCTTTACAATTGTGAAATTAACCCTTGCTATGATATTGGCTCTCATTTTAGCAAAACACATCTTGCTTCCCTTCACATTACTCTGTTTCTAAAATGCAGTTACCATGGCATTGGCTCAAAAAAGTTCTCCTCTTGTGTGGCTTTGATCTGTAATCTAAGATGGTTATACCATACAATAATCATCAACATACATCTCTGAAAAAAGGAATTTAGAACTACACTCTCTGAAAAATCAAATAGACTGAACTTGGAAGGGAAAACATGAGCAAATTACAGAACAATTGAAGACACAAGGATTTTACCTTAGAGAACTCATATTCCAGGGGAAAACTCCAGCAAAAGTAAGCAAAATGACCCCCTTATCCATTATCTCCAATGACAAATACAATCTTAAGCCTCTTTGACACACATCCAACTTGCAACAACACTGTTTGGTCCCTAAGATCACTTACAAATTACAACAGCTCTCAAACTCTCTCTCTCTCTCTCTCTCTCTCTCTCTCTCTCTCTCTCTCTCTCAATTCTGTCCACCTAAATACAGTCTACTTGTTCACTTGCACACTTAAATTTTTGGAACTCAATTCCAATCCTTCAATTGAATCCTAAAACTACAATTACAATGCATACTTATACAAACCAGAACAGAAGTAGAAAATATGCCAAGTTGACAAATGCAGGATTTTAAATGCCACAGGCTATTTTTGGACTCGTGACGAAACCGCCGCCTTCAGCAAACCAGCAGTTGCAAAAGCACCCTGGCAATTATGACACTGCCATATAACAGAAATGAAACCAGCACTTCAGTGCTCTTTTTTCCCTCCATCTTCCAGAAGCCATTATTTCTGCATACAGACCCCAAGCAAGGTGCCATTATTTTTCAAGTGTGTAACTTTTTGAAAGGAATCTGAACATACAAAAATATTCAACTTCAGGTGCCACCAAAGTATGAATTTTGAGCTTTCTTCGTCATGGAGTCATAGTATGATGAACTTTGTGTTCTGCACCATTTACAGATCAGGTTTCCCCTTTAGCGGCCCTATGCACTTTGTGCAACCCACCCACCTCCTTGTGATCTATATACAATACACTAGGTGTCAAGGGAACAGCCCACATTTGATCCTTTATTATTTTTAAATTTTGAAGCTATTCCCTCCCCACTCAAGGTTGCAATTAGAAGAGTTGAAGTCTACCATCCTTTTTTGTGGTCACAAGTTCAAAACCATTGGAGTGTCATTTCAAGGTAGATTTGACTCTGTGCATGTTGAGAATAATATATGCAAAACCAACGATTTATTAATCAAGGACTTTAGTTTTCTAAGGTTTTATGTGAATGCTACTGTTGGAAAAATAGTCATTGATGTCAAAGACGGTTTGGTAGCATATTGCAAGTGTCTTGGTAGATTTGTAAGAAGGTTTTATACAAGCAATATTTTGTCATGGTTTCCTCCCATAAGGGTTTCCACGTAAAATCCTGTGTCTCTTATGTGTGTGGATTCTTGTGATTGCTTCATTGTGATTATTAAAGTTTAAATTGGTAAAAGATTCACTTATACTGATTCAACACCCCGCCCCCCCCCCAAGTATAAGTATGTGTGTTTCTTCAGTTACATGTATTTTTTTACAAATATTATGTTTCTCACAAACAAACCAATTTCGGTGAAATTCATTTTTCAAGGTTTGGTTATGTTCTCAAGAGTTATTTTCCCATGTTGTACATTTTATATAACTTTGCAATTTGGTACATATATTCTTAGTTTTCCTCATCATGACTAGCAACAAGCATGCAGATGAACAAACCAACTTCAGTGAAATTCATTTTTCAAGGTTTGGTTATGTTCTCAAGAGTTATTTTCCCATGTTGTACATTTTATATAACTTTGCAATTTGGTGAATATATTCTAGTTTTCTTCATCATGACTAGCAACAAGCTATGTTCTTGTAGCTTAAGGTTTGCCTATTTTCTTGCTAATGTGGTTGCCCAGCAAAGGCTCAAAGGTATTTCCCTTCCAAAATCTAGTCTCCAACTCGTCAATGGCCACTTTTCTTATGATTTCTTTCTCAATCTCATGGAAGAGCAATATATTGTTAGCCAAGCCTTGCAACGGGCCTAGAAAGGTCTAGGTTGCCACTCCATCCTAATCATGAAAGAGCCTATGCGAATTTGAGGCACTTTTGTTGCAAAAAGTATATGGAAGGATTGAAGCCATTAAGCCTTGGCTCATTTGGAGAGAGAGAATGATTTTAGAACT
Organism: Sequoia sempervirens; assembly: GCA_007258455.2. Lineage (NCBI taxonomy): Eukaryota > Viridiplantae > Streptophyta > Pinopsida > Cupressales > Cupressaceae > Sequoia > Sequoia sempervirens. Next base: position 280,858,852 of record VDFB02271358.1, read on the forward strand.
AAGAATTCCATCAACCAACAATCTCTTTGTTGGTCTCCCATGATTACTTGCTAGGGTAGACCTCTTGCCAAAGTTCCTTAGGTTCATGCCTTAAAGCTTTTCTAGTGAGGGATTTGTTATTTTTCAAAGCTCTTCACCATAAGCCACTAGGAGTTGGATTTCTTGGCCAGAATTTAAAGATAAATATTGTCTTGGCAATTATAATCATGAATGCTTTCAAACCATTGTGCTGCCACTTCCAACAAAAATGATCAATAAGGTTGGGAAGAGATGCACCAAGTCCTAATGGAAGGATTGGAAATGGCATCTAGACACTCCTTTCAAGAATAAAGCCTTTAAAAGGATATTCGTGGCTTTCTCCTCACCTACCCATGGTTCAAAAACTCAATGCTCCAATTCAATACCACTCAATAGCATTGTAGGTTTCAAACAATTTGGTTTGCCATTTTGGAGCCCAAACTAGCTCATTTTGCTTGAAGTCTCCTTTAACAAGGTCTTCCCATTGATCTCAACTTATCCTTTTGGGTGTTTCCAACCCCCTATATCCTTTTTGTGGACATATGGAAACTCTCAAGCATCTCTTTTGGTTTTGCCTATAGGCTCAAACTACATGGAGTTGGATATATTATTTTTGCAAGCCTTTTCAACTAGAGCTTATCTCCTAGCATCGGATTCTTCTAGGCGATTAACCTAAAATGCCTTTGAGATTCACCCAAATTTGGCATGCTTTCAAAGTGGAAATTCTATTCAACATAATTTCTTTTCAACATGTGGAAAGATAGGAATGTTGCTTTATTTTTAGGAACTACTATGGATGCTCACTTTTCCATGTATTCTAAAACTATTATATGCTCTGATGTTATGCTACATATTCAAGTACGAGCCAATAAAGTTTCTTTGGAGGTTTCCAACTTGCAAACTCTCTTATAGAGCATTGCGCTAACACTTCCTGTACTATTGCTCATGTGCCAACTACTCTTACCAACAAGGATGCTTCCCCTCCAAGCAGACATCATCCTAGCCATAGCCACAATGTTCACTCCACAAGTGGCTCTCACAAATCTCGCAAGTCCCATCAACATAGACAACATTGTTGGTCTCTAACACCATGTGGCCAACCTTTTACTGACTAGCATGACAACAGGAATTTCCCTCAAATGGACCTTGCTATATCTCCTATTCACAAAACTCTTATTGATCAAGAAGAAGAAAAAGAAAAAGCCTACACCATCATGGGTTGGGAGCCTATTCTTGATGGCAAGGATCTCCCAAATGATTGGTGAAAACCCCCTAACCATAACCCTCCTCCCACTAGAATAGCTTTAGCTACATAGTGATGTGACCACTTTTCTTTTGTCTATCCAACTCTCGCATTGACTTATAGAGTGTGATTCCACTCCACCAACTCGTCTTTTATGTGAACTAATGTATTGTGTTTTTTATATATTTTAATATAAAAAGTGCATTGTTCATCATAAAAACGAATCTTTCTAAAATCTTGGTCATTGGGGCCTCAATATTGTTTTCTAACAGGCATCTTTCGGCAAATGACCCATAGAACTGCACTTTCACAAAGCAGGGAACAAGATACTCAAGGAGTTTTTAATTATACACTTAGTGACTGGAAACCTTGGTACAAAGGCAAAGAGAGGCTTAAGCTTGCCAATTATCATACAGTTTCTCTTAGAAAAAAATTGAGAGCTTATCCCCTCATTATATCTACAACAAACTTATATGAATAAAAAGCCACCGTTTCTTGTTGCTGTAAATGAAACTGTTTATGGAAAACTTATAAAACTCTTTCTAACATATACTCAGGGGGCTCCTACAAATAACTCTGTTGAAACCCAGACATCAAAAACAAATAAATGTGAGTTTAAAATCGACTTTCACATTGAGCTTTTAGCACTCACATCAGGAGAATTCATAAAGGGTCTGTTCAACAAAATGGTTTTTTCTCCTGGTTTCTGTTTTCTCATGTAATGCTCATATGGTGGAGGCTGAAGTATTTAGGAAGTGAAGCTCTAATTTTTTATATTGTAGCAAATACAAGTTTATAAAGCTTGTGTTTTGGTTGTCCCAGAGCCTAGTCTGCAATTTGACGAAATTGCAAAGTTATGAGTGCATTTTATGAGAACTAATGGGAAAACCATAGAATAAAATATTCATATTCTGAACCGCCTTCAGTTTCACAAGTTTACAAAATCATCCTTAATACTTCAATAAGCTAAAGTTAGAAAGGTAGGAATATTTTCATTCTTTACTTCAATCTCATAAAATTGCAAATTCACAGAAAAGATAAGGAAAAATAAATAAAGAAAAAAGGTACAAAAGAAATTTCTGGAGATCTTAATTTCATAAAGTTGCAAAATATTATTAAATTTTAGTGTACTAAAAGTAAAAAGGAATAAGTCAGAAAAAAATCTGAATAATTACACCAGCAACCTCCAGTTAAACAAAACCGAAGAGAAAAATTATTGAAAACAGTGAAGGCTTAAGTTAAACAAGGGTAGAGAACTGTTCATATTTTCAACTGGAGACCTTAAATTGTAATTGAAATTTAAGAAAGTTAGAGAAAAAGTAGGTCAAGCCTTCATAGCCTAGTATTCTATACTAAAGACGTTCAACTTGACAAAATTACACACTACTATTATTCACACTTAGATTTTCTTAACAAAGGTACACACGAAGTGTTGATATCTTACATTTCAGTCCCGCTCTTTAGAAAATATAGAAATTCACATTAAATTTCAAAGAAGCTAAAGAAAACAAAAAGTAGAGAACAAATGTCCAGAGTTCAAGCTAGGCATGTTCCATTGGAAAGCACTGAATATTACAATTAACCATTCCAAGAGCTTTTAGAAAAATGGAGAAATTACGAAAAAAAATTGCAAGTAAATATTAACCTGGGGGCAAAAAGGGAAAGCTTTTAGAAAAAATTGCGAGTCATTATTATCCTAAATGGGAAAATCAGAATGCTTTTAGTATAAATGCAAGAAAATTGCAAGTCATTATTTAACATAGTGAACGGATTCAGTTGGATCTGGTCCAAATCCAGCCGGATCCTAAATTTTTTTACCAGCCAGATTTGTCCGATTTGAACTAAATTTTACTTTTCTTAAAAAAGATTACCCATTTTTATTTACAAAATTCCAGATTTCATAATTTTTTTGGCCTCCTGAACCTAACAAATTTTCGAACCTCGTAACAATGTTATTTAACCTGAAAGGCAAAAAAACAGAAAAAATGTTTATATTTAATACTTGACCTAGGTCCAGCGAGCTAGATAACGCAGGAGCGATGTAGAATTCCCACGATGACAACAGGGATTTAAACCCTAGAGAACCACTGGGAAAGTATCAAGTAGGAGAAAGCTTCAACATTTCATTCTAGAAACAGTAAAGTGCACGTATTCCATGCCCAGGAAGACCGCTGTTTGTGTCCCTGTAGGCAAGGATTCCTTCTAAAAGACACTGAAGAACTCCAATTCTTACTAAAGGGATAAAACTAGGAAAAAAAATGTTCACATTAGACGTTAACTTAACAAAACTGCAAATTCTTACTAGTTTTGGTAAAGCTAAGGAAAAAGAAAAATGTTCTGGAAACCTTCAAATTTACAAAGTTGGACGAAATTATCAAAGTTTAGCAAATCTAACGCTAAAAGGGAGGGATAAAAAATCATTAGAACCTTTTTTGCACGCTCCTGGCCAATCACAAACTTGTCAAGGGCCTCGCAAATTTCTCTTGGAGTAGGCAAAGCCTTGCCAAGAGCCGAACCACCCCAATTTTCCTTCCCCGCACTGCCTCCGCCGGTCCCGCCGGTAGCAGGACGCGCGCGCACCAGATTCGTATTCGGAAGAAACGGCGGATTCGGTGGCTTTTCAACCGGCACAGCCGGTGGTCCGTTCGGCCCATTTTCAGGATGCAAATCCGCTGTGGGCTTGAAATCTCGCTTACATTCTCCTAAAACTCCAAACTGCGCAAGCGTTCTCAAATTCAGGTAATTTAACCTCGACGGCAAACAATAACTATTTACAGGATTAAATGCAGAAAGCTTTGTAGAATACAGACGACGGTAGTAAATTTCAGTCAAATGACGGCTACTGCTGCTTCTATTCGTCGAGCTGGTTCGAATCCCGGCTAGTCCTAATTCTCCCAGGCGTTTCCATCGCCCCATTGTATTTTCTCTTATAAATTCTGTAAGCTGAACGGTGGAACTCGACCGTGCGACCTGAGGCGCCTGGTAAATTATGGCGGCAATCTGATCATTTCTGTCCGGGTAATGAAAGGAAGACGGACAGACTTCTTATTTACCGTGGGCAGAGTAAGATATGAAAAAAAATTCCTCCGCACGAATCTTCCCCGAGGCCCACAGCAATAAAATGTGTTTCGATGATTATCTATAAAAATGTGTTAACAAACTCGTAACTCTCCCTATAAAATATTGCGTGTATTGTGACGTCAATACTGTAGATTTATTTCGTGTGGGAAGGTGTGTGTTTATATCGGGCTCTTGGATTGTATGTTTTTTTTTCCATGTGCTTAAGATATGAGAGCAATTATTTTGTTTTAATTATTTAATATTTGTATAAAATAAATTTTCGTTTCTGGAGTGGAACTGTGGAGGTATATCGCCCTCATACTATGAGATATGAAAGAAGATTCTCGGAAAGGATTTTATGTCGTGAAAGCATTAGCATTTGAAACTTTAGAAATCTATGGTCAACAAAGGTACAATTGACAATTTTTTAGATTTTCTAAAGAAAGAAGTAAAAAACAAATATTTTGCTTTTTAATTCATATTTGCCATTTGGTAATGGAATATATTTAAATTAATTAAATAAATAATTAATATAGATACATAAATTATTATAGATATTTTAAATTATATATATATTAATTTTCATAATATTATTTTATATTAACATTTAATTTATTTTAATAATAATTTGTGGAGTAAAAATTGGAAAAAAAAAAATTGAAAGCAACTATTAAAAAAGAGGGAAAGAAATTTGTGCACCCTTTTTTCATGGCTTACTTTCAATTCCTACATAGTAGTGCTCCATTAAAATATGGAAAGATTCTAAATTATCCCTTTCCCATAATAAAATTTATGCATGGGAACACTCCCACTGCTTAAGAAAACACATTTAATTAATCTATTAAAATAATTAATATTACTCTAAATTTATTATTTTATTATAATTAAATATTATTTATTATTTTATTATAATTAAATATTATTTATTATATTTAAGTTAAAATGAATTATTTTCCATGTATTCATAATTAAATTAATTTAACTAGTATAAGCATAGTGTGATGGTGTTGTTCTTGTCATCAAGGTTCAAACTCCGCTGAGGTGTTATTATTGAGTGTTTATATTGGGGATGAGGCCCTTCGTTTGTGACCTCATTGACTCATAGCTCTAGGTCAAAATAATCAATTTAGTTAACTCGCCAAAGTAGTTAACTAAATAATTAATTTAGGTAACTCACCATTAACAAGTTAGCTCACCAAAGTAATTCAAGAGCAACATTTCAAAGCTTTATTATAGCAATTCAAGATCCTAACATCATGTCCAATTCTATGTGATTTTATGTGTGTTCATGTTATCATTGTTTTGTGAAGGCTAACATTTTTGTAGATCTCCAAAGCATTCAAGCATTCAAGGAAAGCAAGATCCAAATCCTTGAGGTGATGTGCATGACTTCAGTCCTTCAAGGCAGCCATTTAAGGGTGGTGAGTTACAACACATAGTTATTTCATCATTCCTTCCTTTCAATTATCATTCCTATCATTGGCATTGACATTGTGGAAGTGGAATCACTTACACGAGGTTTGGCTGAGGTAAGCCCCTAAATGGCCCAACATTTTCTCCCTCTGTGAATGTGTAGGTTATAGGTTTGAAGAGGACTGGGGGAAATTATGAAGGAAAATTCTCTATTGTTGCATTCAAAGCCCTAAAAATTGTCAAGTTACAAAAACTCAATTACAATATTTACTGACAATATTTTGATAATTCTGCAATCGGGAAATAATAGCTTAGATCCAACATCAAAGAACTACAAAATTAGTTTTAGGACCCCTCATCAAAGACCCATTTTCCCATGGGCGATTAAGTCTTGTTCAATCAAGAGTTCAGTGTTCTAATGACATAATGGAAACAACCTCAAGGTGTGGGACCTTGCATGAATGAGGTTGAATCTCCGGAGAAGGTCGACTTCCTCTTCTAAACTAAGTGCAAATGTGTTGGTCTAACCTAGCACATGAAACCTATTACTACCCTAATGTAACAAATCATAAAGGAAAAGGGATAGAAGGAGAACATAAAATGAAAGGAAGGTGATGCACCAAGATAGAAACATGTTTCTTCCTACTTCTAAACAATATAATACATCAATAAAAAAGTTAAAACACATACTCATACACAAAGGTAAAAGGATTTTACTCAAACATGCAAGAGATAACAATGATAATAGTTGAACTTTATTAACATAAAAGCTTAGAAGCAATCTTTACAATGGAAAAATGCAAAAATTATACTGTCTGTAAGAGAAAAACCCCAGAGGAGCCAGAGGAAGAACCCTCAAAAAATATACAAGTGTTGCCTTTATAGTTTAGGCATAACTAAGATGAACATTAACCAAACCCTAACCCAGTTAAGGTTAGTAGATTTGATCAAAAAAGCACAAGATCTATCCAAAAAATCTATGTCCAGAACAAGCATGGGGTTCTTCCTTTGGCTCCTCTGAGGTTTTTCTTTTGCATACACTATATTTTACACTTTGTCATTGTAAATATTGGCTTATGCCTTTGCATTAATGAAGTTGATATTGTTGTTGGTTCTCTCCTCTTTTGTGTATGATCAATCTTTTATTACCTTTATGTTTGAGTGTTTGTTTGCATTTTTATGTATACATGTTTGAGTTAAATTATTTGTAGTTGTTGCGTTGAGAAATTCTCCTTCCTTCCAACACTCTGCCAAACCCCAACCTCCATGTTTACCTCTGAAATCAACCAAATAGAGAGTTGTGTGAGTCATTTGGTCCCCTTCTTTGATGTATTGTGCAATATTGGTCAAGAAGAAACAACCTTTCCATCTTGGTGTACCACCTCCATTTCCCTTTTATGCATTCCTTCTCCCCTTCTCCCCTATGAGCTATTGGAGTAGGGTAGTGGTAGGTTTTCATGTGTTGGGTTGGACCAACACTCTGCACTTGGATTGAAAAAGGAAGTCAACCTTCTCGAGAGATTCAACCTCATTCACGCAAAGGCCCCACACCTCGAGGTTGTTTCCATTGTTTCATTAAAACACTAAACTCCTATTAGTAGGGTGCAACTTTATGTGACAACAATTCCCTCTGCACATTCTAGATCTAGCTTTTGGTGATAGGTACATATCATCTAACACTTCCCATCTATCCACTTGCAATTTATAGTTTCAATCTGTACATCTTCATAATATTGCATTTTTCATATTAGGTCATATAATTCAATTAGGTCAGTCATTCCAAATCATTTCCAATTCACTTCCAAAACTTAAAAGGATCAAATCCAAGTATGATTGGCTCACCTTTGAGGTTCAAATTCAACCTTTGTACCTTGTGGATTTGCATGCTAATGAAACCCTTAGAAAAGTGGAATTTATCTTAGGTTCTTTACATTAAAACCCATCATCTCACCCTAGCCATTCCATTTTTTCTATGTTTCATTTTGGTGAACCTGACAGTTGACATCATAGCTTTTTGATTTGGTAGTCAAGTTCAAACCCTAGATCTAGGTTTTGCATCAATTTATCTTGTATTTCTCATTTAGGGTTTTCTATTTACATTATAAAATAAGTCATAAAAATCCAAAAATGTTGCATCCATATTGCATCATAGCTTGCATTAGGGTGTCTTTCAACCATTTAGATTATATTTTCATTTCAAAATTGTATTCAAAAAAGTGTCATTTTGTTCCAAAATTGTCATACATTTGTATTTGCATTACATTGGAAAATTTTGGAAAAAAGAGTCATTGTCAAACCCGTTTGCAGATAGGAATAGCAACCTTAAATAACAACTTAGACATTAAGCTTTTCAATTTTCAAAACCCTGAACAAGGACCCATTCACCCTTGGGTGACACTGGCCTTATACAGGTGCATCAATAGTCTTTTTCACACTTGTTTGTTTTTGTCTACTCAGTTATCTGTACTTGCGGATCTCAGTCTGAAATTCATAACTACATATCTTAAGGCATTTTGCATTTAGTTCATTTGGTGCAAGAAAGTGCATTGATTGGGTTCAAATTTTACATTCACAAATTATCATTTTCAGGTCCTTTGCATATTAAAATCAGTCAATTATTGTATTATAAATCTAAAGTTAGCATTCAAACTTGTTTAAATATCTTCAACATCACTATATACTTGTATTTTGCATCAAATTGGGATACATTAAGCAAATTATAGAAATTTATTTATTGTTACAACTGTTTTCAAGTAGAATCAGCATTCTTAAATAGTGTAGTACACAGTCAAACTTTGGACTTTTAGAACCCTTGACCAAGACCCAGACGCCCCTGGGCGATTCTGTCCTATTATCTAGACATAAGTCATCTTTTTGGTAAAATTTGGATGTCCTTGAAATCTTTGGTTGATCTTTCAAGTTGTGTGTTTGGTGATGACCTTAATTTTGATGATGACAATCATGATAATCTATCTCCTATTTCAACTCTTTTTGATGTCATGGGTCAAGATGAAGAGAGCATGCATGAATTCATACAAAATTCCTTACGCAACCTTAAGAATAATGCAACCTTTTATCCTTCAAAGCAATGCCCTACTACTCCATACCAACAACATCCTACCATACCACCACTTGAAATGTTCACTCTTTTGTACCCTGAAAGTAAGTCACAAAGCATACCTCAACCAATGCACATGGAATAACCTATCAAAAACAATCATAAGGAAAGCACATCAACCAACCCTCCATCATATGAGCATAAAGTTACAAACACACCCATCAATTTGGAACATACTTATGGACAAGGGCTTCGAATCTTGAGGGAACAAAGATATGACATTAAGAATGAACATGAATTCCACTCTCTCTTGGAACAAACACCATCTGAAGACACTAAAGGGCTAGGTTACCAATATCCTCCACCTTCACACCAAACAATTGGCCGACCAAGTAAGAAAAACAAACCTTATAAACTTAAGAAGTTACATTTTTTCATACTATAAACAAGACTAGATGGGCCTTTCAGATACTTCTTAACCTAGGACTTATCACTTTTCCACCTATCCATGAACAAGAAGATAAGAAAGGAAAGAGTAAAAACATGTCTTATTATGCATATCATAGAACACTTGGACATCTTACTGATGAATGTCATGCTTTAAAGAAGATATTGAAAGAATTTATTCTCTACAAGGATCAATTCGAACGTGTCATAGATTAAAATTCATTTCTTGTGTTCCTTTCCAAGTGGTAGTTGTAGTATCATAACATTCTCACTACCATTCATGAGAGTATAAATTAGGCTTTATGCAATCATCTTTTATCTTTCAAGGAGCACCATATCAGGCTCACCTTTGCTCCTATGGTTGGGGGGCAAGGGGTTGGTTAGTCATCTCCTAGGAGTATTCCTTCTACCAAGGGATCCCTTTATCTCCTTAAAATTTTAATGTAGCAAGTACACTAACCTTTCAAAGGGGGCATATAGTCCCCTGCTTGTTGTCTGCATAAGAAATGGTCCCTTCTTAGTGATGATAGCATACATCTCCTAGGAAGTGTGACCTTGTCAACCAAAGTGTGGCCTTCTTAATTCATGTGATGTGTCTCCTTTTTGGTGATCTTGGACTTGATGTCCCATAAGAGTGTGACATTTCTTGTTATACGACACTCCTCTTGGTGGTTATACTATGGTTGGTATTCTCTAAGGTGTGATTTTCTATCCCTTCCTTGGCGATGATATCATGTGTGATGCTCCTTAAGGGGTGACCCTCATGTATTAAGAAAATCTCATTTTTTGTTACCTTTTATGGTGATGTTACTATAACATCCCTTGAGGCTTTAAAAATTTGGCATATTCATCCCTCGTGATGTTAAACTTTGGCATATCCGTCCCCCGTGACATTAAACTTTGGCATATTCGTCCCCCATGACATTAAACTTTGGCATATTCATCCCTTGTGACGTTAAAATTTGGCATATTCATCCCCCTGTGACATTAATACTTGACATATTCGTCCCCCATGATGTTAAACATTGGAATTTTTGCTCCACTCTGTTCATGGGAGTTGAACTTAGTGTAGCATTGACATAGCATCTTGTAGCACCTTATCAAGGTTATCAAGGAATATAACTCTCGGTATGGTTGTTATGGGCACATCTTGTAGACGTAGTGTGTGTTTCCCATTTTTCCACCTTGCTATGGGAACACCTTTTAGACCTAGTGTGTCTCTTATTTTACCTTGTCTTGGGGGCTCAACTAGTGAATATCAGACTTCACTAACCCATGTGTCTCTCAATTTGTGATTCACCTAGCAAATATCAAACTTTTTTATTGTGTGAGTCATGAATGCCTTTTAACATGGCCACCTAAAATAAAACAACTTGTTTTCCAATGGATCCACATGTTTTATGAGTGATGCATATGAATTTAGTCATCATGGAGTGTTTTCTTTATTCAATGGATGACAGTTAGTATTTGAGAAAATTTAAGACTGAGGTCTATTTGCCTTGTGTTTTGTTGTGTTTCTTTTCATGTGTCTTCTTCATTTTTACATCATGTTTGTTTTCATTTCATCATCATCTTTATGTTTTATGGTATCATGTGTGTTTTCTAACATGTATGTTTGTGTGTTGTTTTGTTGCATATCATACATGTGTGTTCCTTCGTGCTTATGTTGGTTTGCCATGGGATCTTGGATCCTGAGGGCTTCTCCATCTCCCTTGATCCTTAGTCATCCTATCTCTTCATCATTCTTTACATTTGAACCCCTCTTGACACATATTTATCTACTTTAGTGCAAGTCTGAGAATAAGTTCATACTCTCACTAAAGTGGGGGCTCAATGCAGTGTTGGAAATTATCACCCTTAAAATTTTCACATTATGTTTTGTCCCCCTAATTTATTGGACTTAATTAAGCTCCTAATTTTCAAAATTATGCATTCCAAGGCCTAATTTTTACCATTTTTGGAAGGATTACAAGCATTGAATAAATGCATCCAATCGTTATTTTGCTCCAGACTAAGTGTGTCTTGGAAATTTGGGCCAAGACCTATTCGCCCAAGGGCGAATGGTTCCCTCTTCTTATCCAAGATCCAAATTCAAATATGTTTTTGGTGGCATTCTAACATCCAAAATTCAAATATTAAGTGTCGACTTTTGGAATCTAATTTTTGGGAAATTAGTACAATTGCATATAAATACCTAGTTATTACATCATTTGAAATCTAAGGATTATTAACAATCTAGAGGTGAACATCAAGAGCAAGCCAAGAGCAGCATTTCAAACATTTATTGCAGCAATTCAATATCCTAACATCATGTCCAATTCTATGTGATTTTATGTGTGTTCATGTTATCGTTGTTTTCTGAAGGCTAACACTCTTGTAGATCTCCAGAGCATTCAAGCATTCAAGCATTCAAGCAAAGCAAGATTCAAATCCTCGAGGTGATGTGCATGACTTTAGTCCTTCAAGGCAACCATTGAAGGGTAGTGAGTTACAACACATTGTGATTTCATCATTCTTTCCTTTCGATTATCATTCTTGTAATTGACATTGTCATTATGGAAGTGGAAACACTTACACGGGGTTTGATTGAGGCAAGCCCCTAAATGGCCCAACATTTTCTCCCTCTTTAAAAATGTGTAGGTTATAAGTAAATGAAGAGGACTGGGGAAATTTTGAAGGCAAATTCTCCATTGTTGCATTTAAATCCCTAAAAGTTGTCAAGCTACGAAAACTCAATTACAAAATTTACTAACGACATTTTGAAAATTCTATAACCGAGAAACAAAAGCTTAGACCCAACATCAAAGGACTACAAAATTAGTTTCAAGATCCCTCATTAAAGACCTATTCACCGATGGGCGACTGAGTCCCTTTGCACATGCCAGATCTAGCTTTTAGTGATAGGTACATATCATTTGACACTTCCTAGATCCACCTGCAATCTACAATTTTAGTGTGTACATCTTCAGAACATTACATTTTTCATATTAGGTCGTATATCTCAATTAGGTCAATCATTCCAAAACATTTCCAATTCACTTCCAAAACTCGAAAGGATCAAATCCATGTCTGATTGGCTCACCTTTGAGGTTGAAATTTAATCTTTATACCTTGTGGATTTGCATCCTAATGAAAATCCTTGGAAAAGTGGAATTGATCTTAGATTCTTTACATTTGGAACCCATCATCTCACCCCAACCATTCCACTTTTCTATGTTTCATACAGTAAGGTCTACATTCATTATAAAAGGCACCAAACAAATTGGAGTGCACATACACTTTTATTTCATTCCTTCAAAATTTGGAATGTGATGAGGGATACACCACCCAAACCCCACAAAACACAACAATAGATATGAACAAAAAAGATGCGAGATAAAAAATAACCCACTTTCAATTATTTCCAAAAAAATGAAATTATAGATTCAAAACTTACATGTTACAATCTCATGGGTTTGATTCATTACAACAAAATCAATTATGAAAGAAAAACTATTATTCAGAGCCAAAAACTGCATTAATGGAGCCACCTTCTACGACCCCCTCATATCCGTTTTTATTTTACCCAATAACTACCCTAGAATGTTCTAGAAAGTACAACTTTCCCTTTTTTTTGGCATCAAAAGTCTCACCGTTTGATTTCTGGCCTAGGAAGAAATTTTAATGAAATTCACTTTATAGAGGGGCAACTTCGCGGGGCCATAACTTTTGATCCGGTGTCTGATTTGCTATTATTGCATATTGTTGGAAAGCTCTCAAAGAGATCTACAACATGTGAACCATCGTAGGTCGGTTCATCCACTTTTTGAGTTGTTTTAGGGCCTCTAAATTTTTATATTTGAATTTGAAGCTGCATTTGAGAAATTTCTTGGGATGGAACTTTAATTTCTCCCAAACCATGCAGGGTATTGAGGTGATTCTTTTGTGACCAAAAATGTTTTCCAACTCTGCTCCTTTGGGTAAATTTTTAGGTCCATACAAGCCCATTTAGGCCGACTTACTAAAAATAGTAAGTGACTGTTTTGCCTTTTTTGACTTATGACTGTCTTACACCCTTTAAGTGCCATCATGGAACTCAAAACAACAAAAGAAAATAAGGAAAAACATTTTTTTGGGTGGTGCAAGATTTCCCTATACCATTGGATGCTCCTACATCAAAATGCCTCTTTTAGCATGTGAATCACTACTTTTTGTATACCTTAGATGCCTCATTTTGTGCAAAATTCTAGTATCACTTACAATAGGTTACTCATTGTTTTAACATGCATTTTCTAAATGCAAAAAGGAAGAAACTCCCTTCAAATTTAAATGTCCATATCAACATTGTTTTTTTGATCTTATGAATATAAAATTATCTTTCTATTGTTGTAAATCAATCCTGCACTCCTAGGGCCCACTAGAAGCTTTACAAAAATCATATGGAGTCTTCAAATGCAAATAAATACTATTAGTTTTATTGCAAATAATGACTTTATCAAACTAATTAGCTTTTGGCATACCTAGAGAGAGTCTTATTCACATTGCTTAAGTATCCACTTAGTGACTTCTATAGTTTTATCTCACCTCATGTGGTTGAGACATGTGTCTTCACTTGTGAGAAACCTCTTGCATGCACACTTGCAACTTACATAATACTTGTCATGTGAGTTAATAAGTGTTCCATCTATTAGAAATCTGAAATAGATTGAATAACCTGAGGAACTTTTTAAGAGAGAATCAAAGTTACATAAACTGGAAAAACATAAGTATGCAAACCAGGACTTCGACAGATTACACAATGTCGATGTGACAAAATTGCATTAAGAGCTTCCAAGCTGAAAAGATACAATGTGAATATGCATGAATGAATGCAAGAGTATGCAAATACAAGCTAGGTAGTGAGTTTATATAGAACTTAGGAGAGGAGGTAGGTGGCAAATCCAACCAATAGGAATAAACCACAAAAAGTGGAAAGTGGTTCCAGCCTTTAAGGAAGGGGATACCACACACTTATCTCCTAGTAATAAACTCACTTTATTGTCCTAAGAAAGCTTAATTAAGTGTAGGAAAAACCTAAGAATAAGGGAAAATAAATTAACCCACTAGAAAAATAAAAACCTATACCAACAACCCCCCTTAACTGCAACTTAGTTGGATGTAAAAGATGATGGGTCCTGGAAAATGAGGCCATATTAGGTACCCATTTACTTGAATGCAATGTAGAGAAATCTCTCACAACCGAAGAAAAGGAGAAAACCATGGGACAAAAATCCTCTCCAAAAGAGAGATGAAAAATAGAAATGAATTACCAAGTAGCCCCCCCATGGATGACACCAACCGCACCCTAAGCAAAGCTCACAAATGAAGGAACTTTCTCTTAGTGAAGGGTTTGGTGAAGATGTTTGCAGTCCGATTTGATGTCAAACAATCCTTGAGATCAGTGATCTCACTATGAAGTAACTCTCGAATGTAGTGCATGTGGATCTCAATGTGCTTGGTCCGTTAATGATGGACTAGATTGTGAGAGATCTGAATCACACTATGGTTGTCACAATGGATGACTGTGGGCTTCCGGAAGGGAATGCCAAACTCAGTGAGAATGTTTTAAAGCCAGATGGCCTTAGTAGAAGCATTAAATGCTCCTCGATACTCAACCTTCGTAGATGAAAGAGCAATAGCAGACTGCTTCTTGCTCAACCAACAAACTGGATCAAAACCAAGAGAGAAGCAATATCCTAAAGTGGACATGTGATCCTGAGAATCACTTGCCCAATTTGAATCTGTGTGTCCCACCAAGTCAATATCCATGCCCATTGCATAATGAATCCCATAATTGTGAGTACCCTTGATGTAGTGAAGAATCCACTTAGCTGCTTTCTAGTGCAGCTCGTGTGGCTCCTACATGAATTGAGAGACCATTCCTACTGCATATGAAATGTCGGGCCTTGTATGAGTCAAATAGATGAGACAACCAACAAGTTGTCAATACAAAGTGCCATCAACCAAGGGTGAAGAACACTTAGCCTCAAGTTTGACCCTTGACAAAAATGGAGTTGGTGCAGGCTTACAATCATCCATGTGAAACCTCTAGACAATGTCAAGTGCATACTTAGACTGTGCAAGAGAGATAACTGAGGAAGATTGAGTAATCTCAATCCCTTAGAAGTAGTGCAACAAGCCCAAGTATGATATCGAAAACTAATCATGAAGGGTGGTTTTCACTACTCGAATGGTGGATGAGTGACTCCTTATGATTAACAAGTCATCAACGTAGAGAACCAAGAAAGTGTGAGTATCATCCTACTACAATATATAGACATTAGGATCAAAATGGCATCGAGTGAACCCCACTATCAAAAGGAAGGAGTCCATCTTGGCGTACCAAGCTCGAGGGGCCTATTTGAGGCCATAGAGAGAATTTTGAAGATGACACACAACTGAAGAATCCTGAATGAACCCCTATGGTTGCTCCATGCATATCTCCTCCTAAAGATCATTGTGAAGAAAAGCACTCTTCATATCCATATGATGAACATCCCATCTATGTGTTACATCTATGGAAAGAACAAGTTAGATGGAATTAATTTTGGCGACTAGTGCAAAAGTCTTAGAGTAGTCAATCCCTGAAACTTCAGAGAATCCTTTGGCAACCAAGCAAGCCTTATGCTTATCAACCGACCCATCTACTGCATATTTTTTTTGATAGAACCACTTGCATTGAACAAGTTTTCTTCCCTTAGGAAGTGGGACAAGATCGCAAGTGTGGTTCCTCTCCAAGGAACTAAACTCTTCCTGCATGGCTACATCCCACTCGGGGACACCAAAAGCTTCTCAAAAAGTTTGTGGATTGGAAGCTGAAGTAAGGAAGGCATGTGGAGCATCCTAAAACTATGATCACGTTCTCCTGTGATCTGATGGATCGCCTATCTAATCACCTACTGACTGCAAAGTTTGACAAGCCCAAAGAGGCCCTACGATTGGAGAAGGAGGAGAATCATCATCCTCTAAATATGAACCATGTGCATCCTCATGATTACTATCATCATTTGAAGTGGAGGAAGAAGACTCATCATCATGATTTGAGGTATTATGAACCTCTGAAGAACTATCATCATGATACAAGGACTCCAAGCTGATGGTGGTAGAAGTGTCAAGAGAAGGTCTAGAAGTACTCTCCTCAAAGTGAACACTCCTCTTAATGAAAACTCATGTGTGGTAAGATGAAGAATCTTATAGCCTTTGACATCATCTAGGTAACTAAAAAATATGCAAGGCTTGCTCTACGGATCCATACCCTTGTGTTTCTATACTAGAATGTGAGCCCATGCATTAGATCCAAGCACTCGAAAGTGCTTAACTAACAGTTTCTTACCATTCCAAGCTTGAAAAGGAGTTACCCCCTTCACAGCTTTATGGGGAATGCGGTTCTGGATACAACACACATAGTTAATGACTTCTACCCAGAAAGGTGGTGCCAAAGACTTGGAGTGAATCATACAATTAGCCATCTCTTTTTGAAAGGACCGATTCTTCCATTTTGCAACTCCATTCTCCTAAGGACTATAGGGGACTGTATGCTATAAATCAATTTCCTTTACAGAAAAATATTGCAAAAACTTGTGGTTGACATATTTCCCCCCATTATTTGTACACAAAACTTTGATAGGTTTTCCAGTTTGTTTCTTTGCAAAAGTATTATACTCCAAGAATGAATTGAAGACTTCAGACTTCTATTTGAGAAAGTACACAACGGTGTACCTGGAGAAATCGTCAATGAATGTCAAAACATATGGGGCTCTACTGAAAGATGGTTGTGGAAATGGCCCTGCCAAATCACAATGTACCAACTCCAAAAGATGTGAAGCTCTCCAAGATTTTCCTTTGTCAAACTTCTCTTCAAGATGCTTTCCAAGAATGCAACCATGACAAACACCTTTAGAAAAGTGAATTGCAGGCAATCAGGACCGTAACCATTCAAGTGACCAAATTGTTGATGCCACGAGTTACTCATATCATCTGAATGAGTGAGTAGAACAATCGAAGGAGGATTGAGAACAAAGTGAGAGAATAAATAAAGCTGAGACTGATGATCTGCTCTCCCAACTACAACTATAGAATCATTTTGTATCTCACAAATCACCATTAAATCAAGAGTAAACTCAACTCTCTTTCCTATATGTGTGTGAGTGATTTGATAGATAGATACGAGATTAGTTGATAATGAGGGCACACAAAGAACACCTTAGAATGTGCCATCCCCAATATCAACAAACCCTCTCCCACACACCTCAAGTGGGGTGTCATCACCCATCAAAATGGAAGGCATAGAACATGACTCCGTAGATTCAAGTTCATCCTCAGTTGAAGCCATGTGGTGTGAAACACCCAAATAAAGAACCCATGTGGATGGTGGAGAAGCAACTGCTACAAGGGCCTTTCCTTTTCCTTTCCCATTGTTGTTCTCTTTAGCCTTGTGAGAACCCTCTTTTGAACTTCGTTTGATGGAATCAAGAACACTGAGATTATTCTTCTCAAGAATGTGTGTCAAATGATCAACCTATTTCTTCAAACATTTGTGCTCATCATGATCGAGTTTCTTATAATAGGCACATTTGACCCTCTCTTTCTTAGGCTTTTCACCTTTTGAAGATGAGGTCTCATTACTTAATTTTGGAGTAGCCAATTTCTGATTCTTCTTCTCTTTGTTATTCTTTTGTTTCTTATCCTTATCACTACTTTATCCTCTTTGTTCATTTGTGCCAAGGTTAGCAGCTAAGGCATGAGACTTAGAAGACTTAAGAGTGCCCATCTAAATTAGCTTATCTTGCTCCCGTGTGAGAGAAGTAGTAAAATCATCCAAAGATGGCATCTTGAATTGAGATCTAAGTGCATCCTTAGTAGCATAAAAGGTAGAAACAAATATTATTGTAGTTGTAGCCTTAGTGATTTCATTTTGGTGAAGAAATCTTGAATTGTGTTGAAGTTGTTTGGATTTAAACTAATTAGTTTATTCTACAACATATGACCCCTCATAGAATCTTGTGTGCTAAAAAGAGATTCTAGTTTTTTCCATATTTCATTTTGATGAGGGCCACACTACCCAAAACCCACAAAAGTCACAACAACAGATACCAACACAAAAGATGCGAGATAGGAAAAATGACTCACTTTCAATTATTTTTAGAAAATGAAATTACAGACTTAAAGCTTACATGCTACAACCTCATGGGCTTGATTTTATTACAACAAAATTCAACTCTGAAAAAGAAAATCTACTATTCAGAGCCACAATCTGCACTATCAAGGCCACCTTCTACAACCCCCACTTAACATTTTTTTATTTTCCCCAATAATTGCCCTAAAATGTTCTAGAAAGTTCAAATTTCCCCTTTTTGCTTTGGCGCCAAAAGTCTTGCTATTTGATTTTTGACCTAGGAAGAAATTTTATGAAATTCACTTTTTAGAGGACCAACTTCGCGGGGCCATAACTTTTGATCCGGGTGTCCAATTTTCTATTATTGCATATTGTTGGAAAGCTCTCGACGAGCTCTACAATTCTTCGTAGGTTGGTTTGGCCACTTTTTTGAGCTATTTTGGGGCCTCTAAAGTTTTATATTTGAGTTTGAAGCTACATTGGAGGAATTTCCTGATACAAAAACTTTAATTTCTCCCAAACCGTGCAGAGTATTGAAGTGATTCTTTTGTGACTAGAAATTTTTTTGTTGCTTTGCTCCTTGGGGAAAATTTTCACGTCCATACAAGCCTGTTTAGGCCGACTTACTTAAAATAGTAAGTGCTCATTTTTCACTATTTTTGATGCCTGGCAGTCTTATACCCCTTGAGTGCCATCACGAGACTCAAAACAACTAAAGAAAATAAAGAAAACAATTTTTTTGGGCGATGCAAGATTTCCCTACACCGTTGGATGCTCCTGCATCACATTTGGAGTATTCAAAGATTCAATATGAAAGAGCAAATCAAGAGATATAGACACACACAATTCTCCATATGCTCTATCACATTTGTTAAATCGCTTAGACTTTTTTTCATCTTCAGTTGGTTCAGTTTCCAATTCCATTATTACTCTATGCAAACCAAGTATTCTTAAGTGAATTTCCATTTGTGATTTCCACTCAAAATAGTTGTATGTAATTAGAATAGGAACTGTTGTTGATGCCACGATGAAGAAATGAAAAAATAAATGCATAAAAGAAAGTAAACACAAGAATGCCAAGAAAACCCCCACCCTTTTCACTAGTATCAAAGATCACCCTCCAAATATTATAAGGTTGGCACTTAATAATTTAGTGCGTTTACAAAGCCTTTTTCAAGATACAATGCTCAATAGGCTCAAAATAACCAAAATTACAAATTATAATACAAAATGAACTTGAGTTAAAATCTTGAAAAAATATCCTTATGGTTGTGCTCTTTAAGACCTTTCCAACGTCTATTCCTTTTCAAAAATCAGAGTACCAGGGTGAAAGTTATGGCATGTTGAAGAAATTAACACAAGATAGCTTCAACCTAAAATATCTTGTACAAAAATGCAAAAAATCTTCTCGATACCTTTGTGGATGGAAAGTGCTCATCTCCATCTTTCCAATGATATCTTATTTGTTGAAATCCAACACTTAAAGCAAAAGATATGAATTTTTGAAAAAAAATTGGCTGAATTTTTCCTGCAGGAAACAATTTTTTCTAGCAAAAAAGTTTTACTTCTGATTTCATTTATGAAAAATCTACTCATTTTTTGTAGAAAATAACAAAACCCCCCAAAAAAATTGATGTTAGGAACAAAACCCATAAATCATTTTTTGATTCAGAAAGAAGAAGATGAAAAAATGATTTTTTTAACCTTCAACTAATAGAAAAATGGCGCGTGATGCCTTTTGTACATAAATTTTCTTCAGATCTGTGCAAGATATGCAAAATCTAAAAGATATTCAATTAAGATTTTGACCCTAGCTACAAAGCCCATAAATTGTTTTTCCTACAAATGAGTGGAAGCTAAATTTCTGAAGCAAAAATAAAAAGAGCTCCAATAAAAAATGATTTGCATCAAACCCCCATTTGCAACTATGTCAAATGATCTCCAATTTGGATGAAACAAAAGCCAAATATGACTTTCTCGAGCCTTTTGGACACGTTGAAACAGTAAAAAATGCTGCCAATATAACTAGAAATGTTGCAATCACCTGGATCTCACAAAACACATGCAAAATAAATAGGTAATTAAATCTTTGCAAACCCTTTATGATTTTCTAGATTGTTCAAGAACGCAAGAGAAGAGCATACAATAATTTACAAGATTTTTACAAGAAACTCAATCTCTCAATCAAGAATCTAGGAACTTATATTTCTCAAAACGAAAGCTCTAATACCATGCTAAAAATCTGAAATAGATTGAATAACCCAAGGATCTTTTAAAGAGAAAATCAAAGTTAAACTAAAAAAACATAAGAATGCAAACTAGGACTTCGAGAGATTATTTAATGTCGATGTGACAAAATTGCATTAAGAGCTTCCAAGCTGAAAAGATACAATGCAAATAGGCATGAATGAAATGAATGCAAGAGTATGCAAATACAAGCTAGGTAGTGAGTTTATATAGAACTTAGGAGAGGAGGTAGGTGGCAAATCCAACCAATAGGAATAAACCACAAAAAGTGGATATGGACCACCAAAAGCGGAGATGGCCACCAAAAGTGAAAATTGGTTCCACCCTTTAAGGAAGGGGACACCACACACTTATCTTCTAGTAATAAACTCACTTTATTATCCTAATCAAGCTTAACTAAGTGTAAGAAAAGCTTAGGACTAAGGGAAAATAAAAACCTACACCAAAACCATCATTGGTGAGGTAGTTAATCATTGTGTTCAATTTTCCTACCTTCACCACCTTGCCTATATATGCAACGTTTCTATGTACATTTGAATCATCTCTTGTATTGATTCTTTGATAATATCAATTAGGGTTATTTGTGTGCATGTATTTTGTGGAATTTTCTTAGTTTTATGCTTTAAGATCTTGGAAATCATAACATGGCATTAGATCCATGCTAGCAAAACCCTTCCTTAAATCTCGTAGATAGCCTAGTCAAGAGTTCCCCATAGAGAAAATTTTGTTTCATTTGCTAGTTTGTTCAAGACTTAGGTGCATGCAATATGTGGTTTGATATGTTTTTTTTGTATGTGCTCTCTAAATTGTTGAGGGGTAATTGTGTGAATATTGTTGAGTGTAGAAGCTAAGACATGTAGGCATGGAAGGCCCTTGGAAACGACCATCAATTTCTTTGGTAGTAATCTCGACCTGCTAGATCCACTAGAAACATCATTATTTGCAGCTTTGACATTTATCACAAATTTTCTATAAAGAGGCACGACTCTCTACACCTATTGGTCGCTCTATGTTACTTCCATCATTGTTGTTGAGATCACAACAAGCGCCCACCTCCACACAACCTATTCAAGGAATTATCATTGTGCAAGCATAGTGTTGGAACCTGCAAGTCGAGCCCTTTCTACATCTATGTTGATTCCAATGTACCCAACACCTCTATTTTGTGTGCATATACAATGAAAAAACATGAGAGGAAAGCCACATAGGCCACCATACTTCTATGAGTGAGCATTAAGGTCTAATCAAGATGTGCTAAGAGAGGTTGTGATACTCCTTGTGAAGTCGTATGATTTGAGCTAGGCCACAATACTCCCGTCAAAGCCTACAAGTTGGCATGATAAATTCTTTGTGCACGAGTCAAATACATTCATTAAAAGGGAAGCAATGATTTTTAAGAGGCACTCTATGGGTTGTGAGATGCCATTTTGAATGACAATTCAATTTATTGAAGACACTTTCAATATGGTCGATAGGCATTTGGTAGTTTGATCTAAGCCAGTGAATAAGGTGATCTAAACATAAGATTCATTGTTGCATGTAATTAGATGCTAGTTGGAGTTTTCAGACTTGCATATGAGGTTGTGTGAACCTCTAGAAAAGCCATGGATTTTCTTGGAGAGTCTTTGTGTACATGTGGATTCTGTGAGAGTTTTCTCTCTTGTCTTTGCATACACAGGTTGACCTTTGGTGTCCCATCCCCACTTTCATTATTGGGCTTATTAATCTAGTGATGAGTGGGTGCTCTACTTTATAGATGTATTTCCCTACTTTATAGATGGATTTCCTTTGAGTTGCGAGTGATTTCATTTTCATTTGTTCCTCTATCATAGGCATCAAATTTCTTTGGAGGAATTTTGTTGCATAGTTATTGTGATTGTTGCATGTAATCCTGTAATTTTGGATGTAGTAGTTGTTTGGTAAATCCCATGCCTCCTACTTGGTAAAAAACTCCATCGACCTATGCATCTCATCACACAAAGAGAAATGATTTTGAGGTGTTAAAATTACTCCCACAAATAGTGTTTCAAGTGTTTTTTGAATCAACCTCGCAACATCAACAACTCTCCACTTGCCCCCTTGTGGTCAATCACTCCTTATTTTATACGTGTTAAATTTCATGTTAGCATTAGATGTTATTTTCTATGATTTTATGTTAACAATTCATTACAACCATGACAATATATATTGATCCATAAAGGTTAAGGAATATTTGTCTAGTCATTAAAGGGGGGTGCATTTTCATTTTGGCATAACTTTCAAACTGTAAGTCGGAATTTCAATTGTGAATAGTTGATGAAAAAATCTTTCCATTAGAAATTTTAACATTGAGACGATTTAAAAAGTTTATTGTTTGATACACATTTTATATCCTCATTTAAAAGGAAAACTTTAAGTTTCTAAGTGCAAAATAAGCAGTAGGAATTACTGTAACTTTTGATTAGCTACTCAAATTGAGTATTGCTTTTTTGAAAGTGAATAATATTTTGACCCTCATTAGAAATGATATCACACTCAATTATAAAGTGCCATTGTTTGTTCTATTAAAAATTTTATATGCACTAAAATATATAAAGTGTTAATTCAGGGAGGATCAAAGTAATCAAGGGGTTGTTATTATCATTGTGCCTTGAGCACTTTATAATTCTCTTACATTTATTATGTGATTTTAATTTTACAATCAAAAGATAAAAAAAAAGTGATATAATAAGTGTGATCAAACCTTCAATTTATATGTATTTATCCATCTTCATAGCTTCTATTCATGTTGAACCCTTGAAAAATCCCAACAAAGCTTTTGGGAAGGTTAGAGAACTATGAATCCACGCGCTAGAAAATGACCTCCTGAGTTTAAGTCCAAGAGCCTATAATACTACAGAGGATTATTTCACATAAATTAAATCACTAAGATTTCAACTCAAATAATGTGGGATTGATTGAAAAGAAGGATGATCAATTCATCCTCCATTACTTGTCGTTACACGGGATTCTATAGATGCTTCATAGAGAGCATCTAAAGATTCCTTCTAGTAGGAAATCACTTCTTGCATCAAAATTTAGAGGCACTTCACCAAGAGTGCATCTAGAGATTCTTTATGGTAAGACTTCACATCAATTATTTGGTACTTGTTCTACATCATTCTTCACATGGAGCATTTGAGAAACATTAAGAGAAGTCATCATCATCTTATGGGGGGCTACATAGTCTCTCATTATTGAATCATCTATTTTTGGTGAGGAGTTTTGTTCCCACTAGTTTTTCTCCTTAACCCTAATTTATAAGAGATTGTATTGTACATGGGTACCTAATGTGGCTAGTGGTCGGGACCCATCATCATCTTGCATACATTACTCCCTAAGTTGCACTTAAGGGAGGTGTTGGTGTAAATAGTGACTTTATCAAACTAGTTAGCTTTTGGCATACCTAGAGAGAGTCTTATTCACATTGCTTAAGTATCCACTCAGGGACTTCTATAGTTTTATCTCACCTCATTGAGGCACATGTATTTTCTTGTGAGACACCTATTGTATGCACACTTTCCACTCACAAAATACTTGTCATGTGAGTTAACAAGTGTTCCATCATTGGAGAGGTAGTCAATCAATGTATTTAACTTACCTACCTTCACCACCTTACCTATATATACAAGGTTTCTATGTACATTCAAATCATCTCTTGTATCAATTCTTTTATAATATCAATCAAGCTTCTTTGTGTGCATGTATTTTATGAAAGTTTCTTGGTTTTTGCTTTATGATATTATAAATCATAACAATTGGAGGGAGACTTTGTGAAACTCTTGATATATCCACAAACACTTTTTATTATAGTGCTCATTATTAAAGGAATACTTTACATTGATACAATTTCCATGATTAAATGAACCTTGTTTCGTTGAAAAAGGGATCCTTGATCTAATGCATAAATCACTAACTCCAATCCTTCTTCAAAGAACATTAGGATACAAATCAGTAGGGAAATTAGATTGACTTCCAACCTTAAAGGTGAGTTAATCAGCCTTGGATTTGATCCTTTAATGCCTTACAAATTTTTTGAGATGCAATGATGCAAATAGATGACTATGAAAATACATTGTTTTGATGTAAATACAAAAAAATGGAAATTGAAAGTTAGCTTTGAGGGCCAGAAATGGAAATAGTAGACATGCGTACACTTGTAGTTCAAATTTGAGTTGATTTTGGGTGGACTAGAGTGTAAGGATGCCCTAGTCCAAGGGTCTAAAGCTGAAATTTGCTTTCACAATCCTCAGGTACCTAGTTTGTAGCTTCTCTCTTTCAGATCCCGTTGTCAGATCTTCATTGGTTGTCGAGGTAATTGAGTTTTTGTATCTTGCCAAGTTGTAGGGCTTGAATAAATGAATGAGTGAATTGTCTTCAAATATTTCTTCAATCCTCTTCAAATCTGTTGTTGTTTCCACTTCCACAATGGCAAAATCAATGAAAGGAAGGGTTGTGTCATATAGGGGTTTGCCTAAGTCAAACTTCATGTTGGTGTTTCCACTTCCACAATGGCAAAATCAATGAAAGAGAGCTTATCCTTTTGATGGATAAAGGCTAAATGATAAATAAATGATGAATCAAAACTTGGATGCAAATCATCAATCATATTTGAACTCCTTGAAGGATTGAAGTCATAAACATCTCCTCAAGGCTTGATTATTGTAGTGTAGGAAAAAGTATCGCTTATTCACACTTAATTTGGGAATTGATATTAAAATGAACTGAATTATGCCTTAATTTAGTGTTGTAATATGTATTTTACTTATTCACATTAAGTTTAGGGCCCTATTAAATAAAATAGACTTAATTGTGTCTTATTTTTAGTGTTGTAAAGTGTACCTCTTTACACTTTCACACTTATCTAGGGCTTTACTAATTAATTGAGGTTAAATTTCCTTAATTGGTCCCTTTAATTCAAATCCAAGCCTAATTAATTGCAAATTTCAAAGAGAAAACCCCAACATTCATTAATGCCTGAACATAACACTTCTCATTGAGCAATGTGTGTTCTAGGTAAGTGACCTAGGACCCATTCACCAATGGGAAATGGGTCCTCACTTAGACCTAGGACCTAAATTTTAATTATGTTTTTGGCAGTATTTTAATGATTTCAAATCTATATTCACATGTCGGCTTGTGTTATTTGAATTTCATGAAATTAATGTTACATTACCTATAAATATAAGTTCGTGTCACTATGTTTCATCTAAGTTTTCAAGTGTTGAATTGCAAGAGCTAAAGTGAGATTTCAAGAGAATTTAAAGGCATTCAAGAGAAAATTTATTGAAGAATTATTGTAAAAAACAAGATCCAATTATCATATCAAGGTCTTCTTGCATCACACATGTTATTGGAGCTAATATGTTGATGTAGTGTTCATGATCCATTCAAGCAATCAAGGTATTGTTTCAAATCAAGTTTCAAGATCAAGATCCACATCTATTGAAGCCATTTCATGCTAGTTGCAGATTTACATTCCAAGGTTCATTCAAGGGTTTGGTGAGTTGTGACATTGCTTTGTTCATTCATCATTCCTTCGTGTTTCATTGTTTCATTTCAATGTTTAATTACCAAAACAGGGTTTGACTAAGGCAAACCCTCGTTCACCATAAACAAAACATTTTTATCTCTTGATTTGTGTTTATATATTTATGTGGAATATATCTTGGAGATCTCTTGAAGAGGAAAATTGGAGTTGTCAAAGTTGCAAAAGTTGTCAAGAAAGTTTTCATCTCACAGAAACTCAATTGCATAATTTCTTTATGGTACTCTGAACCTGAAACTTGGGAAAAGTAAGAGATTCAGATCTATTACAGAGGCTACCAAAAGCTATAGAAAAACCCTAAACCAGGACCCATTTGCCCCTGGGCGAATGAATCCCAGATCAGCTTCAAAAAAACACTTTTGGTGACTAGTATGTACCTTCTTATCTCTCTCAAATCTGTAATTTAATTTATGCTTCCCTTAGTATTGGGCTTAATCTTCAAGATCCAAGTTGTAGATTTCATTTTGGAGTTAGTTTGCTATTTTTAATATTTCTCCCCAAAGTGTTGTTTAATTAGGACCCTCGTCCTTGCGAAAAAAAGGAAATTTGTAGATTCACACTTTGACTTGACTCACCTCAAGGTTGATAGTCATTTCATTGTGTGGATATCATTGCCTAATGAATTGAGGAAGAATAGGTCCCTAATTTGGTTATCAATCCTATTTTGGTAACCCACCCCATTTTTCACTTTTTCATTTTGGTGAACCTGACTTTTGATCATTGCAATTTTCTAATTTTGGAGCCCATTTTTACCCTAGATCTAGATTTTGCATTCGCTTGCATTGCATTGCATTAAATTTAATCTCATTTAAGGTTGTTTAACTTGCATTAATTTTCATTTTATTTAGGGGTTTTAAGATTGCATCTTTGCATTCTTGAAATCTAAAAAATACAAAAAAAATAGTCATTTTGCAAATAATTTACATAGCATTACATCATCATTTACTTACATTTGAAAATTGAAACAAAATTGCACATCAAATTAGGTCTCTTACTTTGTCATTTTGTCAAATTTTACATTTGTATTCAACCTTAATTTCACAAAAAAAATCAAATTGTAACTTATTATTTTAGACCAGAATCTGGAAACCATTGGAATCAACTCAGAAATCTATAAAAACATTTAAAAAACCCCTTAGGACCCATTCTCCCTTGGGCGAATGAGTCCCTAATTAGGGTCATTTCTTGATTTTCTAGGCATTAAAACATCTATTTTTGCATTTTATTTTGCTATTTTCAGTTTTTTTGTTTTAGTTTGCAGAATTTATATTAAGTGGAATTGATTATATTTAGCTTCATTTGATAAATTTAGTACATTGTGTGATTTCAAAATTACATTTACAAGACATCATTTTCAGGTTTTTGCATTGTGTAAGTAGAAAATTACCTTCTTTAGAATCTAAAAATCTGAAAATCCCCTTGCATTTCAAACAATGGACATGTGTATTGGTATTCTATGGAAGACTTTAACATCTTTACTTGATGTTTCAAGTTTTTTTTTAGCAATGATCCTAATGCAATTGAACTTAATCATGCTCAACCAACTCCTAATGAGTGTCCTCATGAAGTTGACATTATTAGAGAAGATGATGATAGCATGAACAATTTCATAAACGATTTCCTTAACAATCTTGAGAACAATTCATCCTTTTACCCATCCATGTAATAAACAACACTCCCTACCATCCCCCCACTTGAGATGTTTGGTCTTTTAAATCCTGAAAGTAAGCCTAAACCTCCAACAATGAGTGAACCTAGCTCCTATAAACAAGTGCATACCTATCCATAGATTATGTTAACAGAGTGACCAACACATGCCCATCAACCTATTGAAGACACTAAGGGACTAGGAACACATGCCCATAACTAATGAGCAAGAAATTCACAAACTTTTAGAACAACTTCCTATTGAATACACTAAGGGACTAGGATACCAAAATCCTTATCCCTCCACATCTTCAAGGATACAAATGTCCTCCCTCGTAATGATGAAGTAATGTCTCACAAGGATGATATAATCATCTTAGTTCCTCCTCCTTCCACAAGTAAACAACAAAGGCCTTACAAACTCAAGAAGCTAAAATTTCCTTGTCCCATGTCTCCCATTGAAAGGAACTTACACCTACTTTTTAATAAAGGACTTCTAACATTACCGCCCATCAAAGAAAATAAGAATCCAAAACATAAGAACACAAACATGTCTAATTTTCAATATCAATAGAGTTATTGGGCATAGTAGTGATGAGTGTTGTGCCTTAAGGAGGATCCTTGAGAAATTTGATATGATAGAGATAATCCCTTAAAGCATGTGCTTTGCTCCTTTCCATGTAATAGTTATAGGATCCTAGTATGCTCGCTATTACATGTTTAACATTCATTTCAAATCATTTTCTTTATTGCAAGGAGCTCATTCTCAACATCTATCTTGGCTCATCCTTGTTTTGCACTTAGTGGGGGTTGTTGGCCTCCTACAATGATTTAACAACTAAGCCCTTACAGCTATGATTCAGAGATTGCTTAATCACTACGAAGGTGCATTTAACTTGTCAACCCAGGAACGTAGACTTGAAATGGGTCGGCATAGTATGTGCACTAGGAATCCAAAGTAGCCATATTCATTCTATAGCTAAGAAAGACATAATGCTGAAAGTAAATTGTTTGGAAATAAATAACATAAGTTTTGAGAATCAACCAATAACTATACTAAGTTGAAGTACATGACATAAATGAAAATCTGAGCAAACAAACAGGAAAATACTCTATTTGCTTTTGCTGCAAGAACAGTCACAAAATGGAATTCTAATGGCTGTAGGAATAGACACTTGCCAAATTCTTAACTACTTGTTGAACAAAAAGTAATAACTAAACTAAAGGATGGAATGCTCACCAAGTGGCCCCCCTTGGATGAGTATCCCTTAAGACAAATGTAAACTCAGATGCATGAACTTATAACTTCATTTTATTCATTGGAAAACATGAGTACAATCGAGCAGCATAACTGTATTACTGAAAAACTAAGAATGTGAGTACATCATCAGATTAATCAACCTTCTGAGAAGGATAATTCAAGTCTTATTTATAGGAATAAAAACTACTAACTAACTACCTAGCAAGGCGGACAACTCCAACAAATTAGGAGGACGCCACTTTAGGGAAAGCATAAAAAGTGGAGAGGAGGTTATGCATGTGTGGAATCTAGTCAAGCTAGTTTACCTTAACACAGATCTAGCATAACAATAGTTCCTATATTTTCTCAACAAACTATTAAGACCATTTACAAGGCAGTTACAATCTTCGATTTGAACTAGGAATCTCCCTCCATTGAGAGTATTCCCTCAATTGACCTTTTGAACGATCACCTTGTTGACCTTTATGGCAAACAACCAGCTAGTGGAATCTTCCTCAATTTTGTAGGCTCTAATTATATCTGCATAACAACATTAGTACGCACAACAATTGCATATCTGTAACTATCTTAAAGTAACATTCATTAATCCACATGTAAAATTGACATAGATAGTTCATATAGCATGTCAATGTCATTTAAAAGTTACAAAAATAGCTTATGCCCAATGTCTACGGTTTTGAGGAAATATCATAAAAAAGGTCAACATCCAAGTATCAAAGTCTATGACAACAACAATAAATGGATAATAAACTCTATCAAAATTAATCCATAAACTAGACTCATCAGGGGCAAGGGGTTAGATAGCCTTGACCTAGTTTTGGTACTTGATGTTGTCCCTTTGGCTAGTTGTCCTTTTTCCGTATATACTAAACAAGATTGGGATGAGGACAACCTGCTATAGGTTTATTTGCATGTGCCTTACTAGTCTTTTGCTTTATTTTCATTTGCATGTTTCTTTGTATGATTGCATGTGCGCAATGCGATCTCCCTGTACTATTATGTTTGATGCATCTCTCTCTTTATGTGCATTCCTATATTTGTACCTACATTCTTCTACATGTCATAAACATTTATCTTTTCATTTTTCTTGTGTTTTCCTTTTGGGGATGGCACAAGGTATCGAGACATTTAGGTCTCTTCCATGTTGACCCGAAAGCTTTTTCTTTATTTTTGCTCTCAATGTGTCATTCTTCATGTTCTATGAGTATTTGAGGAATGATGACATTTTTGAGCTCTATAATCACATGTAGCAAAGATATATTGACCCTGAATGTGCAGATCCCTCATGTGTTTTTGGGGGCAACCCCTTCCTCTTTTTCATGATGTAGTTTCATTTGGGAATATATGAATTGGCATAGGGCTTTCCGAATAAGCTCTCATGTCTTCTTCCTTGGCTACTTTAAAACAAATTTCTCATAGCAATGTGTAGCAATTTGTTTAAAGTGGGAGCATACATCGACACTCATGTTTCTTTGTGTGATTTTATTTGTTCTTGTGATGTGTCCTTTTCTTGGTGGTGTCATTGGGTTTGATGTCCTTTGAGAGTGTGATATGTATTAGTCTATGGCTTTCCTCTTAGTGGTGATGCTACGCGTTGCATTCCCTAAGTTGCGTTTCCCTTATCTTGGATTTCTCCTCTCTTGGAGACATTAGACATGATGATCCCTAAGAAGAGACCTTACAAGAATTAAGCAAAGTCCCTTTGAAAAAATATATTTGTTTGCATTTTTGTTCATAAGTGTTTAGCATAATACAACTTAACCTTGTGAGGCCCAAACCCCTCCCTTCAAGGCCACCAATCATAACACACCTTGCTTGCCAATAGAGCCTTTCCCTTGTTTTGTAGTGTGCTTAGCATAACACAACTTGTTAGGCCCCATGGAGCCTGAAGCCCTAGTGTGTCTGGTGCCCTATTGGAGTTGTCAAAAGGATAACTTTGGTATGGTAAGTACAATGAGATCCTATAGACCTAGAATGACTTTCTCACTAAGCCACTGTCGTAGGGGCTCACCTAGTGGATGACCTGAGGTTCCATTAGCCCAAAGTGAGCGTGTGTGTTGTTTGCATAGTGGACATTGAGTTCTGCTTGCGAACATATTAGACAAACAACTTAGATGTGTTCCACATTGTGTTAGATAGTTGAGGCTTGATCCACCTCCCTTTTCTTTTAAGTATTTGATATTGTATGATCAAGTATCTTTGTCATTGATTTATAAATGTGTGTCTTGAATGCTTACTCTAGTGTGAGTTTGACATGGGGTCATCCTCTCATTAAAGTGGGGGATAAATATAGTGTAGGAAAAAGTATCCCTTTTTCACACTTAATTTGGGAATTAATATTGAAATGAACTAAATTATGCCTTAATTTAGTGTTGTAATATGTATTTTACATATTCACATTAAGTTTAGGGCCCTATTAAATAAAATGGACTTAATTGTGCCTTATTTTTAGTGTTGTAAAGTGTACCTCTTTACACTTTCACACTTATCTAGGGATTTATTAATTAATCAAGGTTAATTTGCCTTAATCGACCCCTTTAATTCAAATTCAAGCCTAATTAATTGCAATTTTTGAAGATGAAAACCCAACATTCATTAATGCCTAAACATAACACTTCTCATTGAGAAATGTGTATCCTAGGACCTATTTTCCCATGAGTGAATGGGTCTTCATTTAGACCTAGGACCTAAATTTTAATTATGTTTTTAGCGGTGTTTTAATTATTTCAAATCTATATTCACATGTCGGCTTGTGTTATTTGAATTTCGAGAAATTAATGTTACATACCTATAAATATAAGGTCATCTCACTACGTTTCATCTAAGTTTTCAAGTGTTCAATTGCAAGAGATAAAGTGAGATTTCAAGAGCATTTCAAAGCATTCAAGAGTAGATTTATTGAAGAATTATTGCAGCAATCAAGATCCAATTATCATATCAAGGTCTTCTTGCATCATGCATGTTATTAGATCTAATGTGTTTATGTAGTGTTCATGATCCATTCAAGCATTCAAGGCATTGTTTCAAATCAAGTTTCGAGATCAAGATCCACATCCATTGAAGCCATTTCATGCTAGTTATAGATTTACATTCTAAGGTTCATTCAAGGGTTTGGTGAGTTGTGACATTGTTTTGTTTATTCATCATTCCTTCATCTTTCATTGCTTTATTTCAAGGTTTAATTACCAAAACGGGGTTTGACCAAGGTAAACCACCATTCACTATAAACAAAAAAAAATTCTCTTGATTTGTGTTTACAGATTTAGGTGGAAGATATCTTGAAGATCTCTTAAAGAGCAAACTTGGAGAAGTTTTCAAAGTTGTCAAGAAAGTTGTCATCTCATGGAAACTCAATTGCAGAATTTATTTCCAACACTTTTAACTTGTAACCTAGGAAAATTGAGAGATTCAAATATGTTGCAGAGGCTCCCAAAAGCTACAAAAAATCCCTAAACTAAGACCCATTTTCCCCTAGGTGAATGAGTCCGAAATCAGCTTCAGAAAAGCACTTTTAGTGACTGGTACATACCTTCTTACCTCTCTCAGATCTACAATTAGATTTCTAGTTCCATCAGTATTTTGATTAATCTTCAAGATCCAAGTTGATGATTGCATTTTGGAGTTAGTTTGCAATTTGTAATCTTTCTCCCCAAAGTGTTGTTTAATCAGGGTCCCCATCCTTGCGAAAAAAGGAAATTTGCAAATTCATGCTTTGACTTGACTCACCTCAAGGTCCATAGTTATTTCATTATGTGGATCTCATTTCATAATGAATTGAGGAAGAATATGTCCCTAATTAGGTTATCAATCCTATTTTGGTAACACACCCTATTTTTCACTTTTTCATTAAAAATTTAGCTTGACTTGCTTTGAAGACCTACAAGTGGTAGTCCTTACAAACAAAATATATGCATAAACATGAAAAAACTCACATAAAACTTGACATGATGCTTGTCTAAAAATAATGTTGCAATAATGCTCTTAAATCTACTCTTGATTGTCGTGGGTGGTAGGGTGGGAGACTCTCCATGATGGCGGAGGGAGGTGGCATGGTTGCCACGGTGGCGGATGGTTGGGGGTCTTTGGTGCCAAGCTGGTAAATTTGTTTGAAGGATGGTGTTGGCTTGTCTTGTCGATAGGCTAGGCATATGGTGTCAGATATAATTAACACTTGTTTCAATGAATGGTAATAATCGGTATTAATGGAAAGGTGAGATCCCGTCTTAGTAAAGACATCTTGCATGTAGGGTGGAGTATGATTTGTGGAGGTTGGAGACACTTTCATAGTCCAAGTTTATTTATTGCAAGTTGAGTGCATTTTTTGCCTCAAGCTTTCTCTACAATTGTGTGGCGTTGGTGGGTTTCTCTGTTTCTCTTCAGTCAAGTGTTTATGGTGAGGGATCGAGAATGGTGAAGAGCTCCAAATTTCCCATTGAGGTTTCAGTGGCGAGCCTTTCCTGATTTGGGGTCAACACCCCAATCTATCTACAGTTGTCGATGAGATAGGCCTTGTTTAGGGAGGTCACATACCAAAGATTGAAACAGATTTTGGTGAATTATGATGCGTTGGTGCTTGCGGCCATGAAAATGGTGTTGGCCTCTAGTCATTTGGAGTGTAAGGAGTATGGGAGAGACAATCTACACATCTCTTCCCATTTCCTTGCCTCTCTTCTAGACAATTTGGAGCCAAAGGTGGAAGAAAAAAGGTTTTTGGTTAAATTGTTTAGAGCAGACTTGGTTGAAGGTGTCAACGAGGTTCTCCCTATGGTGGTAGAAGGTAGGGGATGTCTGAGGCCTTGTGACATGGAAAGGGTGAGCTCAAAGGATACAATGAAAATATCCTTTTGGATTTGTAGGGTCCAAGTTTGATGCAGCATTGGTCACGATTATCTTTCTCAAGAAGTTCTTCAGGCTAGTGGCAGTTGACAGTGTGGAGTGGGAGGCAAAATTTGAAGATTTCGCTAAATTGAACAAATTTTTGTAAGCTGGTGATGCTCATTTTTTTGGTTTGTTGTTGCTCGTTCTAGTCTGTATGGTTTTTGGTTTCCATGGCTATGTAGATGCCATTAATGTGGTTTATTTTCTTGGTGGTTGCAATGGTTGTGTAGATGCCATTAATATTGGTTGGGTTCTTGGTGGGTCGGGTTGATATTTTGTATGGTTTTTATAGTTGCTTATGAGGGCTGGAGTTTAGAGATTTTACAGTTTGCCCTCTTACCTACATGGCAGACATTTGTATCTCAATTTCTATTATCAATAAAATACTCTCTTATGTATCAAAAAAATAAATCTACTCTTGACTATCCTTGATTGATATTAGGATCTTCACATTGCTAAAAAAATCTTTTTTTTCTTCTTAGATTTCTAATGTTGAAATGACTAGGTATTTATATGCAATGCCTCTAATTTTTAGAAAATTAAATCTCAATGGCTGACAATCAGAATTTGAATTTCAAATATTAAATTACTATTGCCAATACTTTGTATTTTGGAGCCACATTAAGGAGACTAGGGTGCAAGGACACCCTAGTCCAGATCCCTCAACTTTCAGGATCTAAAGTGCTAGGAGCAAAAATATTAAATGTATACTTGGGTATTGCACATTTAATTTCTTGATAAATGTTAAAATGGGACATGAAATGCATAATTTAGGAAATTAGGTGTACAATTAGGTCCAATCACTTAGAAGGAGCAAAACATAGTGTTAAATTATGAAGGGTGACAATTTACGACACTAAATTTAGCCCCCACTTTAGTGAGAGTATGAACTTATGCTTAGGCTCACACTAAAGTAGAAATATGTCAAGAGGGGTCTAATTGTCCAAATTTTGAAGAGATAGGATGAAAATGAATCTAGGGGGAGTGTGCAATCCCCCAAGATTCAAGATCCCATGGCAAACCAATATAAGGGAAAAAGAACACACACATGTATGGAATGCAACAGGACAAAGAAAAACATACATGACAAAAACACAACACAAACACAAGATGCAAAAATAATACACAACAAAATACAAACATAATAAAAATGTATACAAACATAAACACAAGGTTAGTACTAAAAAGGATTTGAGTCAGTAAGGTAAAGAGACCTTAGTCTTAAATTTGTCTCAAGTACCAAACGTCATCCATCGAATGTGTTGTTTAAACAAAATGGTGCTCTCGCAAGGATGTTAAATCACTCATGAGATACATAGATCTACTGGCTAGGAAGTTGTGTTATGCTAGGTGTCCATATAATATGATGGATTCCATAAGGCTAGCAAGATGTGTTATGCTAGGTATCTCATGAGACACATGGCTCTACTGGAAAGCAAGTTGTGTTATGCTAGGTGGCCATGTTAAAATTTCTTTTAACCCATAGACTGACAAACTGCATTACGTTATGACTATGCAAACCACAATTCAAGGAGCACACAAAAATCACCTCAAGGGGTGCAAAAAATTTAAGATATAAGGGGATGAATAAATGCACAACATCACAAGGGATGAATTAGTAACCACACCTCAGAGGATGTTACAAAAAACACCACCACTAAAGGGGTATGTCAATAAGTTAAATCACACAAGACGTGTATGAAATGGATAGGAGTAATATATGGCCCCCCTTAAAATGTCAGGATACTTTATATGTTGGTATTTTGAGGAAGAAAAGGGGATCCTTGAAAATAATACATACCTAAAAAATTAGGTATCCTTGCCCTCCAAGTGTACAAACAAGGAAAACAATGCAAGAGACCATCGTGTTGCTACTATGAAAAATATGGTTGCACTTAAGATCGTACCACCATGAATGGAAATGAACAAACACATAAATCTACAAATGTAACATAGTGAGGAGCAACACCATAGAATAAAGATCATTATTTTTTATAGTGATTAGGTGCATCAACACATGGAAGAGAACGACAATCATTAACTTGTATTTTATTATTCATTGGTAGAATGACCATGCACTCAATGATATGCACAAAATTTGTTATAAAATTTCTTTCGTGTTTTTAGAGGAAGAGTAATCAAGTAGGCTTTTAGAAGCTTCGACAAAATATTCTCTTGCTCAGTAGTAGAAGACATTTATCTCTCTTGTGAAGAAAATATTGCTCGCTTACCAAAAGATGTCATACATATAGTAGATGATAAAAGCATTCAATGAAGATGGGGATGAAGGTTGGAAACCTAGACCCTGTTTAGAAAGCATTGTATATGTGAAGGTATAAAATATATTTGATCAAATGATATTAATTAAACCAAAATATCTAAACAATTGATCAATTAACTACACAATCCGATGAAATTGTTTACAAAACCAAATTAGGATTCAAAATCATGAAATAACAAAGCAAATCAAATTGAATTCTAACTAAGATATGCAAACCTCAATCTCATTGTGGGATTATGTCCAATTTGGGTGTGAAATGCTTCAACTCAAACAAAATCCATTATTTCAAAGCAATTGATGAAAAGATGAATTCAAATGTCTCAAAATTTCTCCCAAATTGATCAAATTGAATACTCAATCCAAGAGAGTTAGTTTACTCAAAGCTTGTGGATGATTATTATGGAAAAATGCTTGCTATTTATAGAATTTTGAAATCAAGGTCAAAGGTGAAAATCAAAAAGGCTAATCAATGGATGAAATCAAATCAGAGGAATGAACATGGATCAAGGATGAATCCAACAATTGATAATCCATGAGGCGTGAATCAAAGATCATATCAATGGTCTCAAATCCATGAGAGACTCAACCAATTCCCTACTTTTTAGGAATTGTGTTGGAGAGATGCTGGAGATATTTCCATCTGGGGGGAATATTTGAATTTGAAAATGGAATATTCCAAGGGAATATTCATTGTGCAAGTGGGAAAATTTGGAGGATTTGGAAAGAAATTAGCTAATTAAAAAATTAATTAAAACCATTTAATTGTGCAAGTGAATGAGATAAAGGATTTCATTAAATAATCATGAGTTATTTAATCAAAATGTGATTATGACAATTAATTAAATAATTTGCATCATTTAATCAAATGAGAATGGTATTAGTATGAAGAATAGTGAATTAATTAGATAAATTTGATTTATTTAATTAATAGAGGAAAATGCACAAATTTAACTAAACAATTGACATTATTTAATTAAATGGATGAATTAGGTGAAATAGATCATGAATGATGTTAGTAAGTGAAATCAAGTATGTGATATTATCAAAACAGTTTTAAGTGTCTACATTTTTCCCATCTTTGAAGCAATGCACTCATTGCATTGTTTCAAAGAATTGATGTTGTTGTTATCAAATAGATTTGCACCCTGCTGAAACTAAAAGTTCAGCAATCTATTGACACATGGAAACCTTCTTCAGATGTGGGTGATCTGAATGAAGGAGTCTCCAGAGTGAGCTGGTTCTCCGAATGATGAATATTATTCTAAATAATTTTTGGGAAAAGGGATAGAAGGATAGCTTGAAAATAAAACCTATGACTAAAAATGATCCACAAAACTTAATAATGACTTTGATATTTCTCTCACAAAACAGTTTTTAGAAAAACAACAATGAATTCACAATCTCTTATGAACACCAGTGCAAAATTGATTTGCATGAAGGTTTAGATTTAAACACAGCATGCAACTTGCAATAAATGAACTTTCTGCATCGATGATCTGCAATAATAGGACATAAAGAGGATTTGTAAACATAATCACAATATAAACATCATACTAAAATTGCAAGTTGAGAAATAAATTGGAGATAGGAATGCTACTTTTTATTAGATGAAGGAGTGAAACTCTCAAAACCTGAGTACAAAAAGTTTACAAGCTCAAAAATGTTTAGAGCCAAAAACTACTAACTGAACTGAGAAGAAGAAGAAAAACTAAGTTTCTTCAAAATACAACTCTCAAGAAACCCTAATCCGAGCTCACAAAGAAAAGCTCAAGGAAAAGGCTTCAAACTGTCTCAAAAATCTACATAAAAGCAGAAAAAACATATTGTTTCCAAGTTCATACTGAAAAGCCTCTAAAAATAGGCTAAATCTACTTTTAAAGCAAATAAAGCACCTTATCTCTCCAGCAGGAATATCAAATCCGACCAAGGAAGAAATAAAAACAATCTGCTAAAAATAGCAAAGAATAAAGCGATTTATAAAAGCACTGCTTTAATCCTGCTTAACATGATATGCAGATTTTTTACAATTTGGCCTATTTTTGCAATTAAAGATTTAGAGAAATATTTTGCAAAAAACAACTACCTTATTTCTCCATTAAAATCTTGATTTTCTCAAAAAATCACAAAAAATACTAGGCAATATTGTTCTCTCAATACTTTAATTGATTTCTTAAAAATCAATTGAAAAATAAAGCAAAATTATCTTGCAATTTAATGGATTTCTCACAAAATCAATAAAACTAGGATATTTTAAATCTCCAATATCACTAAGGCATGAGCATGAATAAATACCCCAAGGCAGAAAATAAATTATACCTTACCTAAGCCTAGACTCATAAAATATTCGATCAATCATGCCTAAAGACTTAGGTAAGTATCACCACATGAAGATTAAAAGACAAACCAACCTAGGGCATTGATTTAAGTTTGATCAAAATGCAAAAAAAACTCCTAAATTCGAATTTCTCCACCATTGTATTGTCAAATGGGAACATTAAGGACACTCATAATGCTCAAACTAAATTTGAATTAGGGCAAGAGACAAAAAGAATTCAAACCCTAAAAATCATTTCATTTTTGCAATCATCATTTCTGAAGACCTTGGTCTCTGCCTGAAAGGATAGCGTCGCCATGAGTGAGCTCAGTCTGTAGCTCGTGTGCTTGAGAATATTCACCTTTGTCTTCAAATGGTTGAATCCTTCACTGTGATAAAGGTAAGCTTAACTTCTAACATCATTGTGGCTTTTCCACTTCATTTGAAAAGAAAGAATGGCCATTAAGGCTGTGACCTGTACATGCTTTACCTTTGATTTCTCTTTACATTCTTATGACTTTATTCTTCTTGGCTGCCTTGTATGAGCTTGAACTCTTGTCTGGAAGCTTTATGTGAGAGCTTGCTCGTGGAATTCACTCCTCCAAAGCACACATGGTGAGCTACTGTTCATAGTATCTTTATGGCTTTACCTCTTGAGCCATTTTTGGTCTTGTGGCCGCGGATGTAACACAATTTCTGATGCTTTTTACCTTATGTGCTTATTTTTCTTATATCATCTTGGGCCGCCATGTATGAGCTCGAACCTTAAGTTTGGAGTCCTCTATAAAGGCTGTGGCCGCGACCAGTGTGTTCTCCTTTGACATGAAATGGTAAGCCTTCTATCTCTGTGTTCACTTCCAGCCATGTATTTCCTCTTCAAAACAAAAAGCGTAAGAAAGCTTCTTTTTATTGATAAATTCATGGCCATACTCAGGCCGCACCATGTGTATTTCTAAAAGGGAATACTGAAGCTTTCTAGGCTTGACCCAAGAAAGGAATCTCTTTCTTTTTTCAAATTTTGAGCTAACCCCTATATGGATATCATGAGAATTGAAAGAAATCTATATTCTCTGTTCTGAAGCTTGACCCATGTCTTTTCATTATTTTCTTTTGCATTTTCTTATAAAACCCTGACATGGGTGATAATGGAAAGCATCTATATTTGATTATTTGTAGAAATCTCCATATGGGTAACTTGGAAATGGCACTAAATCTGCCTTTAAACTTAAACCCCAATGTGGGTGTATGAAGAATAAACAAAAATTTGTATATTTGATAGCTGTGTAAAAATCTGGGCTCGACCCATTATTTATTTTTGCATTTCCTGTATCTACTTACACTCCACCATATGGATATTTGCTGTTTGTGAAGAGAATGCATTTCTTTTGTATTTCAACTTCAACCATGAGAGCACTGGGTAAATTTTGTTTTTTACAAAAACCCCACCTGGGTATATAATATTATGAAGAACACACATTTCTATTGCCCTTATGTTGAAAAAACTTTGCATGGGTATCTTGAAAATAGTAAGAAATCTGTATATTTCGATTAAAAACCCCAATGTGGGTGTGGTGCATTTCAATGAAAACCCATGTATTTTAACTTGCACTGAACTTCATTTCTATCCTTATATTATACACCTGGGAATGAAAATAATCATGATCATATTGCTTAATGACCACTTGAACCATGATAAAATAGTGGCCTCTATATTCTTTTCAGGCCACTTTGATGCTGACTCCTCATTGATTTTCTTTGAAGAACCTCAGGATGGTTGGCCTTTTGATTATGTTTTGAACCTATGCAGAGATTTCAATTAAAACATTGCAGTTCTATGGAATGCATTCTTTCTTACAGCCAGCTAACACTTTTAGAAGCACTTTCTGTTATGCTTTGTCATTTTCTATTCATTCTAGAAGCAATCTTTTCACATTGTAATTCCTAATGTTGCATTTGCATTCTCAGCCAAACTAGAACTGACTATTTCCTTGATCATTTGAAGGCAATGTCTGCCCTTTCATATTTTTGGTCTTCAACCTACCACTCTTCATGCATTTTTATGCTCTACTTAACAAAACTATTCCATACACTTTCTCTCCTCTAAAATGAAAATCTGAAACAACTCTCTTCATTAAGGCATTATGTATGCCTGTTCACTATCCTTGATTGAGAGAAAGAACACTGTTGAACTGAACCTTACATGACATTATGAACATGATGAACACAAAATACTGTGGCAAAAGAACATAAACCATACAACAATGTTTGAGATGAATGTACTCAGTTAAATTGATTGAGCGGATTAAACTCACTGTTCACCTGTAGCTTTCATAAAGCATTTACATGATTGTTATGAATGCACATTTGGTTTAATGGCTTGATGACTAACTTTGCTATACTCTTTCAGTTGCATTTCCTTTCTTAATGACTATGATGATTGTAATTACTATCTCAGCCCACTTGAAATGAATAGGGACAGCATGTCGAGCTCTACCCTTGTGGGAGCCCGTTTTTCTCCACATGCTTGGTCTTCCAATGATAATCAGCTTTATGATTTTCCCTATACCAGCACAAAGAAGCAAACAATGTTAGCATAAAAAACAATATATCATGATCATGTTGATGTTTCTCCTTCAGCTCATGTCTCTGCACTTTTCTTAATTGTTT
Organism: Sequoia sempervirens; assembly: GCA_007258455.2. Lineage (NCBI taxonomy): Eukaryota > Viridiplantae > Streptophyta > Pinopsida > Cupressales > Cupressaceae > Sequoia > Sequoia sempervirens. Next base: position 280,900,085 of record VDFB02271358.1, read on the forward strand.
CAGTGCATGATTAGTAGCATACTACATTATCGTTGATGGTTCATATAGGTATATTCATAGTCATAGCCTCTGACATCCCTCTTATTTCCTACAGGTCAACGGAGCTTGAAGAAGACAAATGGTGCACCACTTCTGCATTGGCCATCGATCAATATGCAATGATGATTATGTTTATGCTTATGTGATTCCCTTTTATGCATATTCCATAGTGTAGTGTGTTGTTTATGATGCACTGTGACAGTCCCATCCACGGCTTGTGTGGATATTTGATTTCAATCTTATGCTTTTCATTTTGAAAAGAAAAAATGCATCTCAATGCAAATTTGTACTATCATTTGAATTCTCACAATCAAATGAAATTCTATAAATATGAATCACTTTTATGAAATAAAAGAAAGCAATTGAAATGCTTTATTATTGTATGCTCAATTTTGTACTCCATTTGATTTTGAAACATTAAATAGCACTTCTGAAATTCTGATTCCTCTTTTCAAAGCATAACTGTCACTTATAAATAATGATAAACAAGATGCAATCAACACTTAGCATATGTAAAAAATAACTGTATTTTCCACTTTTAAATGTAACAGTATTTAGTCTAGCTTCACCAATTGAGCTGTAGCAAAAAATTGGTAACATTTTGGCGATTTTCGCTAAATGCTTGCCTTTTAAGCATAGATCAGTTGCCTTACAACACTCCATTGGGTGCGGAGTCAAATCTGCCCCTTTATGAAACTCAAAAAAATGAACAGCAACACTCCAAACAACAGCAAAACAAAATGAAATAGAACTGAAAGCAAACTAACAGGCCTTGATGGCCAAAAAAACATGTGCAACAATGCTTAGGGAAAGCAAAACTACTGAAAATAAATGTGCGGAACACACTTATTTGCAATACTACTCTACTTATCTAAAAGATATAACTTATCTCAGAGGCAATGCTTGAGGTGGATCCCATTAACTGGGATAGACAACACCTCTCTAGTCAACTTGGAAAGTTGGAACGCGTTGTGTTCCTTACACTCCATGCTCTCATAAGGCTTGTCCCAAATTGCATCGAACTTGGAATGTCATCTAGGTTTGCTTTTAAATTCATTCCATTTGAAAACCAGATCTCCAACAATGAACTCATGTGGTCTTGCCCTCTTATCAAAATAATTCTTCATCTGAGCTTGATGTATTTCAAGCTATCTGAGAGCTTCCTTTCTAGTTTCTTCAAGCTCTACCAGCTGTGCAAACCTCACCTCAAGAGGTTGTTCATTTAGCAATTCCAGTTCTTTAACATAACTTAAAGTTGGTAACTCAATGGAAACAGGTAACTTAGCTTCTTTACCATAAGTTAGAATAAAAGGCAAACAACCAGTGGCTCTTTTAGGAGTTATTTTGTCAGCCCAAAGGGCTAACTTAAGCTTTTCATTCCATGTCCACTGGTTATCCTCAACAGTCTTCTTGATTATCTGAATCATATTCTTATTTGTAGATTTCACCTGACCATTTCCTTGCTGATAATAATTAGAAGACGTGTTCAAATAAATATTATTTCTAACTCACCAATCAGAAATCCTCAAACCAATAAAAGCCAAACCATTGTCATAAATGATTGAGTCTGGAACACCAAATCTTGATATGAGATCTTGATAGAAGTTAAGCACTGAAGTTTCGTTTGCTTCCTTTAAAGCAACCACCTCAGTCCATTTGGTAAAATAATTTGTGGTAGTAAGTATCCACTTATGACCTGCGCTTGAAGGTCGATTAATAGGGCCAATAAAATCTAAGCCCCACTTGGCAAAGGGTTGTTCCACCTGAATCAGATGTAGGGGCAAAGCTGCAAGCCTCTGTTTTTCAGAAAATAAAGCACATTTCTCACATTTCCTGACCCAAGCAATAGCATCTCTGAACAAATCTAGCTAGTAATAACCAGCTCGCATAATTTTCAGAGTTGTTCTTGCAGCAAAATGACCTCCTGAAGGCCCATTATGAAATTCTGCTAAAAGCTTGTCAACTTGATCAGGCTAAATACATCTCAATAAAACACCTTGAAAATATCTCCTATAAAGAATGCCATCAATAATTGCATAAGGAATGGCTTGTAATTTGTAATACCTTTGTTTTGCTCTGTCTAAGCCTTCGGGGCACTCACTAGTTTGCAAATAATGCATCATTTGCTGCAACCAAGTAGCAGACAACGCTGGAACAACATCTGTATCCTCATTGTTTAGCACTATATCTATATTTGCAGCTTCTTTTAAGTTGTTGTCTTCATTTCTAGCAATATGTTCACACAAACCTTTGCCTCTAACGAGCTTGGCTACCTTTATATCAACATCAAATTCCATTACTTTGGTAATCCAACCAGCACGCTTATCATTTATATCTTTGTTAAGTAAAAACTCCTTAACAGTTGAATGAGCAACCAACAAATGAATATTATTGTTGGACAACATATGCCTGAATTTTTTTAAACTTCTCACAACAACAAAAACATGCTTCTCGATAAAAGAATACTTCACCTCGTAATCATGCAATACTTGACTGAAAAATGCTACAGGTTGTTCCAAGCCTTCATCGTTTTGCTGGCATAACATAGCTGAAACTGTATCTACTCCTCCAAAGGAATATAGGATGAAGTCCTTGTCAAAATTTGGATTAATGAGAGTAGGAGCAGCTACAAGAGCTTCCTTAATCCACTCAAAGCCTCTCTTACCTTCCTTGGTCCAACTGAATGGCATATTTTTTTTAAGCATAGAAGTGAAAGGTTGCAACAAAGCTGCAATATTTGGTATGAACCTTCCGCACGAAATTTATTCTTCCAAGAAAGCTTTGCAAGCCTTTCTTGTGAGCTGGTAATGACAATTCAAGAATTGCAGAGACTCTTTTAGGGTCTATAGAAATACCTTGCTTCGAAACAATATGTCTGAGCAGTTTTCCTTCATGCACTGAAAATATACACTTCTTTGGATTGAGAGACACTTCGAACTTTTTGCATCTCTGAAAAATATGCTCTAAATGATCAAGATGTTCATTAGCATTTCTGAAAAAATAGTAATATCATCTAAGTATACCAGAACGAACTTGTTCATGAGGCCATGAAAGGCTATATCCATCGCTTGCTGAAAAGTTGCTCCAACATTGGATAAGCCGAAAGGCATCTTCTTGTAGCCCATTGTGCCCTACTTGGTGGTAAATGCTGTCTTGAATTGATCTTCTTGCTTAACCAGAATCTGGTTGTAACCTGAGTAACCATCTAGCAAAAGAAAATATGTCAGAACCAGAAACTACCTACAAAATTTGCTTCATGGAAGGGAGTGGGAAGTGATCTTTCAATGATGCTTTGTTTAAATCTTGGAAATTGACACACAATCTGATTTTCCCACTTTTCTTCTTGACTGGTACTAAATTTGACACCCAAGAGGTATCCTTAATAGGAAAAATAATACCACTCTCAACTAATTTATTCAGTTTAGCCTTCATAAGGTGTTCTAATTTAGGGTTAAGAGGTCTTTGTTTCTGTCTTACTAGTTTTGTGCCAGGCTCTAATTCAATAGTATGCTGGGCTAGTTCTGGGTTAAAACCTCTTAAATCCTTGTACTCCCAAGCAAAAATATCACTAAATTTCTGACATAATAGAATAAATGATTGTTGTTCCTCCTTACTACATACCTTTCCCAGCTTGAGAAGCTTGCCTTTGAATATTTCAATGGCTGCATAATGTTCCTCTTTAACTGTCAAGCCACACTTATCTTTCCGTGCTTGGTCATCTGAATTGAACACAGATTCCAAGGTCACCAAACCTTTTGGCAGCTTGTTGGTCTTCAATTGCACAATTTGGTCATCATATTGCCGCTGCCATTTTTGTTGGTTTCCATTTGCAAACTCAACTTCAACAATCAAGAAATTTACAATTTGCTCATCGCTGTCAAAAACCTGCCATCTCACGTTATTGTCAGGCACAGAAGGTTTGACCGCTATTTTTACATATTGACGTGCCTCTATTTTATGAATCTCATTGGGAATATCAAACTGGGCTCCTATGGCAGTGAGCCTATCAGCATGCTTATTTTCATTTCTAGGAATCAAAACAATATTAAAAGCATCAAAATCCTCCATCAAATCCCATACACGATGCTTATATTTCTTAAGCAAATCATTCTTGGCAGCATTTAAATTTATGATCTGATTTACAATTAGTTCTGAATCACCATAAACTTGCAAGCATTTAATACCACTTTTACAGGCCCATTCGAGGCCATGCACCAACGCTTCATACTCAGCTATATTATTCGAATAGCTGAAAACAAATCTGCAAGCTCAAAAGTATTTATCTCTTTCGAGTGATATCAACATAGCCCCACCTCCAGCACCAATACTACTTCTTGAACCATCGAAGTAAAGCTTCCAAAGCTCATTTCCTGTTTCTGTAGACTGTTCCTCCTCTTTACAAAGATTAGGCATATCGCAATTAGATTCTTGAATCATATAGACTCCTAATCCTATCTCATCTATGTGTTGAAAAGGATCAAGTTCGTGATCTTCGGTTGCCCATTCATCTAGATTGATATTTTCTACATGGGTGCTACAGTCTGAGGTCATGGTTTGCTCCTCTAGTACAAAGGTGGCATAGAGGTTAACATTTATAGGATTTGGTGAATATGGTTCATTATGGTCTTTGGCGAGAGGCTTGAACTTTATGGTCACTTTCGTACCATACCTTGTTCTTAAAAACAAATGAGACCAATTAGAAGATAGAAACCCACCCAACTTGGCTATAAAATCCCTCGAGAGACAAATGGCAAAGTGCGGTGACAAGTCAATGACATGTATATTCTGATGAATAGCAAAACTTGGGGATGCGTGCAAAGTAAGAGCCAGATTTTTGATAATACCAGCAGTTTTAACAACAGACCCATCTAATTGCACTATGCCCTTCTGGGGATTAGGCTCATAAACAAGACCTAACTTATCGGCTAAACTTTTAGGCATGACTGAACTACTGGCACCAGAATCAACCATACAATTATGAACAATTTTATTGCCAATAATCAAACTTAAGTAGAATGGGGGAGGCTTTACCTCTTTAGTTTTCTGCTTATTCCTATCCTCCAGATAATTAGCAAGCACGACCTTTGCAACTCCTTGATTAGCGTTGTCAGAAATAGGCAACTCAGCTAAAGCTTCCTGCAGTAAACCTTTTTGCCATATCGACATACTGACAGTGGTTTTTCTTGAGATGCTCAACAATATTAAATGATGAAGAATTTACCTTCTGCTAGTTTTTTGTGACAGCAGCATCATTTTTCCTCTACAAAGGCTACAAATGTATTCTTGACTGCTCCTTGCTAAGTATCTCTTGGCCTCTTTGCAGAATCTGCATTTTAGGCTGCGCGACAGTGTTAGCATTCGATGAAATGGGCTGCTTACTATTTGTGGGCTGCTATTGTGAATTTCTAGCTTGCTGTCCTAAATCCATAACTCTCTTTTTTGATCTAGTATTAGCCGAAATAGGAGAATTTTGCTAATCTTGACCATTCATGCCACAAAATTTAGAACTCTGCCAGTTTGGCAAGGCAACTTCCACGTTATCTTACTATTTTCTTGATTATGATCTGCAACATTTTTTGAACTAGCATAGTTGTTTTGGACCATTAAAGCCTGATTTCTCATTCCATTGGCGCACACTAATTGGTTATGGGGCTGATTGCACGGATAACACCAATCGCAATCTTAGGCAACGCTATTTTGGGGCACAAGTTCCTCTGACAAACTGGCTGCATTTGGATTGTATGGTTGAAATGGCCTAGGGTTAAAATTTCTTCTTTGGGCTTGGTAATCATTCTAAAAAGTAGGCCTATTTGGCTGGTTTTGTTGATAAGTGGCTTGATAAGGCTTATGTTCCTAACCTACTTGCTTCTTAATACTCACAAGATCATTCCCGAAGGTCTTGAGTATACTTTTAATCTCTTGAAATTCTTGGTTCGGGGCTGGAGCAGCAACTTCTTGGGCTGCGTTATGATAGCCTATTGCTAGAACAAGCGGGACAACAGCTAAAGGAGGTACAATAGTAGGGGTAGGTGGCTATATTTCTAGAAACAAAGGCATAGGAGGTCTAGGAGTTATGTCTCCAGCTTGGATGAGATAGTTCTCAGCCCTAATGGCTATGTCATAGGCGTTAGGGAGTGTAAGCCCACCCATAGATTGAGTCATGACTGAAATCTTACTATTCAAAGCTTTTAAGTAAAACATAAAAATATGTGTTGGTAAAAGTTTTACCATTGCAGGAATCCTATCCCAAGTTCTATGAAATCGGTAGTTGAAATCAGTCAAGTGCTCATGTGGCACCCTCTGAATGGTGCTCAACTGCTCTAGTAAAGATAAATTATCAGATTTATCAGCAAAATATTGGTATAAATCGTTACCTAATGCATCCCATGTCACGATTGAGTTGGTTGCAAGACCTCTGAACCATTGTAATGCCTTCCCTTTAAGCGACACAACCAACAACCTTAATGTGATGTTCTCTTGCGTGATATTGTGAACCGAGCATAAGGTGGCTACGTCATGGATGTGCTCAACCGGTGTAGTGAGGTCCTCCCCGGTGAAGTATGGTAGACTCCTAAGGGCTACAACTAGGATGTCATCATGTTGAATGATGTTTAATGGACTGCCTCCATTGAAAGGCGCAAATGGGTGCTGCCTTGGTGCTGCCATTGGCGGTGCTTGTGATATCAAAATTGGTACTTCTGGTGATAAAACCAAGGAACTGAAAACATGAGGTGTTGACTTTGATCTCGTAGGTGTCTCAAAGATCCTCCTTGTTGTTCTGCCTCTTCTTCGTGGTGGGGATAGCTCTCAATATTTGAAGGGTACTGTACATGATCTGGTCTATGATTTTCTCATGCAGAAGCTACACTAGCATGCAAAAATTAGAATAAGAATCGCCAGGTATATTGAAATGAGCCTCCAAAAGGGTGGAAAATCTGCTACATACAACAAACAACAAATTAAAAACACTGAAATTTCTCTGAAATAGCTTTCAGAGTCCCACCGGGCGTGCCAAAAACTATTATCAAATAGATTTGCACCCTGCTGAAACTGAAAGTTCAGCAATCTATTGACACATGGAAACCTTCTTCAGATGTGGGTGATCTGAATGAAGAAGGAGTCTCCAGAGTGAGTTGGTTCTCCGAATGATGAATATTATTCTAAATAATTTATGGGAAAAGGGATAGAAGGATAGCTTGAAAATAAAACCTATGACTAAAAATGATCCACAAAACTTAATAATGACTTTGATAATTCTCTTACAAGACAGTCTTCAAAAAAACAATATTGAATTCACAATCTCTCATGAACACCAATGCAAAATTGATTTGCATGAAGGTTTAGATTTAAACACAGCATGCAACCTACAATAAATGAACTTTTTGCATCGATGATTTGCAATAATAGGACATAAAGAGGATCTGTAAAAAGAATCACAATATAAACATCATACTAAAATTGCAAGTTAAGACAGAAACTGGAGATAGGAATGCTGCTTTTATTAGATGGAGTGAAACTCTCAAAACTTGAGTACAAAAAGTTTACAAGCTCAAAAATGTTCAGGGCCAGAAACTGCTAACTGAACTAAGAAGAAGAAGAAAAACTAAGTTTCTTCAAAATATAACTCTCAAGAAACCCTAATTTGAGCTCACAAAGAAAAGCTTAAGGAAAAGGCTTCAAACTGTCTCAAAAGTCTGCATAAAAGCAGAAAAAACATACTGTTTCCAAGTTCATACTGAAAAGCCTCTAAAAATAGGCTAAATCTGCTTTTAAAGCAAATAAAGCACCTTATCTCTCTAGTAGGAATATCAAATCCGACTAAGGAAGAAATAAAAACAATCTGCTAAAAATAGCAAAGAATAAAGCGATTTATAAAAGCACCGCTTTAATCCTGCTTAACATGATATGCAAATTTTTTACAATTTGGCCTATTTTTGCAATTAAATATTTAGAGAATTTTTTTGCAAAAAAAATTTTACCTTATTTCTCCATTACAATCTTGATTTTCTCAAAAAATCACAAAAAATACTAGGCAATATTGTTCTCTCAATACTTTAATTGATTTCTTAAAAATCAATTGAAAAATAAAGCAAAATTATCTTGCAATTTAATGGATTTCTCACAAAATCAATAAAACTAGGATATTTTAAATCTCCAATGTCACTAAGGCATGAGCATGAACAAATACCCCAAGGTAGAAAATAAAATATACCTTACCTAAGCCTAGACTCAAAATATTTGATCAATCATGCCTAAAGACTTAGGTAAGTATCACCACATGAAGATTAAAAGACAAACCGACCTAGGGCATTGATTTAAGTTTGATCAAAATGCAAAAAAAAACTCCTAAATTTGAATTTCTCCACCATTGTATTATCAAATGGGACCATAAAGGACACTCATAATGCTCAACCTAAATTCAAATTAGGGCAAGAGACAAAAAGAAGTCAAACCCTAAAAAACATTTCATTTTTGCAATCATCATTTCTAAAGACCTTGGTCTCTGCCTAAAAGGATAGCGTCGCCATGAGTGAGCTCAGTCTGTAGCTCATGTGCTTGAGAATCTTCACCTTTATCTTCAAATGGTCGAATCCTTCACTGTGATAAAGGTAAGCTTAAATTCTAACATCATTGTGGCTTTTCCACTTCATTTGAAAAGCAAGAATGGCCATTAAGGCCGCGGCCTGTACATGCTTTACCTCTACTTTCTCTTTACATTCTTATGACTTTATTCTTCTTGGCCACCTTGTATGAGTTTAAACTCTTGTCTGGAAGCTCTATGTGAGAGCTTGCTCACGGACTTCACTCCTCCAAAGCACACATGGTGAGCTACTGTTCATAGTATCTTTATGGCTTTACCTCTGATTTCTCTTTACATTCTTATGACTTTATTCTTCTTGGCCACCTTGTATGAGCTCAAACTCTTGTCTAGAAGCTCTATGTGAGAGCTTGCTCGCAGACTTCACTCCTCCAAAGCACACATGGTGAGCTACTGTTCATAGTATCTTTATGGCTTTACCTCTTGAGCCATTTTTGGTCTTGTGGTCGTGGATGTAACACAGTTTCTGATGCTTTTTACCTTTTGTGCTTATTTTGCTTCTGTCATCTTGGGCCGCCATGTATGAGCTCAAACCTTAAGTTTGGAGTCCTCTGTAAAGGCTGTGGCCGCGGCTAGTGTGTTCTCCTTCGACATGAAATGGTAAGCCTTCTATCTCTATGTTCACTTCCAACCATGTATTTCCTCTTCAAAATAGAAAGAGTAAGAAAGCTTCTTTTTATTGATAAATTCATGGCCATACTTAGGCTGCACCATATGTATTTCTAAAAGGGCATACTGAAGCTTTCTGGGCTTGACCCAAGAAAGGAATCTCTTTCTTTTTTGAAATTTTGAGCGAACCCCTATATGGATATCATGTGAATTGAAAGAAATCTGTATTCTCTATTCTGAAGCTCGACCCATGTCTTTTCATTATTTTCTTATAAAACCCTGACATGGGTGATAATGGAAAGCATCTATTTTTGATTATTTGTAGAAATCTCCATATGGGTAACTTGGAAATGGCACTAAATCTGTCTTTAAACTTAAACCCTAATGTGGGTGTATGAAAAATAAACAAAAATCTGTATATTTGATATCTGTGTAAAAATATAGGCTCGACCCATTATTTATTTTTGCATTTCCTGTATCTACTTAAACTCCACCATATGGGTATTTGTTGTTTGTGAAGAGAATGCATTTCTTTTGTATTTCAGCTTCGACCATGAGAGCACTATGTAAATTTTGTTTTTTGTAAAAACCCTACCTGGGTATATAATATTCTGAAGAACACACATTTCTATTGCCCTTATGTTGAAAAAACATTGCATGGGTATCTTGAAAATAGTAAGAAATCTGTATATTTCGATTAAAAACCCCAATGTGGGTGTGTTGCATTTCAATGAAAACCCATGTATTTTAACTTGCACCAAACTTCATTTCTGTCCTTATATTATACTCCTAGGAATGAAAATAATCATGATCATATTGCTTAATGACCACTTGAACCATGATAAAATAGTGGCCTCTATATTCTTTTCAGGCCACTTTGATGCTAACTCCTCATTGATTTTCTTTGTAGAACCTCAGGATGGTTGGCCTTTTGATTCTATTTTGAACCTATGCAGAGATTTCAATTAAAACATTGTAGTTCTATGGACTGCATTCTTTCTTACAACCATCTAACACTTTCAGAAGCACTTTCTGTTATGCTTTGTCATTTTCTGTTCATTCTAGAAGCAATCTTTTCACATTGTAATTCCTAATGTTGCATTTGCATTCTCAGCCAAACTGGAACTGACTGTTTCATTGATCATTTGAAGGCATTGTCTGTCCTTTCATATTGTTGGTCTTCAACCTGGCACTCTTCATGCATTTTTATGCTCTACTTAACAAAACTGTTCCATACACTTGCTCTCCTCTAAAATGAAAATCTGAAACAACTCTCTTCATTAAGGCATTATGTATGCCTTTTCACTATCCGTGATTGAGAGAAAGAACACTGTTGAACTAAACCTTACATGACATTATGAACAAAAAATACTATGGCAAAAGAACATAAACCATACAACAATGTCTGAGATGAATGTACTTAGTTAAATTGATTGAGCGGATTAAACCCACTGTTCACCTGTAGCTTTCAGAAAGCATTTACATGATTGTTATGAATGCACATTTGGTTTAATGGCTTGATGAATAACTCTGCTTTACTCTTTTAGTTGTATTGTCGTACTTCATTGGGGATGATTTCACCACACCAGTCGAGCACATCTGTGATGTAGCCACGTTATGCTTGGTGTATAATATTACGTAGGAGAACATCGCACTAAGGCTGTTGGCTGCATCACTCAAAGGCAAGGCGTTACAATGGTTCAAAGGCCTTGCAACCAACTCAATCGCAACATGTGATGTGTTAGGTAATATTTTATATGAACATTTTGCTGATAAATCTGACAACTTGTCTTTATTAGAGCAGTTGAGCACCATTTAAAGGGTGCCACATGAGCACTTGACTGACGTCAACTACCGATTTCAGAGAACTTGGGACAAGATTCCTGGAATGGTAAAGCCTTTACTAGCACACGCTTTTTTGTTTTACTTAAAAGCTTTGAATAGTAAAATTGCAGTCATGACAGTCTATGGGCGGGCTTACACTCCCTAACGCCTACAATATAGCCATTAACGCTGAAAACTGCCTCATCCAAGTTGGAGACATAGCGCCTAGACCTCCTATGCCTTTCATTCCAAAAATACAACCACCTATCCCTGCTGCTGTACCTCCCTTGGCTGTTGTCTTACCTATTCCAGCGATAGGATATCATAACACAGCCTAAGAAGTTGTTGTCCCAGCCCCAAATCAGGAGATGCAAGAGATTAAAATCATATTAAAGACCTTTGGGAATGATCTCGTGACTATTAAAAGCATGTTGGCCAAGGACATAAGCCTTATCAAGCTCCTTATCAATAAAACCAGCAAAATAGACTCTCTTTTCAAAATGATTATCAAGCCCAAAAGATGAATTTTAACCTTAGGCCATTCTAGCCATATAATCCGAACGCAGCCAGTTCGTCAAAGGAACTTGTGCTGCAAAATAAAGTTGCCTAGGATTGTGATTGGTGTTATCCGTGTAATCAACCCCATAACCAATCAACGTGCGCTAATGGAATGAGAAATCAGGCTTTAATGGTTCAAAATAGCTATGCTGGTTCAAAAAATGTTGCAGATCAAAATCAAGAACAATAAGATAACGTGGAAGTGCCTTGCCAAATTGGCAGAGCTCCAAATTTTGTGGCGTGAATGGCCAAAGTTAGCAAAATTCTCCTATTTCAGCTAATACCAGGTCAAAAAAGAGAGCTATGGATCTAGGACAACAAACTGGAAATTCACAACAGCAACCTATAGATAGTAAGCAACCTATTTTATTAGATGTTAACGCTACAGCGCAGCCTAAGGTGCGGATTCTGCAAAGAGGGCAAGAGATGCTTAGCAAGGAGCAGTCAAGAATGCATTTGCAGCCTTTGTAGAGGCAGAACGATGCTGCTGTCACAAAAACCAGCATAAGGTAAATTCTTCATCATTCAATATTTTTGAGCATCTCAAGAAAACCACTGTCAGCATGTTGATATTAGATGCTTTACAACTTCCAGGGTAGAAAGGTTTACTGCAGAGTGCTTTGGCTGAGTTGTCTATTTCTGACAACGCTAATCAAGGAGTTGCAAAGGTTGTGCTTGCTAATGACCTGGAGGGTAAAAATGAACAGAAAAGGAAAGAGGTAAATCCCCCTCTGTTCTATTTTTCAGAGATGCAAATAATTTAGAGTGTCTCTCAATCCGAAGAAGTGTATATTTTCAGTGCACGAAGGAAAATTGCTTGGACACATTGTTTCAAAGCAAGGTATTTCTATAGATCCTGAAAAAGTTTCCGCAATTCTTGAATTGCCATTACCAGTTCACAAGAAAGGCTTGCAAAGCTTTCTTGGAAGAATAAATTTCATGAGGAGGTTCATACCGAATATTTCAGCTTTGTTGCAACCTCTCACTTCTATGCTTAAGAAGAATATGCCATTCAGTTGGACCAAAGAAGGTAAGAGGAGCTTTGATCAGATTAAGGAAGATCTCGCAACCACCCCTACTCTCGTTAATCCAAATTTTGACAAAGAATTTATTCTGTATACCTTTGGAGGAGTAGATACAGTTTCAACTATGTTATGCTAGCAAAACGATGAAGGCTTGGAGTAGCCTGTTGCATTTTTCAGCCAGATGTTACATGATTATGAGGTAAAATATTCTTTTGTGGAGAAGCATGTTTTTGTTGTTGTGAGGAGTTTAAAGAAATTCAGGCATATGATGTCCAACATCAAGATTTATTTGTTGGTAGCTCATTCAACAATTAAGGATTTTCTACTTAACAAAAATATTAATGACAAGCGTGCTGGTTGGATTACCAAGGTAATGGAATTTGATGTTGATATAAAAGTAACCAAGCTTGTTAGAGGCAAAGGTTTGTGTGAAAAAATTGTTGGTAATGAGAACAACTTAAAGGAAGCTGTAAATACAAAAATAATGCTAAATAATGACGTTGCAGATGTTGTTCCAGTGTCTCCTGCTACTTGGTTGCAACAGTTGATACATTATTTACAAACTGGTGAGTGCCCCAAAGGCTTAGACAGAGCAAAATGAAGATATTCCAGATTACAATCCATCCCTTATGCAATCATTGATGGCATTCTTTATAGGAGAGATTTCCAAGGTGTTTTATTTCATTGTATTCAGCCTAATCAAGTTGACAAGCTTTTAGCAGAGTTTCATGATGGACCTTCAGTAGGTCACTTTGCTGCGAGAACCACAACTCTGAAAATTATGCGAGCTAGTTATTACTAGCCAGATTTGTTTAAAGACGCTATTGCTTGGGTCAGAAAATGTGAGAAATGTGCTTTATTTGCTGGTAAACAGAGGCTTGCACTGCTACCCCTGCATCCGATCGAGGTGGAACAACCCTTTGCCAAGTGGGGCTTAGACTTTATTGGTCCTATTAATCCGCCTTCAAGCACAGGTCATAAGTGGATTCTTACTACAACGGATTATTTTAAAAAATGGACCAAAGTTGTTGCTTTAAAGGAAGCAAATGAGACTTTAGTGCTTAACTTTTATCAAGATCTCGTATCGAGATTTAGTGTTCCAGATTCAATCATTTCTGACAATGGTTTGGCTTTTATTGGTTTGAGGATTTCTGATTGGTCAGTTAGAAATAACATCTATTTGAACACGTCTTCCAATTATTATCTGTAGGGCAATGGTCAGGCGAAATCTACAAATAAGAATCTGATTCAGATAATCAAGAAGACTGTTGAAGATAATAAAAGGACATGGCACGAAAAGCTAAAATTAGCCCTTTGGGCTAACAGAATAACCCCTAAAAGGGCCATTGGTTGTTCTCCTTTTGTTTTGACTTATGGTAAAGAGGCTAAGTTACCTGTTTCAATTGAATTGCCAACTTTAAGTTATGTTAAGGAGCTGGAGTTGCTGAATGAACAACCTCTTGAGGTGAGATTCACACAGCTGGTAGAGCTTGAGGAAACTAGGAAAGAAGCTCTAAGGCAGCTGGAGATACATCAAGTTCAGATGAAGAACTCTTTTGATAAGAGGGAAAGACCACATGAGTTCATTATTGGGGATCTAGTTTTCAAGTGGAATGAATTTAAAAGTAGACCTGGACGTCATTCCAAGTTTGATGCAATGTGGGACGGTCCTTATGTAATCACAAAATGCAAGGAACACAACGCATTCTGACTTTCCAAGTTGACTGGTGAGGTGCTGTCTATCCCAGTTAATGGGATCCACCTCAAGCATTTCCTCTGAGATAGGTTCTATCTCGTAGTTAAGTAGAGTAGTTTGCAAATAAGTGCGTTCCACACATTTACTTTCAGTAGTTTTGCTTTCCCTAAGCGCTGTTGCGCATGTTCCGTTGGCCATCAGGGCTTGTTAGTTTACTTTCAGTTCTATTTTGTTTCTTTTGCTGCTGTTTGAAGTATTGTTGTTCAAGTTTCTAAGTTTCAAGAGGGGTTCAGATTTGACTCCGCACCCAATGGAGTGTTTTAAGGCCACTGATCTATGCTTAGCAAGCAAGCATTTAGCGGAAATCGCCAAAATGTTACCAATTTTTTGCCACAGCTCAATTGGTGGAGCTGGCTGAACATTGTTATATCTTAAGGTGAATTACAAATTATGTTTGAGTGTTGTTTGCATCATGTTCATTGTTCATCAAGTGACAGTTGTGCATTTAAAAGAAGAATCAGGATTTTAGAAGTGCTTTTCAATGTTCCAGGATTAAATAAAGTACATAATTGAGCATATAAATAACATACCATTTTAGATGCTTTCTTTATTTCATGGAATAATTCATATTTACATAGTTTCATTTGATTGCAAGAATCCAAATGATATTACAACATTGCATTGAAATGCATTTTCTTTTCAAAATGAAAAGCATAAAATGAAATCAAATATCCACACAAGCCGTGGATGCGACTGTCACAATGCATCATTAATAGCACACTACACTATGGAAGATGCAAATGAAGAAATCACATAAGTAACGACATAATCATCATTACCTGATTGGCCGATGGTTGACGCTGAAATGGTGCACCTTTGTCTTCTTGAGCTCTGTTGACCTATAAGAGAAAGGAGAGGGATGTCAGAGGCTCCGATTATGAAGACACCTATATGAATCACCAACAATAGTACAACCTTCTATCAATCATACACTAAAACAATCAAGAAAAGTATAGAAGAAATGAGCTAAAGGAGAAACATCAATATGATTATTATATCTTGTTTTTTATGCTAACATTGTTTGTTTCCTTGTGCAGGTATAGGGAAAATCACGATGTTGTTTATTATTCGAAGACCAAGCATGTGGAGAAAATGGGCTCCCACAAGGGTAGAGTTTGGCATGCTGCCCTTATTCATTACAAGTGGGCTTATAAGAGATTACATCATCATATTCATTAAGAAAGGAAATGATATACAACTGAAAGAGTTAAGAATAGTTATCTATCAAACTATTAAACCAACTGTGCAATCATAACAATCAGGTAGATGCTTTATGAAAGCTACAGGTGAATAGTGAGTTTAACCCGCTCAATTAATTCAATTGAGCACATTTATATCAAACGTTGCTGAGTGGTTCACGTTCTTAAGCTACAGTAATATTTGTTCATCATGATCATATGTCATGCAAGGTTCAGTTCATCAGTGTCCTTTTTCACAACCAAGGACAATGAACAGGCATACATTATGCCTTAATGAGGAGATTTGTTTTAATTTTCATCTTAGAAGAGAACAGATTTACATAACAGTTTGTTAAGTGGAGCATAAAAATGCATGAAGAGTGCCAGGTTGAAGCCTAAGAGCATGAGGGGACAGACATTGCATTCAAATGGTAAATGAGCAGTTAGTTCCAGTTTGGCTAATAATACAAATACAACATTAGGAATTACAAATGTGAAATGATTGTTCCAGAATGACTAGAAATGACAAGCATAACAGAAAGGTGTTTTTAAGGTGTTAGCTGGCTGAAACAATCAAATAAGATGCAGTCCATAGAACTACATTGTTTCAACTGAAATTTCTGCATAAGTACAAGAACATAAGCAAGGGTTTTCTGTAGATTAAATATGTGGACCTTCATCGTATACAATGTGCAGTGAGATACATCAAGATAAAGGTCACTTCAGAATAATTAAATGGATGACAAAGCATAAGGAAGTGGAAAAAGTGCTTCTGAAAGTTCCAATTTAGCTGAAAGAGAAGATACAGTCTTTAGAACTACAATACTTTAATCAAAATCTGTGCATAAAATCAAAATGGAGTTGAGATACTAGTTAGTCTACAGATGTAGTCAAAAGGAATTCTGTGTGCAAGAAGGAAAACATCATGAAGTTGACATTTAAAAATGTAAACAACAGATACATTTCCATCATTTCACTAACCCATGCGAGGGTTTTCAATAGAATGTCAAAGAAAAGCACCAGCCATCATGGGTCGAGCCCATAAATTGAATGCAAGATGAATACAGATTTTGTTTCCCATACACCCACATTTGGGGTTCGAGTTTAAATACAGAGGTTACAACTTGCAATGATAACCCATGTGAGGTTTTTATATGAAATAACAAGAGCAGAAGTAAATCTTAATGGGTTAAGTTAGTTTTATAGGCCATGTTCAAGACAAGCAAATTTAATGCAATTTCCAGCTTACCCATGCACGGGTTTTCAACAGTAAGGAGAAGGAATGTGTGTGTAATGCACAGTGTTTCTATGGACAGGTTGTAGCACAACAAGAGATGCACCAAGAAGGACATGCTTCAGAATTTCAAATGCTCATATAGAAAAGACTGAGAAAACAAAATGCCATGGTGAGTTCGACCCAACTTAAAATAGCAATATAATTTTTTGTTTGTTCTTTTCGAAGTATACCCACATTGGAGTTCCAATTTAAGCATACAGATTTTCACCATTTCCAGATTACCCGTATGGGTATTTTATTAGAATAGCAAGGTAAAAGTTTTGTCATATTTACAAGATAAGCAACAGAATATAGATGGAAATCATAATGGTCGAGCTCCATGAGAGAAAGTATTAGAGTAAGGTGTTTTCTTCGGAATAACAAATACCCATATCTAGTTTTGTATTGGAGAGTATAAAAATATGAATTTCCTTTGTTGGGTCGAGCTTCAGGATGGAGAATAACAGTTTTCATTCAATACCCATGAGAGGGTTTGAGCTAGAGTACAATTTTTTTATATATCCACATCGTGTTGCTACAGAAAAAATAAAATGCAGTGTTTTCTTCAAAGTAATGAGCACCCACATGGTGTTTTATTTCAGAATACTGATTATACACTTTTTCCTTTAGGTTGAGCCCAGGAATTTATAAAGAAATTCATTCTATGCATGAGTATGGTGCAGTCAGCCATTGGAGCTCTCAACTTCAAGATTAGAGCTATATCTCATGGCGGCCAGTGAAGACAAAGAACACATAAATAAAAAATATAAGCAAAGAGAGTATAAACAAAGGCATTAGAAACTGTCTTAGCCACGACTACAGACCAAGAAACTCAAGAGGTAAAGTCACAAAAGATACAGACCAAGAAGCTCACCTTGTGTAGAGAGAAGAAGAGAAGCCCGCCAATGAAGTTCTCTCATGGAGCTTTTAGACAAGCCCGAGCTCATACAAGGCGGCCAAGAAAGGCAAAGTTACAAGAATGTAAAAGGAAATCAGGAATAAAGCATGAACTAGCCGCAACCTTAATGGCTTTCCTTAGTCTTTGAATGAAGTAAAGAATTACAATAACAAACAAATCGAGCTTACCCAGTTAGAACTCAATTGTAAGAAGGAAAAAGTGAAGACTCTTGGGCATGTAAATTATAGTCTGAGCTCAATCATGGTGGCGGCGCTATCCTTTCAGCCAGAGCAATTTTTTCCAAATGACGATAGCAAAAAATGAAATCATTTTTAGGGTTTGACCTTTTTGTCTCATGCCCTAATTCAAGCCAACATTATAATTGTCTAGAATATTCATAATTGTCAATGACATGTGGGAATTTCGAATTAGGGTTACCTCACATTATGAATTTAAAGTCTGAAGTTTAATATTTGAAGGGGTCGAACTCTAATATGCCTAAGTCAAGCTTTGAAGAGTGATGGAGTTATTTTCCTAAGGCTTAGGGTTATTTGTTAATATAGGGGGGGCTGAACTTAGAGATATTTATGATTAATGATGCCTTGGTGAAGAATAGACAAGTGGAGATATTTTTTATTTTAATTAATTTTGTGAGAAATCAATAAGAGTTGTAAAATCATTGCACATTTGACACTTAGGGTTTTTGTTTGCAATTGATTTTAGAGAAATCAATTAAGGATATTGATGTGAGGATAATATGCCTTGATATATTTTTATGATTTTTTAAAGAAAATCAATGCATTGTAATGGAGAGATAATTGTATTTCTTTTTGCAAAATATTTTGCAATCTTTAATTGCAAAAATAGACAAATTATAAAATCTACAGTGATGTAAAGCTGAATCATAAAGCAATCCTTATAGATTGTTTTATGATTTCTTGCTATTTTTAGCAGATTAATGTTGACTTTTCTTCTTGGTCAAGTTTGAGCTTTATCTTGGAGAGATAAAGTGTTTTTCTGGCTTTTAAAGCAGATTCAGCCTATTTTTAGAGGCTTTACAGTTTGATCATAAAAGCAGTGTGCTTTTTTCTGCTTTTATGTAGTTTTTGGGACAGTTTGAAGCTTTTTTCCTTGAGCTTCTTTGTGAGCTCGGATTAGGGTTTCTTGAGAGATATATTTTTGAAAAGACTTAGTCTTTCTCTCTTCTTCTCAGTTCAGATTTCAGTTTCTTGCTCATACACATTTTTGAGCTTGTAAACCCTTCTTGTACTCAGTTTGAGATTATGGCATACTCCTTCAGTTGAATAAAGCAGCACTCCTATTGCTCAATTCTGTTTCTGTTGCAGTTTTAGTTCGATGTTATATTGTGATTTCTATTTTGCAGAATCCTTATTATGTCCTAGAATTGTAATTTTGGTACAAAAGGTTCATAGAATACAGGTTGCATGTTGTATTTAAGTTTGAATCTTCATGCAAATTATTCATGTGTTTAGTGTTCATGAGGAATCATGAAATACTGTTGTTTTCTGAAAGTTGTTTGTGGGAAAAATCCAGAGCCATCATTAAGTTATTATCAAGTCCTAAAAATCACTTTAAGTAATAGTTTTCATTTCAGTAATCTTTTTCTATCCCTTTCTTCAGAAGAATCTTTAGAATAGGATCAATCATTCGGAGAACCAACTCACTTTGGAGATTCCTTCTTCGTTCAGATCACCCACATTTGAAGAAGGTTTCCATGTTTCAGTAGATTGCTGAATCTTGCATTCAGCAGGGTGCAAATATAATTGACAACAGTTCATAAAGGTATATTCATAGTCGGAGCCTCTGACATCCCTCTCTTCTTTCCTACAGGTCAATGGAGCTCGAAGAAGACAAATGGTGCACCACTTCTGCATCGACCATCAATCAACAAGCAATGATGATTATGTTTATGCTTATGTGATTCCCTTTTATGCATCTTCCACAGTGTAGTGTGTTGTTTATGATGCACTGTGACAGTCCCATCCATGACTTGTGTGGATATTTGATTTCAATCTTATGCTTTTCATTTTGAAAAGAAAAAATGCATCTCAATGCAAATTTGTACTATCATTTGAATTCTCGCAATCAAATGAAATTCTGTAAATATGAATCATTTTTATGAAATAAAAGAAAGCAATTGAAATGCTTTATTATTGTATGCTCAATTTTGTACTCCATTTGATTTTGAAACATTGAATAACACTTCTGAAATTTGGATTCCTCTTTTCAAAGCATAACTGTCACTTATAAATAATGATAAACAAGATGCAATCAACACTTAGCATATGCAGAAAATAACTGTATTTTCCACTTTTAAATGTAATAGTATTTAGTCCAGCTCCACCAATTGAGCTATAACGAAAAATTGGTGACAGTTGCTTAAATCAAAATTAAAAATTTGCCTTATTTTTCCTGATGCCCCCTCCTCAAGAGTTTAAGTGGAAAAGATTGATTTTCGGTTGGGATCACAACATGACCGCGAGATTAGTCCAATTGCAAAGAGGATAAAAAATAAGTCTCACAACATTCATAAAACACTTATAACAAGCAACAAAACTCAAAATTGGAGATGCGGGATCAAAACCCTAGGTTTACACCATACACTTAGGTAAAAAACCCTAATTTTTCATGCATATATAGAGGTCTGGGGTCACTTTCAAGCTCATTTGTACATTTGAGTTTGATAAATTGAGTGATTTCAAGTGATTTTGAGAGAGACCTTATAGTGCAGCTGAAAGAATGATAGATCATGTGCTTCCCTTATATCACGCAAATCTAGTTTGTGAATTCCAACGAACAACCAACGTAGGGCCACCGATATGTACCTTGATGAAATTTTCTTGCATGCTTTTCTATGTAGCTAAATGTAGGGTCAAATATAGTAAACAAATGTGTCACTATTTGAGCAACGTAGTTGTTTTGGTCGACAATGCACTTGCAAGGTCTAGCAATGCACTTGCCTTAAAGCATTGCTCCAAAGAAATTGCACTGGGATTTTAGTATACTTCGATGCACTTGGTGATACACACATGTAGTTGATTTTGACATGCCAATGCATTTGCTTAATTTTAGAGCCACACACTTGCACAAAACCGACATGCACTTTCTATACCACCACACACTTGTTGAATAGAAATGATGTTGCTAACATGATAGAGTGATGCACTTTTTTAAAGGCTCACACTTACATTTTTAGGGTTCCAGGTTTAGACATTTTTCTCAATTTTTAGAAAATTTGACATGGTGCACATTGTACATGCAAGAGAGTTTATGTCCATTACTTTCTCATGAGAGGAGACCCGTGATTTTATCATGATTGGATACTAGAGGATGAGGATGACGAGTTCCTTGGCACCATCAGTTTATACTACATTGCATGCACACTTGAGATCAAGACCCACCTAGCGATGATGACTGCATTAGTGGAGAGGTGGCATTTTAAGACTTCATCATTTCATCTCCCTATAGGTGAGGTGATGATTACTCTCAAGGATGTTTGGTGCATCTTGTAGGTGCCCATTCATAGAGACAAGATTATCTATGATGCATACCTTGGCTTTGCAGCTATGTTTTGAGTATTAGGAGTTAGATCGTTGGAGGTAGAGAGCTATTAGATTAATTTGTGGAGACAACATGGATGTGTGAGCGACTTGAAATTAGTTATCATAGGACTAATCATGGGAGTATTGGTTCCTAATAGACACAATCAAGGATTCAACATTAACTGGGGTGTAGTCCTAGAGGCCATGGTAGATGAGGTGCACACTTATGCATGGAATCTAGTTATTCTAGCTACACTATACAATAATATGCATCAGGTGGTTTATTTGTGAGGGCATAGCTTATCTACTGGAGTAAAGCTATTACATATCTGGGCTTGGGAGCACATTGTCATGCTTCGATTGATGCTTTCTTTGAGTGATGTTGATGAGGATGATCTAGTGGTATATAGGTATGTAGGTATGATCACAATCCACCATACAAGAGTGACAAGTATAGCCTATTAGAGGAGCACCTTGGATGATATGACAATATTTAGGTGGAGACTTTGGCTATAGGAACAACCATGGGACGATGGCCATTATCAACTCTTTTATGCTAGATAGATATGGTGGCTCATGGGCCACTAGATTCACATTATAGAGAGGTACCTCCCCGAGCGAGTCATAAGACAATTTGGGGACATGAAGGATGTCCTGACACTTGATTATAGGGTGATATATGCATGCTCTTTCAGAGATATTGGAGCTTGGGGGCCTTAGACAGTTTGCCAAGTAGCTATTGACAACTTCACATAGCAGGCTCCCTTGCCATGGGCTTATACGAGTGGTGCAATGGATCCCAAGATGACTCTGACTTATGCTGCTTAGTTCTCTCAACACCAGCCCCTTAGGTTGAAAAACCTGACAGGGGTTGATGGTGGAGGTCATAGTAGAGTTCAGGGCAGAGGTAGAGGATAGGTTCCTCAGTAGCACATACAGATTCTTAGGTAGGTTTTGGGATAGGTTGGTCATATTGGACATATACATCAATAGCCTCCCTAGTAGCCTTGTTTGGTACATCAACAGGTACAAATACAATAGCCTTTGAGGCCATATATTTAGGGTTTGCTATAGTAGTGGACAACAAAGAGAGATACTGCTATACAGGAGAGAGACACTACTCGCCAAGAGCGAGATTAGGCCAGAGCTAAGCGAGAATGATACCAATAGAAGAGAGACCAGGAGTGCCAATAGTGGCAATAGGTAGATCTGTAGCTGGCTCAGGAGATGGCTTAGAGAAAGTAGTTGGAAGCTAGTTCTGCGCAAGGACAAGGTACCATTGTCTTAGCCACATTATATAGTCAGGCTATGGCTGACGCTTCATACTATCAGACCTTGTACTATTGCGAGGTTACTTGGCATTGAAAATAATTGAATGTTTCACATAGGAGTGGTGTAGCACTAAGCGAATTAGTAGGTGGCCCCTTAGTAGAGAGGTCAGATAGAGGTCCACCACTCTAAGAGGAGGATCAAGGGAGCAGAGGATAGCTCCTATGTAGACACATTTTTGATATATCCTGATTATTGATGTATACTCATTTATCGACTCATTTTTGTTAGCCTTGTATATATATATTGATGTATATCACATACTTGACTTGTATCATAACATTGATGATTTTGATATACATGAGATGAATTTCGATGTGATCATGATATATGATACTTTATTTTATGCTTATGATGTTATGTAATTTATGCTTTATGATTCATTATGGATGCATGTATGCAATTGTGATGTATTTATTATGCTTATGATATGATGTGATGTAGATGTATATGTAGATGATGCTCATGTTATGGATGATATTGATGCATTTATTTTTATATTTTGATGTGACATATTATGCATATGCATGATATATGCTATGACATGTTGACAGTTTATGGATGCAGGATAGATGCACTTATTTTTCTATTATGCCATGATACTTGGATGTTAGTAAGAACTAGATAGAATATGGATATAAGATAAAAGAATGATATGGATGATTTGATTAGCTTTTATTTATGTTGATTCATAATTCCAACAAATCTATAATTATTCTGAGATTTTATTGGATATGGTGACAAGAGAGATGATATTGCTTTGCTTTTAGGAATTTGTTTAATTCATCATAACAATCCTTATTTTTGATATAGAAAATAAATATGATGAACCAAGGTATGAAGAACCAGGGCGACATTGTATCTAATGAGTTGGAATTTGACTCTGCAAATAGATAGGAGTGTCCTTATTCATACCTGACATACAAAGACCTTGTTTGACCATGTGAAAGAATGAGCCATCGAAGTAAAGAGACTAATACAAAAAAGGTATGAATTAGAACCTAATATGTACTAGCCATTATTTTACTTGAGACTATCTTGACACATGTAAGATAAGCATTCACAAAGGTTGTACTACAAGAATATCCAACAAGCACATCAAACGAAAGCAATGATAAATGCCCTATTCCTTTCTCTCTAAATCATTTTAATAGACATCATCGAGAGATCGTTGGAATGGACCAATAAGCTAAATCATAGGAAAATATTTTAATGAACAAACAATCAATGTTATTCATATCAACTGCCAAAGAGATTTTGATGCTCTTAGGTGATATTTGGAATGATTCCCATTGTTGGAATGATATATCCTAGGACATGCATTAGATTTGTGTTAACCTAATTAGGCCATTGACATATACTTAATTAACGAGTTCAAAGATTAACCTTGACTTCATAATTTGTTTTCATTAACTTTTACCTTCTTTAATGTTGCACTTACTTCTACTTGCTTCACTAAAGGGTGGGAATGTTGATCAATTTATTATGAATGAAGATTATTACAAGTGAAAGTGAGATGTAACATGTGATTTTGAGCTTTTTGGAATATTTCAGTGTTTTTGAGGTTGTTTTGATTTATGATTATTTGAGTGTTTAAAGTTTTTGAGTTATTTTAGGTCGTTTTGAGCTTTTAAATGTTTTCCAAATGTTTTTACATTTTCAAGCTTTTGCCACTCTTTAGGTTTTTTAGAATTTTTAAATGTTTTTATGTTTTCAAGGTGAGAACAGGACCTAAGAGGGATTGGCCGAATGCCTCAGGGACTCATCGATGATGGCCTTGCCTACATAAGCATAGAGAGAATGTAGTTCAACCAACTCCTTAACACATGCTCGTTTATTGATGAGATATGAACATTTTGAATTACCATTTTATTATGATGGAATCCTAAAGGATTGACTTAATGAATCGGGGGCTCATCGATGATGGTCTTGCCTATGTAAGCTCAGAGACAACGTAGTTTGACAAGTGTTTTTGACTTTTGTGACATGTTTTAGACCTTTTTAGGGGTTTTTGTGTAATCTGGATGCTTTTTGAGATTTTTGACATGTTATGAATGTTTTTGGATTTCAAGATGATTTGGATGTTTTTGGGATTTTGACCTTTACAAATGTTTCAATTTTTTAGGGGTTTTGAGCTTTACAATTTTTTTTGATGTTTTTGAGGTTTTGATCTTTACAGATATTTTAATTTTTAGGGATCTTAACAATTTTGTGAATGTTTTTGGTGATTTCTGATGTTTTTTGGATTTTTCGAGAATGATACCTACAAGACTTAGGCAATACAAGAATCCAATCTAGTGACCAAGTATAAAAGGATGCCCTCAACCAAGTGTTACAAAACTTTGATAAGAATCAGATAGGATGACTTGAGGGTACAACTCAATAAGATGAATAGACATTTTCCTGAATACCAAGCCATGGTGAGATGAAAATGGATGGGTGAAAAATGGATGCCAATTTTATTATATGAATGGGATGGAGTGATAAGAGTACTTAATAGATGGGAGATGGAGCTTATATATGCAAGGTGCCTATTTATTAGGTTTTCACCAAGGTACCTGCCCAAAATGCCACCAAAGTGGTTTTCACTAGAGGACAATTTTTCTCTTTAGTGTTTTCAATCCTTTTTCTATTTATTTTTTTGGATTTTTTATTTTTTTGAAATATTGCCCCTCCTAGGCTAGGCATAAAACCTCTTAAGATACATACTATTCATAGGTTCCTACAATGGATCTCCTTCTAGTGTTGCGAGTTGATAAGCTCTTGATCCATAATGAGTTGTGATGACAAAGGGTCCCAACTAGTTTGGTTCAAACTTCCCCTTGCTATTTTGGTATAACATGTTCTTATGATTTTCTTTTAGTACAAGATCTCCCACTTGGAAGTTTCAACATTGATATTTCTATTTTAACTCCTCTTGATTCTATTTCGATAAACTTGAAGATGATTGAGTGCTTCTAGACATTGTTCATCTAGAAATTCCAATTCATTTAGCTTTGCTACTTTGTATTCTTCCTTGGTGATCAAGTTCTATAGAGATACTCTCAATGAAGGGAGCTCAATATCAATAGGAAAAATAGTTTCATTACCATAAAATAGAGAATAAGGTGTAGCACCAGTTGGTGTTTTGATGCTAGTGTGATATGCCCAAAGAGTAGGATTTAATTGTAGATTCCAATCTCAGCCAACGTCATTAATCATCTTTTTAAGAATCTTGATGATGGTTTTTTCAGGTTTGGCCATTTCCTTAGGGATAGTAGGGGGTTGAGAAATGGTGTTGGATGTTGAACTTATTGCATAGATCTCTTACATCCTAGTTCTTGAAGGGTGTTCCATTATCTGTGATAATGGCTTATGGAACATCGTAACGACAGATAAGGTAGTTAAGGATGAAATTTGAGATTTGTTTCCCAGTGATATATGTCATAGGAATAGCTTCTATCCACTTCATAAAATAGTCAGTGGTGGTAATAATGAACTTGTGTCCATTGGAAGAAGTGGGTGTAATTTTGCTTATGAGATCAAGCCCCCATTGAGAAAATGGCCATGGAGTTACCATTGGTTGGAGTTCTTGCATTGTAGCATGGATGAGATCTCCATGTTGTTGACATTATAAACATTTCTTGACAAATTGATTTGACTCCTACTCCATGGTGGGCTAATAATATAATGTTTTCAATAACTTTTTGGCCAAGGTTACACTATTTGAATGTGACCCGTATATGCCTTCGTATATTTCTTTCAAAGCGATGTAAGCTTCCTCTTGGATTAAACATCTGGGTAATGTATTATTGAAACTTCTTTGGTATAGGGTATCACCAACAATGACACATCATGAGGCTCTTCTAATAAATATTTTTCGCAAGCTAAGGGTGATATCGGTGGGGAATATACCTCTATGTAGGTAGGCAAATATGTCATGGTACTAGGTGAACTGAGACTAACAATCTTACATACGAAATCTAATTCTTGAATCTAAAATGTTGGTATGAGAAGCTACTCCACAAGAATTTCATATTTTGAGTTGTTCTTTGGTATGCCAGTAACGAGCTAATAGTAGCCATGGAATCAACTACTCTATTATTAATCCTTGGTATTTGCTCAAAAGTTATATCAATGAAGAATTCCTTGCAACTGTCCGCCATTTTCTTGTATGGTGTGAGCTTGTCATCTTTTCTTTGATAATCATCATTGACTTGTTTCACTATCAGTTGTGAATCTCCATATACTCGAAGCTCTTGGATTTACCATTGAATTGTAGCCCTTAATCCATTGATAAGTGCTTCATACTTCACTGTGTTGTTGGTAAAAGGAAATGCCAATTTGAAAGATTTGGGTATGAAATCCCCCTATGGAGTGATGAACAAAATTCTTGCTCCTAACCCATGTTGTGTATGCAATCCATCAAAGTATAACTCCCACTTCTTGAATGTTGTAAGGGTGAAGATGGAATCATCTGGAAACTTTGATACCAATGGGTTCTCTGAACATAATGGTGACTCAACTATTTGATTTTCTATAACTTGTCCCTTGATGGCTTTTCGATCGACATATTTAATGTCAAATCACTCAAGATCATCACCCATTTTTCCATGTGACTAGTGAGTGTAGATTTTGATAGAAAATATTTCAAAGGATCCACTTTAGAAATGAGTTTGAATTGATGGGACAACATGTAGTGTATCAACTTTTGAGAAGCAAATACAACTGTTAAACAAGCTCTCTCTATGGGTGAATAATCAAGCTCAAAACCAAATAGAGTTCTACTAATGTAATATATGGCTCATTCTTTTCCATTTTCATCATGTTGAGCTAGGAGAGATCCTAACACTGTTGAGGTTGCTGAAACGTATAAGATCAAAGGTTTTCCTATTTTTGGTGGCATTAAGACTGGTGGTGTCGCTAAGTAATCCTTGAGTTGTTAAAATTCTTGTTCATAGTTATCATCCCATTTGTATGCCACACCTTTGTGAAGGAGATGAGTAAATAAGTGACATTTATTTGCTAGTTGTGTGATGAATCTCTTAATTGATTGTAATTTACCTTGAAGGCTCCTTAGCTACTTGAGTGACTTCGGTGGTTCCATTTCCATAATTGCTTTTACTTTTTTTGGATCAACCTTAATGCCTCTTCATGACACTATACATCCCAACATCTTACAGTGGTGACACCAAAGACACACTTTCTTGGGTTCAACCTTACACTGTATTTAGATCAAGCTTGTCAAAAAATTGAGGTAGTACCTCTAGATGTCCTTTCCTTGTCATATATTTAGCCAAGATGTCATCTACGTAGTCCTCAAGGATCTTGTGGAACACATCATGAAAGATTAGTTGTATTGCCCTTTGATATGTAGCCCTTGCATTTTTGAGATTGAAAGGCATTATGTTCCAACAATACATCCCCCATGGACAAGTAAAAGTTTTTTTGTGCTAATCATCCTTAGCATTCATGATTTGGCTATACCTTGAAAATCCATCTATAAGAGATAACATTTCGTGACTAGCTGTGAGATCCACAATGATGTCTATATTGGGTAGTGGAAAATCATCTTTAATGCATGCTTTATTTAAGTCCATAAAGTTTGTGCAAATCCTTATGCCCCTAGTGGGTTTGGAAACTAGAACCATATTGGAAACCCACTTAGGATAGTCAATTAGCCTAATAAAACCAACATAAGTAATTTTTGCAACTCCACCTTGACCAGAAATGCTATTTGAGGATGCATCTTTCATAGCTTTTGTTTAACTAGCTTAGCATCTGGGAAAACTGTGAGATGGTGAACCAATGATGATGTATCAAGACCCGACATATCAGCATATGACCATGCAAAGCAAATCTTCCTTTTTTTGATAAATTTACCAAATTTTGTGTCTCTTCATCATCTAATAAGGAAGCATGGAATGCTATCTAAGGAGCTTCTTTTGTTTCTACATTAACTGAATTTGATGGTTTTACAAGAACTATTGTCTTTTCCTACTCTAGATGAGGGAGATTGAATCCTCCATCCTTGAGTGCCTCAAATAGGTTTTCAACTTTGTATGTGTCATTTCTTTTTACTATTTTACAATTGAAAAGTACCACGTTGTGGTTTTCACTTAAAGATCATGTATTGATTTTCAAATTTTCTCTTTTTCGACTAAAGGATTCAATCATCTCCCCAAAATAGCTCTTGTGTCTAACTAAATATCAAAACTTACCTTATGATCTCCAAAGATGTGATCTCTATCTCCCATGAATTCAGAAATGGCCTCATCATTTTCAAATGAATCAAGAACCAGTGTGTGTTGTTTGTCCTAGTCAATTAATTGAGGATAGATAAGGTTTATTTCTTTGTCTTTGGTTGGTGAGGAAAAGGAAGTAGTCATGATCATGTAAATCAATGTGTGTTCAAATAAATCTATGATGCACATTGGAGTGTCATCGATATTTTTGTACTCAAATGTATTTAGCCAAGGGGAAGCTTTATCCGAGCTTCGATCGAATTATCATTAACATGAGGGACCACATCTTTGGTTAGGGTGTAACCAAGACCAATGTTCTTTATGCGTTTCTCAAGAATTATTGGTTCTCTCATTCTTTGTTGGTTTAATCTAAGGCCACTTATGCCAGTTGTAGACATCCAAATTTGATCGCTCCCATACGATCAAATTTACCTCTTTATTCATCCATTCCGTCAATATTAATTTATTTAATTAATATTACACTTCCCACCTAAGGTTCTTAAAGTATTTAATTTAACAATTAAATGCTTTACCTTACATCCTTTCCTTCTCTTAATTAAATAAATACATCAATTTATTTAATTTAGTCATCTAATCTTTTTGAATAAAATCAGTTTAAAATTCTTCATTTTTCTCTCTCCTTGTCACATCCTCCATAATCCCTTTCTAATTTGGATTAATTTAATTAATTCATGATTAATATGTGCATTCTCTTAATCAAGGATTAATGTCACATCCTCCTACATTTGCCACTTGCTTCTAATCTCTCATTAATTACCTTAATCAGGTATTTGCACAACCTTAATCAAAGTCATTATCCACTTTTACCACCCCTTTTTAGTCAACCTTTTCATTTGCCTTTCTTGGCATTGACCCTCTTTCCCATGTGAATTTTTAATTCACATTTATTCATCCCAGGTCTCTCTCCTCCCCATGTGAATTTTTAATTCACATTTTATCCTTCCAAGACTTCTAGAACATTTGACTTGTCACCTCATCCACATGTGATTAATTCCCACCTTTTTGGAGACCCTCTCTTATCCATTAGATTTTCCTAAGAATGTGAATTTTTAATTCACATTTATTTCTCCAACCACTTTCTCTTTTCCCATGGAGATTTTTGAGGAATTCCAAAATTCTTCAAATGTCACTTTCATCCTCACATGGAGACAAGAAGTTTCTTTTTGAGGAAATCTTCTCACCCCCCAAGATACTTTTCCTTCTTCCACATGTCAAAATGTGAGGGCTTGTGAGTCCTCAACTCACCTTAGCCCTTCATCTTGGCCTTGTTGGATAAATCTCAACCATTGAATTCTCTAGAGGATTCAAATTCCTCTATAAATACCCCCTCCTCTAAGGCATTTTCAACACTTAGTCATTTGAGCAACCTTATGCTGTCATTTTGTGCACTCATTTTACAAGCATTTTCTCTCATCTAGCCATCCATTTTAGCCATTTGCATTTGCATCCCACCATATAGTTAATCTTGCATTTAGCTACATCAATAGCCATCTAAGGAGCATACAAAACAATCAAAATCAAGGGCCAACCAAGGAATTTCAACAACAAAGAAGGTATAATCGTCTTACAATCTTCATTTTAGCTTATTTCTTTGCTTTATCATTCCTTAGG
Organism: Sequoia sempervirens; assembly: GCA_007258455.2. Taxonomy (NCBI): domain Eukaryota; kingdom Viridiplantae; phylum Streptophyta; class Pinopsida; order Cupressales; family Cupressaceae; genus Sequoia; species Sequoia sempervirens. Next base: position 280,930,595 of record VDFB02271358.1, read on the forward strand.
CTAATATTTTTGAGGTGTTCTTTGTGTTTTTCCATTGCATTTTAGTTGCTTTTGCACATTTAAAATAGGTTAAAACTCGAGGATACACACCAGTGTAACCCATACTCTTCATAAGTTGAAATCCCTTGCTGCTTGTGTCAACTGGTAGTGGGAGTTCTTCTTTCTTATCTTGATAGATCCATTATGATATGTTTTCATAATCTATTAATTTAGCATTTAGGTCTCCCCACTTCTCAAATGTGGTTTGATTGATATTCTTGGTGACTTTCTCAATGTGGTGGGGTTTACCATGAGATTTTGGATTTGAACTCAATTGTCCTAAGAAAGACTCCAAGAGGTTGTGTTCTCCACAATCAATATCCTTGGCTTGAATATTGACATCATGTGGTACTTTTTTAGATTTAGATGTAGAACTTGATGTGGATGCTAGTGATGTTGGATTAACATAAGAAGAAGGTACAAGAACCTCATCATTATTTGGAACTTGCAATACTATGGAATATTTCTCCTCTATCCCTCTACAATAATAGAAAGGTTCTAGACCACCTTGAATAGTAATCTCTTTGTCATTATAGGGGAACTTAAGACGTTGATGATATGTAGAAGCCATTGCTTGCATTGTATGAATCCACTGTCCACCAAGAAGAATATTATATGACAAGTCAAGATTCAAAACTTGACATGTTGTTTCTGCTATTGTTGGTCCCACTGAATAGATAATGTGATGGTCCCTTCAGAATATCTCTCTTCATCATCATAACCTCTTATTCTTGCTCCTTTGCTTCTTTCTATGACTCCTTCTGAATAGCCCAAACATGTAATTAATTAGAGTGAACAAATGTTAAAATTGCACCCCCATCTATTAAGACTCTTTTCACCTTGTTCTTATGCACCAATACCTCAAGATGCAGTGCATGATTGTAAAATGATTTGGATGGAAGGTCATTCTCTATGAATAAAAGATGGTGAGTGGATGATATGTGTCCCACCATGGTTTGAAAGTGTTCATTATCAATGTCATTAGGCACAAATGACGAAGATAAGGATTTCTCTAGAATTTCCTTATGGGTTGGTGAAATTTTCAAAAGCTCTAGAATAAATATTTGGGCTAGTGTCTTCTTGAGTTGATCAAGAAGACTATAATCTGTGGCATTATCCTTAGGTGGTACTCTTGGTTGTAAAGGATACCCTTGTATGGTTATCTTTCCCCATCGTGTGGTGACTCCACACTCTAGATTTCTTCCTTGGATGGTATGAAAGGAAGTCGAGCAAGTGGAAATGGCTTCCTACACTAATCTAAGTAGGGGAGAGTTACAAAAATTTCTTTAACACCTTATTATGTTACAATAAGAGAAACACTTACATAGAATAAAAGATAGAACAACAAGTACACACATACAACATACACCAGATATACGTTGGGAAAACCCTTTCAGGTAAAATACCCCACCCTCCAAAAGCATAGTACTTCTATATTACTTCAAATTGGAGTTACAATATAGCCCAAGTACAATTCTTCTACAAAAGTGCTTCATCACAAACACCTGTTCTAGAGTTAACCTGACAACACTTCGTTAACTGCAAACAAAACTATGCATTCTACAATGCAAGGTACTCATTTTATAGAGAGACACAAGATTAAAGAAGCATCTAGAAGGAGAGGGGCATCCAAATCTACATGGCACAATATTCCTTGCCATTAACATGTATTTGGACACATGTAACATATTCCCTTACACCCCTCACAATTGCCATGCATGCAAATATTCTCTTTCCCAGCTTGGGTGCCTAAAATGTGCTCATATTTTCTTATGAAAAATTCCTTACAACTATCATAGAATATGTCATAAATCTTCCATAAAGTCTGTCATAGAATCCATAAGAGAATCTGTCATAACCGATTAAAAATAGCCAATTCTCTTACATCCTGTCATAACCCAAACTGGGTGCCAACTTGCTCCCATGCATTCAAAGATGCCTTATGACATGTCATCGAATTTTTCATATGTCATAGATTCCAAAGCGAGACACCTATGTCCACTTGGGATGATTATGTGTCATCCAATCACCTCCAACGCGGATACCGCCCAACTGATGGTCCCAATTTACGACATGACACCATAAACAATTAAATAATATAAATAAATATAATATTTAAAAAATTAATTAAATCAATATTAAGACTCTAAGGTTGAGACACCTTAACCCCAACATGGTAATGACAGATACATAATTATTGGATGAATATGTGTTTCCTACGACATTGTCATAGGTATGGCTGACTTGGTTAAATACCTTCCCTTTTCCTTTTCCTGCATCATTTCTTTGTCCATGTTCTGGCATTGGATTCTTGTATATTCCAAGGTCATCATTTCCTGAAGTTCCTAATCTTTGATCAACATTTATATCACCATGTTCTATAAGATCTTGAATGACATTTTTTAATTTCATGTAGTTGGATGTTTTGTGATCTTTGATTACAATGGTATTCACAAAAAATAGTGTCTTTATACCCTAGAGGTTTAACTTCAGGTTTGGGATATTGATGAAAATCAGGAATTTTGATAAGATTAGTTTGAATTAATTTATGTAATATAGTTTCAATAGGTTCTCCCAAAGGAGTATATTTTTGCCTTGGAGGATAATTGTTTGATCTTTGTTGCCCTTGTTGACCTTGTTGATTATTGATAGTTTGCACATTTTGCTGATTTTCTTGTTGGAATGTAGGTTTAAGAGGAGCATTGATGATCACCTTTACATCCACAACACAATCATTAGTAATGTTCTTATTTTTAGCCCAAAATTGGGGTTTGTCGCTATTACTAGATGATGGTTTATCATTAGATATTTGGATGGCTCCTTTTGCAATTAGAGCTCTTTCGATTGCACTACCCTTGGAGATTAATTCTTCAAATGTAGAAACACATTGCATACACAATTGAAAGGCCAAATCAATACCTAGATTTCCAAAAAGTATTTTGACATTTTTTTTTGTTGGTATAGGCTATTTACACTTGCTAGCTTTGTGTCTCCTTCGTTGTAAAAAAGTAGCAAAGGGTTCTCCTATGTTTTGTTTTAGTGTGCAAAGATCCTCCAATGTTATGTTGTCATCAATATTATAAGAGAAATGCATGATGAATTGATCTATGATCTATTGAAATGCCTTAATTCCAAGAGGTAGATGTGAAAACCATTTCATTGCTATTCCACCCAAGATTCTTGTAAATAGTCTCATAAGATATGAATCATTGTATGAGAATTCCATACAAGCAACCTAAAAATCTCTTATATTCTCCTTAGGATTTTTTCTTCCCTTATATTTGTCAAACTTTGGAATCTCAAAGTTTGGAGGAAAAGGTATCATCATGATGCTTTTATCAAATGGGTACGGTCATAAGTCTTGGACTGCATATGATTTCTTTACCTTTCTTGCTTGAATATCTTGTATCTTTTGGGTCAACATTTGTATTTGTGATGAAATGTCCATGTTTGTGTTGACCAATGGTGTAACATACATATGATATTGATGTGGAGGGGCATTGTATGAGTGATATTGTGAATTAGATGGTAGTGTGAGAGGTGTGTTAAATGTTCCACCATATTGGTATTGTGGTGTGGTATTTCCTTGAGATTGAATGTATTGTTGACCTTGAGGATTAAGATTTTGTTGACGGGTGATCCCACAATATTGGTTTACAATTCCGTCGAGGAAGGAAAATTTCAAAAATGCTCCCATGAAGAAAATTTCAAGTTTTTGGGGGTTCGCACGAAGGGGGTGTTTGCTCTAACCCCCCTTTGAGTGAACCCCCTTTTTGTGATGTGACCATTTTTTTCACGTTTTTTAAAATGAAATAAAAGGGAAAGTCAAGACAAAGGGGGGTTCGCTCGAACCCCCCATTCACTCAAAGGGGTGTTCGAGTGAACCCCCCTTTTTTGCCCTTCTCCCCTTCTTCTACCAAATTTCTACAAAATTTTGCCTTTCGAAGCTCGGGTTGAGGATGAAAATGGAGGAAAATTCATAGACCCAATTAGATGATGGTAGTCCTTAGAACAAGCCATCCATTGAATATAATTTTAATATATTTTGGTTTTATTATGTATTTTTTTAAAGTTTAATTAAACAGATTTTTCACCAAAAATCAAGCTCACTGTTTTGCACATGTGGAAAAATAGTAGATTATCAAAAAAAAATCTGAAAAAATATGTTCATGCTAGGTATTAATGTCCTTGATCTAGTAAAAAAATAAATTGAATTTTGATACATCCAAAAAAAGTTATGTTGTGTACGGACCAAAATATTCAATAAAACATTATGAAACCAAATGAACATGTTGGATATCATTGTTACAAAGTTAAATTCGAAAAAATAGAATTTTATATTTTATAGAAAAAATTTATGTTGTGTACAGTGAACATCACTCTTTAAAAATGATGTTTACTGCTAAAAACTAGTTTTCAAATGAGATGGAAAAAGAAATGCAATCTAATTCCAAAAATTTTAAAAATTTTATATTTAGAATCTACAAACAAAATTTCACAAATCACTAGTTTGCATCATCTTCAAATTCCTCATGGTTTAGTAGCTATAGGTGCTCGCAAGTGAAGATTTAGTTAAAAAAATTCAGTTCAATGTGTAGTTTGGCTAAAAATTGTAAACCAATATTGTGGGATCACCTTGACCTTGAGGACAATATTGAAAAATTTGTTGTTGAGAAAGCAATTATTGTTGAGCATACATTTTTGGGCTTGTGCTTGCTGTCGAGCTTGTAATTGATCATGAGAAAAACCTTGTTGTTGACTCATGTGTTGATTAGGAACACCATTTTGATTTGGCACAACGTTTTTATTTGGAACAAGGTTTTAATTTAGAACAAGGTTTCGAGTTGGACCAATGTTTGTATTTGGAACCATGTTTATATTTGGAATCATGTTTTAATTTGGACCCATGTTTATATTTGAACCATGGTTTTGATTTGAACCCATGTTTAAATTTAAATCTTGGTTTTTATTTGGACCCATGTTTAGATTTGAACCTTGGTTTTGATTTGGACCCATGTTTAAATTTGAACCTTGGTTTTGATTTGGACCCATGTTTAGATTTGAACCAATGTTTGTATTTGGAACCATGTTTTGCTTTGAACCCATGTTTTGGTTTGGACCAATGTTTGTATTTGAACCCATGTTTTTATTTGGACCCAATTTTAGATTTAGACCTTGGTTTTGATTGGGACCCATGTTTAAATTTGAACCTTGGTTTTGATTTGGACCCATGTTTAGATTTGAACCTTTTGTGATTGATAATTTAGGTTTGGTGGTTGATTTTGACCTTGAATCAAGGGTTGATGCATAGTAGAAGATGATTTTGGCAATTGTTGAATCACACTATGTATGAAGGACTCACTCCCTTGTGGTCGATTCCTTGAAGCATATTAGGAAAAATATTGATCTTGTAATTGTGTCATTTGTTCAAGAGAATATTCCTTCAATGTGTCAACATCAAAATTTGATGGAAGTTTGGCACCCATTTGTGCAAGTTTAATCATGTATTATGTAGGATCTTGTTTTATCAATACTTCCACTGCATGAAGGAAATCTTTATTTTGTTGCATTTATAGTTTAAGCTCATGTGGTTTTTGTTACTTCATAATGTAAATTATTTCCACTTGAGGTTTGTTTGTAATTGGAGGTGTTGTAGTTAGAAGATTTGTCGTAGTTGTAATTAGAAGATTTGTTGTAGTAGAAGGATGCTCACTTGTTTGAGGCATTCTATATGGTTGATCACTAACATTAGGATCCCTTGATTCCCTAGGATTAAACTTCATATCCTTTTTGTATTGAGCCCCAGTTGTGACCATGCAAGGTTTTACTATTGACATTAGGATCCCTAACATTAGGATCCCTTGATTCCCTAGGATTAAACTTCATATCCTTTTTGTATTGAGCCCTAGTTGTGACTATAATATATTATATGTTTAAATAAGATAATACAAAAAATTGTTATGGGGAGCATATCAGTAGGAAAGAACAAGTAAGAAAACCTCCGGTTATTGCTCCAAAAGTATAAAGATGACATGTTTACATAATCCAAATGCATAATTTGTACTAAACATGCTGATAATTCAAAATTCAACATTCTTCTTCCTAGATACTTGCAATATCAGACCCCATACAATCACTTCTACGATCACCAATAAACATAATTCTATCCCAAAATGATTATATTCTAATCCTTTACAAAATTCAAAAAGGAATATATTTAAGCCCTTTACAAAAACCCTATAATTAAAGGACAAAAAACCCACAAAATACTAGCATTACTTTGCTGAAGAAACCCCATTTACTGGGTTTTCGTCCATTCCCTCTACCACTTGTAATCCTCTTTCATAAATTATTCTACCTCCATCTTGACCTCTATGAAATTGCATGCATGAAGGGCATCTTGCATGAGAAACAGTTGAATTCACTTGGGGACGACTTGTAGATTGTTCTTGGTCATTTTGAACACAAATTGGAAATTGAGCTGGCGAATTTATCCTCAACTGTAAATCCAGTTGTAAAACCTGACTTGCTGTGTGAGAGATGTGTGCTCGAAGGAAGGACAAAGCATAGTTATCAAATGATGATGTTTTAGGTTGTGTTTGGATCAATGATGATAATGGTTGATATGGATGATATGAAACCTTTGTTTTAGACTACACTAAGGATTTGATTATTTGATTTGATTTTTTTGACGTGTCTGATGATTATGAACCCACTACTTTCGGAGTAAACTCATGACTCCAAAGTTAGTTTTTCCACAATGATGTTTGTTAATTCAACCTAAAAACCTTGAAAAAGATCATTTTCAAGTATGAGGCTAAATTAGTGGATATGATAAAGATTTCAAACCTAAGTGATTTATGTCGAAATGTTTAAGTTTGTTTGATTTTATGTGAGATGTTGTGGTGTTTGATTGGATGATGGATGTTTGATGTTGAATGAATTTGATCTCTTTATCCTAAATGACAACCTAGTATTATGTTTGACAATTTCCAAATGATTTTGATAAAGAACCTTGTATGATATTTCAATGTTTGATGGAGGATAAGGTTTTGGTCTAATGATAACTCAAAAATTATTTTGATAAAAACAATCTTGAGCATGAATTTCCTTCCTTGTTTTGTTTGAATCAAGTAACCAAGTGTTTTTGAATTAAGTAACCAAGTGGATTTGAATGTTGCTTTGAGGTTCAATTTTTTAAAATTTGATTTAAGCATGAATTATTTTTACCACATAAACGATCTTGATTATGAGTTGTCCAATACTAAGATGTCCACAAAAAAGAAAATTGTTTTCCACAAAAGCTCAAATTTGTGAAAATCAAAATGCTAAGTTATAGTTTCCTAGGTTTACTTTGACATAATGCACAAAGATATAAACAAAGATACTAGGAAGCACAGTAAGATATGTTTTTGATAAAAAAAATATACTTAGATGCATGTAGTAGTATAATGTCCTTCAAGTGTATCCAAAGTGTTCAAAGGGTTTGAAGTTTTTGTCATAACCATGTTGAATGTTTATTTTGAGTGTTTTGATGATAAGCAATGTATTCACTGACTCAATAGGTAATGGGGAATATTTCGTAAGCTTTCTTCCACAAAGCTCACTCATAAAGATTGATAGAACACAAAGCAAGCACAATCCTACTTATTCAAGTAGGTTTATCTTCTTAAGTCATGTCCGCACGATAAGCCCATAGAGTGAGTAACTAGAGTCTGCACGCGTACATAATACACCTCTTATCTTGAAAGGAAAAGATTCCTTACAAGGTGTTTTTCACCTCAACTATGATTAGTACATGGTGAATAACTTCATGGAACAATGCTATTTCATCGCACCTTCTTAAGAAAACTGTAATGAGCCAACCAATTTTTATTTTTTATTTTTTTAATGAAAAATCCAGTACAACAAGCACATGTTAAGGTTAGCTCAATCCAAAACCAACTGCTGGAAAGTAACTCTACACTAAGAATGCACACTCAATCACAAGATGGAATAGGTGTTGTCATATGGCACCGAGGATCGTCAGTAGTAACTGAAAGAGAATGTAATGCTGAAAGTAACCCAATCCAAGAATGTGCACTCAAACCCAAGGTGGGTGAGGTGCTAACATATGGCGCTGGGGGTCTAATGCATTGGTGATAGCTCATTCGATCAACAGTATGGAAAATGCAGTACAATGAAGACAACGAGGCTTGTCTCTTCCACAATCGTGGGAATATGATTATGCAAATAAGTAAAATAGGCGGCGTAGCCAGCCTCTTCCACTATGAGTGGGAAGTACAATGTAAATTAGCAAGAAATGAAGGATAACTGAACAATACCACTGTAACAACGTTACAATGAGGTAGTATTCTTGCAAATAACACTATATTGGAGATGTCCAAATGCTGCAAATGTGTAGTATGTCTCTCCAATCATCAAAATGACTCTCCTAACAAGAATCCAGCTCAAAATGACAACTTCCACAATATGATATGACAAAAAAACAACTATAAAATGTAGACCAACAACTATACCACCTACAAAAATGCTCATGAAACACTCTAGACTTCACCAAATGACCTGAAAATTGAAGCTAATGAACACAAGGAAGATGGCGCCCAATCCCAAGACATAAAATAACATTAAACCATAATTTTTTTTTGTTGCACAACTCCCAAGACATATAGAATGGTACAACCTCAAGAGGGGCAATTTTGAAAAGATAAAATCAAAGACTCCAAAATAAAATCTGTGAATCAACAAGAAGGGTTGCCCCAAGTTGAGAAGCACATATGCAAACTACCTAGAACAATATAAAATTTATTCTATGACTTATGAGTAAAACTGACTTCCAGCTATGCAAGACCAACAAACTAGAAAATGATCAAAACTACAAATAAATCCATTACAATATGCTTAATCTACTCTCAAGAGTTAAAAACAACCTTTAACTTAGCTAGTTGCTATCTTTCAAGCAAGAAACTAAGCCCAAGCTAGGAGGTATGCATTCCTCGAAGCAACTCACTCACCATTTCGATAGCATAACAATATAGTAGACATGAGATAATCCAAATGAAGAGAAAGAGCCTTCTTTTATAGACTTTGAGAAGGGCCTCTAGAAGCTTCTAGAAGGTGTGCCCAATCCACTAGAAGACATTTAAAATTTTGAAATAACTTTTCCCTCCTCCAAGATAGGTGTCCAAGTCAAAGGAGAAATATTTCTTTTAATAAAGTAAAACTCTTCATCAAAGTTGGTGTCCCTTTCCTCAAGCATCATTTTTCAACCTTAGAAATATTTTGAATGGCCTCTTGATGAGGCATCCACCCACCAAGACCCCCTTTTTTTAGAACAACTTAAGTTATATCACTAGGCTAAGGGGTCCAAAGTAAAAATATAACATTTATAGCATGAAATACTTATTTCTCCAAAAAAATCACCTCAAAGCTAAAAAATCAACATTATCCATTGTACTGCCTGAAGAGGAAAGTCCATTGTGCTAATGCCAATAGGACCACTGCCAAAAATAGAATTTACTAAAAATAGTAAATTCAGAAAGTTGCTCGGATCAAAGTGTATGCGATACCATTGCGAAGCTCTCTGAATACCCAGAAAGAATCCACAATCCAAAATCTAAAACTCCAACTGCAAACCCTAGAAAATGCAGAAACAACCTCCTAGAAAATAGGAAACCCTAATTTTAGCTTTTGACTAGCCCACGAGCCTCTGGGATAGGCTAACAGCCATCTACACTGATCACTGCTGAGAAGGGGACATTACAAAGACATTCAATGGTCTTTAGGCCTCTAAATAAATAGGTTTTTAGTGGGTATTAGGTGAACACTTCCAACCTCTCAGACATTGCCTCTAGGAACCAAAAAAGCCATAGTCCCATAAGACAATTCTAAAGCACTACATGCACAGTTTGATCTACAACTTTCATTCTCAGCCAATTGATATAGCACGCCCCTAAACACCGCTTGAGGTTGAACCCTTGAGTTCTCTGTTAGGATGTGTCTCAAGGTAGGCTTCCTACTTCAAAAGAAAAAAATGAAGGTGTTAATATTTCTCTTAACCCAAAGAAAAAAATGAAGGTGTTAATATTTCTCTTCACCCAAAGAAAAAAATGGTGTTACTATTTCTCTTCACCCAAGATCACACGAAGCATAAGGGGAGAGGATATATAGAAATAACCTTATAGGGTTTACAATGAACATATAGTGCAAACTAGAAGTGTTTCTCTTCACCCAAGATCACACGAAGCAAAAGGGGAGATGATACACACTTTCTAGTCTACCAAAAATAGAAAACACACTCTTGTTCTTTTAGGTGCACCAAAGATAAATGTGAGTAAATTGTTAAAGTATGAATGGAAGTGTGTAAATTATATTGCTCTTTTTAAACCAAATGAAGGTGAGATTATGTGGTTAAGTTTTAAGCTCAAATTGACAAATGTAAGTTGAGTTGTTCAATTCTTAAGTACCAAAGTAAATGTGATTCTAAGCTAATGTTTGAAAGTAAAAAGCTCTAAAGCAATCCTTCACATAAGTGTTGATAAACACTTTGGAATTTGATGAAATCCATGCTTTATACCTCACTTAGTTTCTAAAAATTTTTAGTCTTAACCAGAAACAAAAACAAAAAACATGTTAGGGTTAGATATAAAATCAAGTTTAAATTTAAATGAAAACCCTAAAGTTTGACTACCTGTTTAACCTACAAATGCATCAAATTGTTAGACAACTACGTCGCTCTTCCTCTTTGCAAATGTGTTGCAATTTATAGATGCATCACTCTGCTAAATTGCAACTACGTCGAACTGCCACATAAGTGCATTAATTTGCAAAACCTACAAATAGAAGATAGAAATTAGAAAGTGTCACAAGTTGTAACTACACCAACCTTTGACCTGTATCTGTGTCGTAATTTATAAATGTGTCACAACATTGCAACTACATCGCTCTATAACTTACAACTGCATCACCCTGCTTCTTGCTCCTATAAAGTCTGAGAAAACTAAAAAAAATTGTTAGCTAGGGATGTGGGGTCCCATCAGGCATGCCATTTTGTGAATGTATAAAATTGATTGATCAAATGACATTAATTAGACCAAAATATCTAAACAATTGATCAATTAACTACACAATCCAATGAAATTGTTTACAAAACAAAATTAGGATTCAAAAGCATGAAATAACAAAGAAAATAAAATTGAATTCTAACTAAGAGATGCAAACTTCAATCCCATTTTGGATTATGTCCAAGTTGGATGTGGAGTGCTTCAGCTCAAACAAAATCCATTGGTATGCAAAGAAATTGATGAAAATATGAATTCAAATGTCTCACAAGTGCTTTCAAATTGATCAAAATAAAGACTCAATTCAAGAGAGTAAGTTTACTCAAATCTTGTGGATGATTACTATTGAAAAATTCTTTCTATTTATAGAATTTTGAAATCAGGATCAATGATGAAGATCAAAAAGGCTAATCAATGGATGAAATTGAATGAGAGGAATGAACATGGATCAAGGATGAATCCAATGATTGATAATACATGAGGAATGGATCAAGGATCAAATAAGTGGTCTCAAATCCATGAGACTCAACCAATTCCCTGATTTTTTGGAATTATGTTGGAGAGATATTGGAGATATTTCCATTGGGGGGGAAATATTTCAATTTGAAAATAGAATATTCCAAGGAAATATTCATTGTGCAAGTGGGAAAAGTTGGTGGATTTGAAAAGAAATTATCTAAATAAGAAATTAATTAAAATTATTTAATTGTGCAAGTGAATGAGATAAAGGCTTTAATTAAATAATCAAAATGTGATTATGACAATTAATTAAACAATTTGCATCATTTAATCAAATGAGAATGGAATTAGTATGAAGAATAGTGAACTAATTAGATAAATATGGTTTAGTTAATTAATAGAGGAAAAGGTGAATTTAACTAAATAATTGACATTATTTAATTAAATGGACGAATTAGGTGAAATAGAACAAGAATAGCGAACTAGTAAGCGAAATCAAGTATGTGATATTGTCAGAACAATTTTAAGTGTCTACAGTATACACTTCACAAGTGATCCCTATCATTTTGTTTCATGTTTGCATTATATCCATTTTTAGAAATAATTTTGTATCCAAGCCCATAACATTCTTCCAACTCAGATGAAGAAATCATATCTACATGCTCCTGAGAAGAATTGGCTTTTTCTCGAGCACACAAATCCTTTTTAAGTTTTTTAAAGTCAGACATCTTCTAGTCATGAGGGATAGAAGTTAAAGAGCCCCCATCACCATCATGGGTGATGTTTTTGAATTAATTGATGTAGAGCAAGATGAAACACAAGAATATTTAGGTTTAGATTGTGAGATTTTATACTCTCCCATAAAGGAGGGTGTGAAATCTAATGAAACCCAATCATCACCAAATATGCATTTGAAGATGAAGCAATATCATGATAATCATTTCTATTTGAATCTTTGGATTTCAATGGTGAGATTTTAGACTCCCCTTTGAAACAAGGTTTAAAATCTAACAACCCCCAATCATCATCTAAGAGTTTTGATACAGGTGGAATATAATCATGATTATGTTCAATATGTATAGGTTCTACCCATGAATTTGGAATCAAAGTATTAAGAGAGTTGGAAGTGTCATGTTTGGCTTTGATTTATGAATTATAACTCTTTTTATCTTCTTTAACCATATATATCTTGTTATTATATTCATACTTCATCTCACGGTGAAGAATAGATGAGACTCCCTTCATGGCATGAATCCATGGTCTACCTTGGAGAAGATTATATGAAAGAGGTCCTGACATCGCATGGACAGGGGTAGGCAAAACCATAGGTCCTACTTTAATGGGTTCTATGATCACTCCTAACATTATCAAAGCCACAAATATTAACATCATTATGTTCTATAAGATTCTTTCCCACGTGAATTTTATCTAGAAGATCAATGCTACAAACATTAAGACCCGATCCATTATTTATGAGGGTATGCCTAACTCCAGTTTTATTAATAACCACCATTATCATTAAAGATTTATGTTTATTTTGGATTTCAAGAGAGGGTAATTCATGTTGAGGGAATGTAATATCCAACTTTGTCACTTGCATAAAATCAAACAAGGTGGCTACATCATTCAGTCTAACAGAATTTGGGACATCAATCTTCTGCAAAGCCTCTTGGAGCATACTGTGGTATGTAGGTGATGTTTGAATCAAATCTCAAAAGGATATTTTTGTTGGTGTATTACGAAGTTGCTCAACAAGATCATATTATTTACCACTACACTGAGGAATATTAGGTGTGGGTGGAAGGTATGGTTGAGGCCATGGGATGGACATTGGTGTTTGTTTTGCTTGCTTATTATTTCTAGTGTTATATGTGTGAGAAACTATGTGATAAATTGGTTGCTGCAACACATGATTACTAGTGAGTTATTTTGAAAAATTTAGGATATGGCCAAGAGGTTTAGGAGGTCCTATAATGAGAGGTGATTTAGGAGGTCTAATAATTAGAGGATTTTTAGGAGGTCCAATAATTAAAGGAGACCCAAATGTAAATTGTGCATTCATTACCTCAATAGAGTTGACTACTTGTTGATGATCTTCTATTGATGGGGGATCTAATGTCACCTTAGCATCTTCATCTATGAAATCCATATTACTATCTTTTGAAAGATATATATCAATGATTTCATCCTCTTGTGCCACAATATCTTCCCAAGGAGGAGAGGTATTGAGAGAGAAACAAACAAGATTCTCATGACACTCAATGATTGGATCTTCTAACACCAAGATACCTTCTTCATAAGTAGGTAAAATATCGAGAGAAGAAAAAATATGATTTTCATTATTGTCCATGATTGCATTCTCTTGCACCAATATACCTTCACAAGTAGGAAACATAAAGTACAACACAACAAGAAGAAAATAGAAAGTACAACAAGAAGAATACAATCTTCAACACACACTTTTGACATCAATGAAAACACATCTTGAGTTGACATCAATGATAAAACATATTTCCTACAAGAACCACATGGAGGTTGAGGAGTATTCCTTCATCCCATGGGGATCCTCAATGATAATGGCAAGAAGATGTAAGATTGGTCTAATATCCTTCATAATCCTTCCATGTATCCTCTTATTTGTATATGAGTTTCTCATGGATAAATATTTTTAATGTTTAATTATGTAATTTACATTGTTTTCAATTAATTATTTATCTTAACCTCACATTACATCATCTTATCTTACCATACAAGTGAATGTGAATGAAAGTTCTCTTCATCTTAACCTAGAACCATCACATCCTAAGGCCACATAGTCAAATACACGCATAAATATATGGCATGGAGAACATATGATTACCCACCTCATTTTCATAAGAGTTTTATTCCCACAAAATAAAAATCATAAATCAATATGAAATTAATTTTTTATTATTCAAGATACTTAAGCTTTTTCCCTAACTAAAATTTTCAATGTCAAATTTTGAACCCTTAAAACTTTTAGACATTAAAAATTCCATTTTCCAATAGTACCCTCTTGAAGTTAATGGTCTCAAACATAGTATTTTTTAATCACATAATTATTTTCTAAAAAAAGACATATTCTACCCTAAAATAAAAAAATCTCAAAAATAATACAATTAGGATTGTTAAATTGATTTCACTGAATTTAAAAATCCAACAATACAATCATTCCTATGGAATTAAATACCATGTGCATCTACTTAAGGTGGGCATAGAAAAAGCATAAAGAAAATTAATTTAAAATCATGGAGATGAAACCCTTACCTTCAATCAAATGCACTAACTGTTGAAAACAAGGTGAAACTAAGTTGCAATATTAACTTATGTATTTTAATTAAAATCTGAAAATAAGATTACCAAATTAGGTTATATGCATTTGATTGCATATTCATCACAATAGGAAAATCAACAAATAAAATATGACACCAAATTTAAGTGAAGAAACTCTTTCGAGAAAAAACTTCACACAAGAAAAGAGGACAAGTGTATTATTAATCTTCACAAGAGAGACACCGTAATACACTTGTTGATCTCTAATAACCCAGATGCTTCCATACACCTACAAATAGCACGATATGAAACTACCATATCATGGCTCAAATATATAGAACTTATGGGAGGAAAAATTGTTGCAAGGTGCGACCCTTGGTATTCCTTGCAACACTAGCACTTGGGTTTGTGACATGGTCTAATCAACTCCTGTGGTTCTTAACCGAAGCTTGTATCGGGCATTGACAGGTTGATCTTTTGGTGCAATGACAAGTCCAACAATTGGTATCAGAGTTAGTCACATGTTCAAACCCCATGCGTGTGTTGGGGGGGATTGTTGCAAGGTGTGACCCTTGGTCTTCCTTGCAACACTAGCGCTTGGGTTTGTGACATGGTCTAACCACCTCCTGTGGTTCTTAATTGAAGCTTGTATCGGGCATTGACAAGTCGATCTTTTGGTGCAATGAAAATTCCAACAAAAAACACAATGATAAACCAAAACAAGAGTTGCCAAAACCAGTTGCAAAAACTCATGCTTGTTTCTTGGAAGACCAAGAGTCATGATTAAATATTAAATAAAAATCATAAGGCTCCAACATGTGTGCCTAACTCATAACCTCTTCATCTTTTTCCATTTAGGATGCTCTGATGACTTTTCAACTTCTAGAAGGAACACCAATGGACACCTATTTCCCTCCAAACTTGGGCAACCCACTTAGGACCTTTCACATTCCCAATGTGGATGCCTAGGAGGGATATTTTTTCCTATAGTGATGTGTAACCTCCAACAACATTAAATTATCTCTTGAAAATATAATTACAATATTCCAATATTTAATTAATTTCTCTCATGTCCCCTAGGACACTTTCTGAGAAACATGAAGACATATGAATGACATAGATTTACAAGGCTAATGTCAACTAACCTAACACTAATGACAATGGAGAGACTTTTATTTACTATGGTCCACTTTAAAAATTATAAAAGCAATCCCCCGCTCAAGTCTAAGCTAATGATTCAAGAAATAAATTTTTTAAGCAATTTTCTAATCCAAGCACACAAGAAAATATGGTGAGAAAAATACAAGAAAAGATGCAATAATAGAAATCCTACCAAATTTGGCTTTCTTTTTCGCTTTTATTTTCTTTCCAAATAAACATTTTTTAATTTTTAAAGTGAACCTTTTGTATTTTTTTCATATTAAATAAAATGACTAAAGTCATCTAACAAACATAGGAAAGTATATACATATATTTGTACAATGATAATTGATGTTTTTTTATTAATATGTATACATTTCTTTTTTCCACTCAACAATATTAAATATATTGTGAGGTGTAGAAAACTATAAATTGAATTCACTACCAACATAAATTTGTTTCAAAAACACACAACAAAATATGAAAAATGATTAAATACAAATAATCATGAGTTGAACAACCTACAAAAACATGCAAACGCATTTTATTGGTTTATGAATAACTTAATAGTAAGAAATTATCCTATTTAAATTTAAGATCATAGTTCCACACAAGATGCACCTCATAGCCTGAACTCAAGTGAGATGGAAATAAAACACAACACTTTTATCCAAGTCAATTTTCTCCAAGTAAATTTCCATAGGGGAATGTTTTGTGCATGCACACTTAATAAAACATCAATTGTATCTACACAACATACTATATACAAAGAAAAATATATAACAAGCAATGGTGCAATATCTAAAATATGATATCAAAATTACATCTATTGAAAATTATCTAACTCAAGCATGATTGAAATAAATAGATGCATAGTAAATAATTAAATGTTGAAGTTGATGAATATACATATAATCACATATCATAGTGAAAATAGTGAATTTTAAACACTATAGATTCAAAGCATATATAAATCCACACATAAATCTAGGCACATAATTCATATATCTTGGCGGCAATATAAATAGAACATCATTGAAAAGTATGAGATAGTGTAGAGAAAGGGGATTCATCACCCCTAGGGCTCTAGGTCATGCGAGAGCCCCAAGGAATGAACTACCCTAAACTACCTCAGGTTGTTTGATGAGTTGAGAGAGAGGTTGAAAAGGAAGGGAAAAAAATGCACTATTTTCCTTTTACAAAACAGGTGTATCTAGAATTGGGTGAGCCGACCACAAAGGTTTTATACTGTAGACCAGATAGCTCACTATCTGAGGATGGCAGTATGGGAACTGAACTCCAGCGCACCGTGCTAGCATCCTATATGGACAAGGGTCTAGAAAATAGACAAAAAATGCAAAGGGCCTACTTATGACCCAACTGATAGAGTTTTGTAATTTGACAAAGAAAATGCAAAAAATAGAAAGTACAACAAGAAGAATACTGGAAACTACTCTAGAGATTGTTGATGTGCAGAGATATTTGTTGGTACAAGTCAACAATGATATATATGAAAGAATGGTGATTAGCCTGATGTCTAAGTATAATGAGGAGGTAGGTACACATGTTATGATGTGTTTAAAATATATTTTCATTGACATCATTCCCATTTGGTGTACCACACATGGAGATAAGTTGCACAAGTTTTGTTAAGGCATTCGTAGTGTATGCTCTAAGAGAGAGTCATGGTATTTTGGTTTGCATTCTTCTACAGAGAAATATTTTGTCTTGTGGTTCAAAAGATAAGATGGTTGAGATGTGAAAGTGTTATAATCAAGAATTCAAGTCATTAAACCTTTTGCAGTGAAAGTTATAAGTGACAGAGTTCTGGTTTGAGCTTTGGTAGAGTAAAGTATTGATGATGACTTATTGGAATGCTTTGAATTCCTCTAGAGTGATAGATGTGGTTGTGAAAACTTAGGAATATGCTCAAAAAATTGTATGGGTTCATCCTTGCAAGTATTAGATGTTTTGGTGTATTACAATGCAATATCCTAAGTTTTGAAGTGTTATAGTTTGTTCAAGATGCTTTGTTTTCACTAGTTCAATATGTTTCTCTTCTTGTGCCAGCTCATAATTATTAGATACTTTAGAAGAAGGTTGAAGAGATATTGTGCATATATTACATTGTTCACATCTTAGTCCACATGAAGTTTTTGGTTTCTCCCTGGTGGTGTAAAGGTGAATAATTGGTAGTTTTGGTGGTGTTGATGTTGTTTGGGTTGATAGTCTTGTTCCCTTCATCTGGGGTTGATCTTGGTTAATTAATTTTGCTTTAGAGAATGTGTTGTGATGTATTTGGGCCTTGTTATGTAGAGTGTTGATCCACAACCCACTTTATCTTCATAATGTATTTGTTTTGAGATGACCTATGTAGTATCATATGTTTCATCTAAAGGTCATATTGGAGCCCACCTAATTGGGGTTTTAAGTTATTACGAAGGGTATTTATAGAAGAACAAAATCAATTGTGAATTGATTGATGAGTGTGTGTGCAATATGTCAAATATGAAGTGTGCAAAGTCAGTATGATGGAGTAATTGTACGAAAAAGGGACTACAAAATCAACATATGTTAGATGATTCTTTTATAGCAATTTATGTTCATGTTCTCATTGTAATTTTCATTTATCCTTCTATTAGATAGTGAGTCTCTTCAACAGGTCCTTATATCTTTCCCTAAGATTGCAGTGAGCCTTAGCTTGCAAGTCTTTAGGTAGCGAGCCTTAATTTTTTTAAATTTTTGTAAGTAGTGAGCTTCATATATTGTGATTTAAATCTCATCGTGGTTTTTCCATCATTGGGTTTTCCACTTAAAAATATTGGTGTCCTTTTGTGGTGCATTTTTCATTTATACTCTTCTTTCAGTTAATGTGATTTGATGTTTAATCTTCAAATGGAATTGTTTAAGTTCTAGTATATGCTAATTCACCCCCACCCCTCATCATTTTAATGTGTTCAAAAATTGGTATCAAAACCAAGTTCCTCTAAGAAGATTAATAGTTGAGGTAGATCTTGCACTTGAACACATGGGATGTATAGCAAAGATCAATGATATGTTTATTCCAGAATTGGATCTAGAGTCAATGAAATCTAAAGGTTGGGACATCAATTCAAAAGATTGTGAAGTAGATTTTGAAGGATAACTCTAGTCTGCTCTTGAATATCTAGATGAAGCAAGAACATTAAATATAAAATATAAGTGCATGCTTGGAAAATCAAAGGAGAAAAATTGTGAAGTTGAAGGAAAAAGCTAGAGAATCAAAAGAAGAAATTGGCAAACTAAAAGCTCAAATGGAAGGAGCTAAAGGATGTGAATAAAATCAAGGAGGTAGAAGATGTGATATCTAATTTGAGAATTAAAGCTGAAGAAGGCAAGAGGATTGAGGATTTCTTGAATACCAAGCTCAACGATAAAGAAGCTAAATGTTTAAAGCTTGAGGAAGAGATTGTCATGCTAAGAAAAGAGCTAGAAAAAGTAAAAGAGAAAATTGGAAAGAACTTAAAAATAAAAGGAGGTTCTATAATTCTTGATGAATTGATTAACTCTAAAAAATAATCAAAAAAAAAAAAATGGTCTTGGTTTTGAAAAAGGGAAAATTCCTATAACCAGTGCACCTGCAAACTTATATGCTAACTTCAAAGTAGAAGGAAAGTTTGATACAAAGGAGGAGAAATCTTGCACTAAAGATTCTAAGAAGAATACCTTTGAAAATGAAGAGATAGATCAAGATCACAAGAAAGAAGGTGGATTCATTCCTGTTTGAAACAAACAGAAATTCAAAAAGCATGCTCCTAAACAAACTGCTCCTACTAGGTTCAATGGTAATTGTTATGTTTGTAATAAGATTGGTCATAGGTTTGTTGAATGTAGAAGCAACATAAGTCAAAATTGATTTAGGCCTCTAAGGTAAAATTCTATGAACTTTCAATCATTTCATGGTCAGTGCTATGCTTGCAATAAATTTGGTCATAATGGTCATAAGGCTAATGAATACAAAAGTAAAGTGATAAGGAATAGTAATGTTATGACTTCTCAATCCTTCTATGGTTACTACTACACAATCAGCAAGTTTGGTCATAGGGTTGCTGATTGTAGATCTAATGTTAGAAGAAGTAATTACACTCCACAAACTAGTATCACCTGCTACAATTGTAATAAACCAAGACATATTGCAAGGTTCTTCAAGGGAAAGAATGTAATACTTTTTGCTCCTCAAAAGAAGATTGACACTAATCAACAAAACAAGGAAATGAGAAATATATAGTAGAAGAAGGAAGAAAGTGAGCTAAAAATTGAATCTATACCTTTGTTTAGTGCAGATGGATCCTTCGATAACTAAAATAAAGTATTGTCACAAGGGGAGTTGCAATTGCAAATATCTTAAAACCCTTGTAATGCATAAGATGTTGAAGTCTTCAATATAATGGTTAATGGTGGCATGGATTTGTTTGCTCAAGGTTCTAGAGCAAATACACTCTATGAAAAATTTTGGTGAATGAACATGGATATCCATGATATCTCAGACAAGTAAAAAGCTACTTCTGTCAAGTACAAAAATGGATTTAATGAGAATCAACTATGGTACATGTGAAGAAAATTCAAACCCTACTTAATAAAAAATTATCTCATTTGAATGATATTAAGTGTGTGCAAGAACCAAGGAAGTGAAGAAGGTTTTCTATGAATTGCATGAAAACCCTTATGGTAGTATTCATAGGTATTTCTCTAGTTTGCTTGTAAAACCCTACTATCCAAAAAGTGCTATCATGGCTACACCAATTTTTATTGATGTTGTTGAGAAGCCAAGGCCAAAATTCAAGAATCATTCATACAAATCCACTATGACCGATAATGATGGAGTGTTCTCTCATGTTCATATCAATATGTTGCATTCAAAAGATGTTCACATCTTTATTCACTCATAACTAAATGAGTACAACCATCTAAAGATGAAAGAGTTCAGATAAAATCATCTCTTGGGTGATGATTTTCATCTCAAGTTGGAGTATACAAATGTGGAAGCAAAATATTTAGATGTGTGGAAGGGTTTCCCCAAAATTTTCTTTGAAGATAAATGGGTTAGAATCATTTTAAGCTAGATTCATGAAGATATATTTTGGCTTGATCAACCCCAACCTAATTAGAAAGGAATCTATCAGGGATGTGACTGGGTTGTGCTCCACCAGACCTATGTTGACATTGAAGGTTGTGAAGAATGAAGAGGTTATGAAGCTTACTAATGCAAAATTTGACAAAAGAACCCTAACTGTGGATATCTCTGACCTAGGGGTTTGGTATGCCACAAATAGAGAAGGGTCTTCTATGGCCATCACCATCTACATTGCTCATCAAATGGTGAAGGAAGGAAAGGATTACAATCTTTGTGAGCTCTTGTGACAACAATTGTTGGAGAATTTATAGAGAACTAAGGATTCACGCTACAATTTCTAATATGACATTTTTATTATTTGTCTTATATTTTATTTCATGAAGGAATTGCTTGGTTTGAAGAATGTGGTCTAGGGAAGGGATATTCTTGTTGTACAATAGATTAGGGATTATATGCGTAGCTTTTTGGATATCAAAACATATATACAATATTTTGGGGGACTCTTCAAAAATTTCCAAAATTAAATGCAAATGAGGGATAGGATACTCTCAAAAGTTGTAGAGAGATACAAGAATGATATAGCATTTATGGTGGATAAGGATAATTGCTACATAGAGGTAGTTGAACCAAGAACTTCATGGATAAAAAGTTTCCCTATGAAGTGTTTAGATCTAATTGGATTGCATATGCTGACATCCTGCTCAACAAACCTAGGGATCCCACTATTGAAAGGTTTGGAACATATAATGAGATAACCAACAAGATGATCAAGAAGAATGTAGAGGAAAGGTGGAGAAGATGAAGAAAAATTTGGAAAAGATGTTTAGCACTCCTAAGGGTCCTACGGTTGTACCACAATATTTTTCCACCACTCCATAAACTCCTCAAGGACCGATGTTAGGAAATGGTTGAGAGTTACATCATTAAAATTAGACCATTCAACATAATGGACTACAAACACTTAGCCAAGCATATGCTGTATATAGCTACAAAAGATGGATTTTGGAAAAAGAAAAACCTATACTCTCTATTAACCCATTTTTGGCACACGTATCAGAAGGTAACCTCCCATATACATAAGTGTATAGGAGTGAATTTGCACCCCATGTGTAAATTCCCCCTTTTTTTCCCTCTCCACTTTAGAAAACCAAGTTCAGAGGCTTAATTCCACCTAAGCCCATGACTTGCATCCCACTTGGCACCTATTTTGAGCATCGGTGGAGGCATTTCTGTCAAGGATGCCCATGCAGTGTGCAGACATCCATGTGGTGTGCTTACATCCTTGGAAGATTCCTGTGGTTGAATCTACAAAGGTGTTACACTTCTCATTGGGAGTTAAGTTGTAACCACCCCTTCAACCAACCGACTTGAATATGGCTGTTTCTTTCATCCCTTCAACATGCATTCTAGCTTCTGGAAAAATTCAAGCACTCATTCTATCACTTCACAAGCTCACTTTTACTCACTTCAAGCATACAAGCTCTCCATTGTAGCAAATACAACACTCCATCTTTGGTAGAACAAGTTGGGAATGAAACACCATTGCAGCAGAGGCTCGAGTACTCTCATTTTCTCCCCCAAGTAGCCTTGAGTTCTCTTGGTGGAGGTGGTAAGCTTCCCTTTCTTTCCTTCTATCACTTGGTTGAGTTAGCACTTTACTATTTTGTAGTGCTTTTGTGCTTTTCACTATATTACTTTCTTTATCTTGTTTCCTTGGCTATCCGTGGAGGTGGAAACACCTAAACAAGGGTGTGGATGAGGCAGGCCCCTATATAGCCACCCAACACTTTCCTCTCTTCCTGTGTGTAGGGGTACGTGCTTTCGAGGAATCAGCTGGCGACTGAATTTCTTGGTGAGATTATTCTTTCCCTCTTCACTCTTGCATTTCTGCTTTATAATATTAGAGAATACTTTATTTACTTAATCACATCATTTTGGACCTTTAGTTACTTAGCTGGATCATTAGCTAGTTTTTCTAGGTTTGACCTCGTCTTTGCTATTATCTTGTTGTATGGATGCTAGCGCACTTTAGAGATGCTAGCGCACTACGTTGTCATCCAGAGATTGCACTTTTGTCCCTGAGCAAGGAGCTTCCCGAGGCGTAGTGTTGGACCTGAAATTAGCTCACCTAGCCCCACTTCAAAATTTAGGATTCTAGAGTGGTTGCAAGAATTTATAGTCCTCATCATTCTCATCCTCATACCCTAAACATCCCATCTAGCCTAGGTAAGTTAGGACAGCCTCTCGGATCTTGGCCCTTTGTGACCTCGGGTCTTGCACGTGGTGGTCCCCTCTCTTACATTTTGGTGAACTTGACGTGAACCATTTTGGTTCCATTTTTGTAATATTGACAGTCCCTTTCCTCGTACTCTAAGAGTGTTGTAGGTGTGAGTGTTGTAAGGCTATTACCTTACAACCCAACCTACGACCCCTAGCTGGCATAGTTGGAAGGTTCCAAAGGTATTACATGACGAAACCTTAGTTGGTTCACTGTCTTATCCTTTTACCTTTAGGGACTCTATGGAAGTGTTGTTTGGTGTGCATTATGGCCTCCATGCATCAATCTATTCCCTCTGGGCAGCCTGTGGACGGTGGTACTGGCATAAATTTTACTTCACAATACCTACCAATGGGTTTCAACAAATAATCATCTCCTCTTTATATTCCTACGTGGATCAATGGGAACATCGTATCAAGTGTTCTCGTTGATCTAACATCACAAGTAAACATAATCACTGAGGAGATTATGTTGATTAACTTTTTACATAAAGATGGGTATGATGCACCCATGAGTACTATCTGCACACATGAAGAGCTTTATGTGCCTCCTTTAGGTAGCATTGTCTTGTCAGTCCTGGTGGGACCTAAATCTATGAACCTCTTGTTTGACATCATCCCTAGGTCTAAGCTCTTTAGGGTGAAATTGGGTATCCCTTGGTTGGTAGCAATGAACGCAGTACCCTACATCATGCATAAAATCCTAAAATTTATCCATAGGGGTTCTGTACATGTAATCCATGACATTGGTTATAGACCACCGATTGCACATGGTAGCTACTCCTTAGACAACTCTTAGATTGCGCCCATTGGTCCTCTCCCGCCTAGGATGAACCTTCTGCACCGAAATTATAAGAACTATAAGAAAGGGCATCTAAGTCTGAAAGTTAGATGCCCTCCTTTGACTTATGCTATTTTACATAGGGCTTGCTTAAAGGCTAACAATGATGCTGCTAAGGCTCAAAAGAAGGAAGAAGAGAAGCAGTCTCGTGATATTCCTTCTTCCTCTTCCATTGGTCAGTTCGATGCTTCTCACTTTGTTGTGGTCCCATCAAGTTTTTCTCCTCATCTATAGGAGAATCCTATGGTGCCCACTTGGCCAAAGCCTAAGCGTCCCACATTTGAGCTTCATGTTCTACCGACGAAGCCTAGACCCATTCAGTACAATAGGAAGAAGGTCGCTCGAGGAGAGTCCTCTTTGTCTCGATCTCTGCAGTCTCCTACCACCCCTGTTTCCAAGGCAACAAGCGGGAAGAGGCCTGCTACTGAGGCCCTTGAACTGACTCCTCCCACTGTCCCGCAACTTGTTTCTCCTGCTCCCATTTAGGAATCTCTTCCTTTGCTATAAATGACTGTAGTGGACATTCCTATGATTGAGAAGGAGCCTTCTACTCTTTCGCAACCTCCAACCTCCAGCTCCAAGAGCCAAAGAAACCACCTTGTGCATGAATGCAAGCACCAGTGAAAGGCCCTCTTAGTTGAGCAGGACGTCTCACAAAGGAAGGAGGAAGAGACGACCACCCCTGCTTCAGGGCCTCCTATAGTGTCACCCTCTTCCCTCCCCTCTGCTTCACTCCAATTTGGTCTTGTGCTATTTCCAACTTTCACTATGAGCGCAAACACACCTAGCCCCAAGGGGGTACAGGTGTTCATCACTCCTTCGGTGGAGCCATCCTTGCTGATGTTCGTTTCAGATATTTAGCCTTTTCTAAAGCTCGTGGATATGGTTAATACCTTGGTTGTTTCTATTGCGGTGCTTTCCTCCTCTTCCTCCACACCTCTAGCTTCATCTGTGGGGAGTTCATCTCCTTCAATGAGGAAAGAGGTGGGGAGTGGTCCTTCTGAAAATGAAGGGCATAAGAGGATCCCACCTTCCTCATAAGGTGGTCCTATGCTGACTTGTTCTGTTGTAGTGATGAAACCAGTCCCGACTTCCCCTGAGTTCGTCACTGCTCTCGAGTCACTCAGCGAGCCTAGAAGTGAACCTTAGGCTTAGCCTGCCCCATCCACTGAAGTTAGATACGACACTCCTATGGGGTGCATGTTTAACTTTGTGGATGAGGTTCCAGCCTTGTCAGGGACCTTAGCAAAATTGCTGACCTTGACTCCACAAGAGCTCAATGGAGAGGACCTCGAGGGGACCTCTTCCTTAGCTCCTGTTGTGGGAGGGTTGAATGCCCCTCCTCTTAACATCCCTCCATTGTAGGCCTATCATCCATCCCCCTATGATGACCTAGAGTGGGAAGCAGATGACCTCTTGGCTGATCAATGTTAGGAGGAGGCTTCTTCTTGATCTTGTGTGTGTGTGTGTGTTTTGTGATGTGTTCCCCCATGATCGTGCTGTGTGCCTAGATGACCCTCTTCACCCCTGTTGGTGGTTGGATACAGGTGTGATTTTTGTGTTGTAAACCTTCTTCTATTTGTATCATCATTCTTCCATGTTTGTTCTTGATTTTTGATAAATTGGGGATGATGCAAAGCGTCGGGGGCATTTAGGCTTCCCTTCCATGTTGACCCAATTTTTTATTTTTACTTTGTCTTCTCGTGCATTCTTCACATGGCCTGATATAGTAGGGGGTTGATGATAGTTCATTTATATACATACATACATACATACATACATACATACATACATACATACATACATACATACATATATATATATATATATATATATGAACAGTTTTGACCCAGAAATATTAGGCTACCCCTATGCCCTTTGTTTAGGTTTTCTTTCTTTTTGCTTCTTCTTTATCTTTCTCTCTTCTTTGCTTGAGTTGTCCCTCTTATGCGTGACAACGCTTTTCATCAACGTTTCAATTTTTAGAAAACACATTCATTTCCAACAGGTCTTTTCTCAAAAATCCTCACAAAATTTTTCTTTGAAATTGTATTCTCAACTCAAAAACCTAATAGAATGTGTTTCCTTCATCATAGGTTCATAAAGAAAGGACTTAAACCTTCCTCCGAAGTGGGAACAACTTTAATCTTCCCCTCGCGTGGGGGCATATTCTTCCTTTCAAATTCCTTGATGGAGTGAACATCTTTCAAAAGGATTCCTTGATGAAGGATCAATTCAAGAGAAAGAACATCTACTTCCGAATTGCACATCCATTGAGTGGACCCTCTCTTCATGATGGGTTCCCAAGGGACCCCTTCAAAAGTTTTCAAAATTATTGACAGTTTGTGCAACTGTCTGCTCACTTGCCTACATGGCCGCTTTTTGACTCTGTAGAGTCCGCTTTCCTTTGAGCTTCCTCCATGCAAGAGATCTTGGGGGTGGCTCCCCTACAAGACTGAAAGCCTATAGGGTGCTTTCTTGGGTTCCCTCCATTTGAGAGATCTTGGGGGTTACCTTCCCTATTGGACTAAGAGCCTATAGGGTGCTTCCTAGGGTGTTCTTCATGCTCAAGTTCATGGAGAATACCTTCCCTATGGGACTGAGAGCCTATGGGGTGATTCCTTGGGTGTTCTTCATGCTTGAGTTCATGGAGAATACCTTCCCTATGGGACTGAGAGCCTATAGGGCACTTCCTTGGGTGTTCTTCATGCTCAAGTTCATGGAGAATACCTTCCCTAAAGGACCAAGAACCTATAGGGTGCTTCCTTTGGGTCTCCTCCATGCTAGAGTTTTTGGGGGACACCTTCCTTATAGGACTGAGAACCTGTAAGACACTTTCTCTTTTTCCAACTTCATAGTTCTGAGCAACTATGGGGTCCTTTGCTTACCTTGCACCTTCAAGTATGCCAAACCAAGCTCTGCTTCCTTGATGGTTTAGGTATACATTTCTAACCCTACATCTCCTTGATCTACTTTACCGAGCACTCATCAGTATTCGTTCTCACTAAAGTGGGGGAAAAATGTATAGGAGTGAATTTTCACCCCATGTCTAAATTCCCCCTTTTTTTCCCTCTCCACTTTAGAAAACCAAGTTTGGAGGTTTAATTCCACCTAAGCCCATTGCTTGCATCCCACTTGCTGCCTATTTTGAGCGTCAGTGGAGGCATTTCTATCAGGGACACCTGTATGACATGCAGACATCCACGCGACGCACTTACGTCCCTGGAAGATTCCTACAACTAAACCTACAGAGGTGTTACACTTCTCATTGGGAGTTAAGTTGTAATGTCCCCTTCAGACTACCAACCCGAATATGGCTGTTTCTTTCATCCCTTCTTCAAATTCATCCCTTCAACATGCATTAAAGATTTTGGACAACTTCAAGCACTCATTCTATCACTTCATAAGCTCACTTTCACTCACTTCAAGCATACAAGATCTCTATTGTAGCAAACACAACACTCCATATTTGGTAGAACAAGTTGGGAATGAAACACCATTGCAACTGAGGCTTGAGTACTCTCATTTTCTCCCCCAAGCAGCCTTGAGTGCTCTTGGTGGTGGTGGTAAGCTTCCCTTTCTTTCCTTCTATCACTTGGTTGAGTTAGCACTTTACTGTTTTGCAGTGCTTTTGTGCTTTTCACTATATTACTTTCTTTATCTCATTTCCTTGGTTTTCCGTGGAGGTGGAAACACCTAAATGGGGGTTTGACTGAGGTAGGCCCCTATATAGCCACCCAACACTTTCCTATCTTCTTGTGTAGGAGTATGTGCTTTCGAGGGATCAACTGGTGACTAAATTTCTTGGTGAGATCATTCTTTCCCTCTTCACTCTTGCATTTCTGCTTTATAATATTAGAGAATAATTTATTTACTTAATTGCATCATTTTGGCCCTTTAGTTAGTTAGTTGGGTCATTGGCTAGTTTTTCTAGGTTTGACCTCATCTTCACTGTTGTTTGGCCGTATGGACGCCAACGCACTTTAGAGATGCTAGCGCACAGCGTTGTCATCCATAGACCGTGCTTTTGTCCCCAGGCGGAGAGCTTCTTGAGGCGTAGTGTTAGACCTAAACATTAGCTTGCCTAGACCCACTTTGAAACTCAGGATTGGAGAGTGGTTGGAGGAATTTATAGTGCTCATCATTCTCATCCTCGTACCCTAAACATCCCATCTAGCTGAGGTAAGTTAGGGAAGCCTCTCGCGTCTTGGCCCTTCATGACCTGGGGTCTTGCACGTGGTGGTCCTCCTCTCTTACAAACGTTCAACCATTATACATGATCCATTTCATCAATATAAGATAAGAATATCCCAACACATGCAACAACATACATATTTCCTATATTTCCTTTATTCCTTCTTACTTGGAATGAAATCTACATTTTTTAGATAAAGAAAATAAACACTATAAAATAAGGTATATTGCATGTATGTGCATATACATAAATGAAAGATTTATGCATGTACACATATATGGCCTTCTATTAAAAACTGAGTATGCATATACATTCTTTTGAAAAAGAAAGATCCATACCACAAGCAGTTCTTATTGATTAGAAAGAACATTAGTTTCCACTAGAAAACTCATTCATGCACAATTTGTTCTTTAATAACAACTAGATTCAGATGAGAATGTGCATATTATAATTTATAGAATAGTCTCTAGACTTAACATTCTAACATTAAATATCATCTGGAATGTCACAAGATCATTTCATTTAAATAAATTGAAATCAACACTAGATAAGACATAGTCTATACCTTTCTAGATTCAATCTGACTTTCTTTAGAGAGTGATCATTCAGTGTTTAAATATATAACAAGGTTCATTTAGTTCTATTCTTTAATGTGAACATTCTGTAAACTTGCTACCAAGTCTTCATTTGTTTCAATGAAGGAAGCTTCAAATGGTTGTTGAGTTGGTTCAGAGTTGAAATCATACATTTCGAGGTAATTTGAAAAGATAAAAGTATTGTTCTACCCTTAGGACAACATATGTATCATTTTGTTTTAGAACAGAGTCTAGTTAAGATAACTTATTCAGAATGATTTATATCATTTGGATTTATTTGTTCTTTTCAATGAATTAATATCTAAAGAATGATAAAATTACTACCATTCAGTTAAAACATCATTTAAAAAAAAAATATTATCATTAAGAATGATATGCATGCTATCGTTTTGAATGATAAGCATGCTATCATTCAACCCTTTATATCATTAAAATCATTTATAGTCCTTTGGAACGATATGAAAACTATCATTCAAAATCTGCTTAAAGCCAGACACTGAGGATAGTGTATATGATACGCTCGGCTCTGCTAAGTCATAATAATACCGAATGATGATAACGATCTATATGTATATATGTATATATATTTATATATACTTATTAGTTTCATGTTAGAAAATTTAACATACAAAACAATGCCATTGTATTGTCTGGCTTGTTAAGGCTTGAATTAACTATCAAACAATAAAGACATCACCGAATATGGGAATGATGCGAATCGTCCCATATCTAAAAACATGATTATCAAAGATTCAACATTGTGAATAAAAAAATTGGAATCATTCCCTGTAAGATCTTGGGTTTAAGAGAACCAAAATTTCTCTGAGATGATAGGTAAATAACCCATTAGTTAAAGAGGCAGTGATATTCACATATTTGCCAGACTTTTATATGGTTCAATTTATGAAGGCATCGACAATACCAAATGGGTTAAGTTTTTGATTCAATATAATCGACAACCCTCAACATAAAATACACAACAAAACATTTCCACCCTAGTTCGTAACTCGGCTGAGATTTACTTTAAAGCATAAAACAACATCCTTTTTGGTGACTTTCCACCTAGACATAGTGAAGAGTATGAGCCATACAAACTCTACTTGCAAATAAAATGGGTTATACACAACCAGAGAGGCTTTCATATAAAAGATTCGACCAGTAGTATCGGTTTGCAAATGAAATAGGGGAGATCAAAATTTGGATGAGAGACATGATTATGCCAAAAAAGAGGTTGATGCCAAAATGGTAGACCCATCGACCGACGCATGCAAAGACCCATTCACAGAGAAAAGGAAAATGAAATAGTTTCCAATAGAAATACATTTGTAAAAGGAAAAATTAGAGAATTTCGATGAAGAAAGGAAAGCCACGATAAGCAAAGGAAACTTGCTAAAAATGATCCTACCTTTGCTTTTTCTCACAAACGATGGAGACAAAGTATGAAGATAAATTTGTGAAATATTCAAATATTCTTTTCCTCCTTTCCCTCCCAAGTCGACCTTCTCTTTTCTCTTGCTTTTTGGATGGTTTTTCCCTTTTCGTGCTATGTTTTTTTCCTTTTAGCATTTGCATGATTTTTTACTTTCTTGAATCTACGTTTTCCCTAAAATTGGAAAGCTCCATTATGTTAGATGATACCATACCTCTTGCAATGAGGTTCTCTCCTCTATTAGGGGTTATAGGCAGCCCTCTATCCGCTCAAATCCATTTAAAAAAAAATTAAAATAAACAAAATGCTTTTTGATTGCATTTGGTGGTTTTCAAACACTTATCTATTAAATGAATTAATAATTTTTAAAGAATGAATAAATATTTCCTCATTTTTTCTTATTATTTATTTATTTTACAAGAAATCTGCTCTTAATTCTAATTAAAAGGATTTAATTCAAATCATTCTCTTAACAACTCAAGAGCAATAAATATATAAACGAGATATATTCCAAACACTATCATTTTCTTTTCTTTTGTATTGTGAATAGCATCAAATAGTCAAGGTAAAGCAAATGATCTATAAATTTGTTTCCCATAAGCTTATCTATTTAGTCATCGACACATTTCACATGAAAATGATATCTACCAAATTACAAAAAATCTAATGTAGATATTATGATTTTTCAGTGGTGTGTGCGCATTCCAGATTCCAACATGCTTATTGATTGTCATTCAGCTAAATACTCCTACCTCAACCATGTTCTTGGTCCTCAACCTATTCCTGTATTCACACACTTGCACTTGCAAAGTTTCATTAGTAATCATTAACCAATGTTTGAAATGAAAATATTTCATTCTACATCATAACATTCACCCTTCTTATTCATTCATATGGATATAGATATATTTCATATGACATTGAAATCTTAAATTTATCACAAGTCAAAAATGATAAATTTATTTTTCCATAAATATTTAAATAACTTAACATTATTAAATGTAAGCAAAATTTGAGACGTGACATCCTTCCCCACTAGGAAGAGACATTGTCTCGATGTCTTATTAGACAAAATTGAATTAAATATATCTATTGCAACATTCAACCATTTTATTGGCGGTTATCTCTTGGACCGAGCTACATGTTGAGCCTTAAGCGTGCATGCTTAAGTGGACTATGGGATCATCTTCTTTGTGTAATTTTCTGCTTGGGGGGGGGGTTTATTATGAGTTCGGGGGGTTGTTTCTTTCTTCTCTGTGCAATCTTTATTTTTTTGTTTGTACAGGATTTTCAATCCTTCTTTTTTCTTCCGTGCTGCTTGTTGGTGGAGTTTTGGGCTTGGTATGGCCTGTTGTTGGTATGTTGGGGCTTCTCTTTGTTTGAGCCTCTATTTGGGCACATGGGGAGGCTATGATTTGTCTACCCGGGTCTTTCTTTGGCAGCGATGATTGCTGGCTTGAGGGACGGTGTGTGGGGTTTTTTTTGCATGCTCGGTGGGTGGGAGTTTGAAGCGGTCAAGTTGTGGGAAGTTGTGTTGTCCAATTAGGACTATCGGGTGGGGTTCCCATGGAATTGAATGTTGGGATGGATGAGGTGCCGGGGGATGATGCGATGATGGAGGTGGGTGATGGGGTTCCCACTTCATCTTCTCCTAGAGTGGGCTTGTCCAGGATCGATGTGTTTAAAGTGCAAAAGATTAATGGATGTTTGGAAAGGGCTCAAGTGCACCCAGTGGTGGTGATTCAAAAGGAAGCGATTGCAGAGGATTTAGACTATTACAGTAAGCATGTTTTAATCTTCAAGTTTTTGGGGATGAGGGTCTCTCTTCCTTTCCTTGACCCTTGGATTTAGAGGACATGGAACCCAGAGGGGGATTTCAAGGTTCTATTAGCTACAAATAACTTCTTCTTGGTGGATTTTTCATGCATTTTAGATCGAAATAAGGCTTTTGAGGGTGGCTTGTGCTTTTATAATCAGGTTGGATTGTTCATTAAACCATGGAATGTGGGATTTAACTCATTGGAAGAGTTGTCGTCCAAGGTCTTAGTTTGGGTTCATCTTCCTCGGCTGCCGCTTGAATGTTGGAGGAGAGATATTCTACATTCTATTGCCATGTTGTTGGGAAAACTGATTGGCCCCTCTTAGCAGACTCTAGAGAAGAGGATCTTTTCCTATGAATGTGTTTATGTGGAGATTGATTTGAGTCATCCTTTTCCCGACTCTATTGATCTAACAGTGGGGTCTAGTTCCTGGAATCAACCATTAGATTATGAAACTTTTTTGTTTAGATGTCGTTTATGTCGAGAGTATAGCCATCTTCAGAGGAGGTGTTCACATGCTATTAGTGTAGGTAAGTCAGGTAATAGGATGGCTCCATCAAATCCAAGATCCGAAAAAGGGCAAAGGACCCATGTAGGGGGTGACTCCAGATAAGTATGGGTTTGTGCTTGTTAGGCCTTGAAACAAAGGCTGAGGTCAGAAGAGGACTTTTTGGGATTGCCATGAGGAGGGGATGTTTAATAGGTTTGATGCACTGGATGACTTAGTTCACGAGGAGGGGATATCTCCTGACATGCATGTGGATGCCCCCCCTTTCACTACTCATAATTATGAGCCTATGGTGGTTACGACTATGGTTCTTGGCCCTATGGAGGCTCCTGAGGAAGTGAGGTATTCTTTGGCTCCCTCACCTAATGTTAGGCTTGGGGATCCTTGTGTGTTGGCTAGTACTTCTTTGGTCTCTATTATTGTTGGTGCTTGCCCTACTGGAGGTTCAGGTTCTAGAGTTTCTGGAAAGAGTAAAGCTTCTACTTCTTGCCCTATTCTGGGTGTGCAACAAAATCCCTTGAAAAAAGAGTGCTTCTGATAAGTCCCTGAAGGAGGGTAGGAAGAAAGATCAGGAGAAAGTTAAGTTGGTCGATGAAATTTTGGTTGAATCTAGGTCAAAGAAGACATTGGATACTCACTTCTCTCACCCTTCATGATGATTGTGCCATCATGGAATGTGAGAGGTATGAATAGCATCCCTAGACAAAAGGCTATTCGGGACTTGGTTCGTGCTCATTCTCTGGATTTGGTTTTCCTTCAGGAGACAAAGTTATATGTGGATAGTATACTGCAATGTGCATCTAAGGTTTGGAAAAGAGGGTTATGTCAATGTGTGGGTGCACAAGGGAGCTCTGGAGGTCTTGCTTTCTTTTGGGATACTCGACGAATCTCTCCTATTTGGTGGTTCTCTTGTAGATTCTCCATTTCTCTTGTTGCGATTAGTTTGGAGACGGGGGAAGGAGTTTTTCTTTCCAACATTTATGCTCTGATGGATGTCCCTGGTAATATTCTCTTGTGGCCTCATATCAATTTTTTGAGATCATTAGATCCATTTCTTCTCTGGATTATGGCAGGTGACTTCAATTCAATTGCCTCTCTCGAGGAGAAAAGAGGGGGAGTGCCTCGTTTGGACCTCTCCTTTGATATTCTTAGGGAGAATTTGGCTTAGATTCAGTTGGTGGATA
This sequence comes from Sequoia sempervirens, assembly GCA_007258455.2. Taxonomy (NCBI): domain Eukaryota; kingdom Viridiplantae; phylum Streptophyta; class Pinopsida; order Cupressales; family Cupressaceae; genus Sequoia; species Sequoia sempervirens. Next base: position 280,964,550 of record VDFB02271358.1, read on the forward strand.
TTAAACCTTTGAATGGCATGTTTACTTGGAATAATAGGAGGCTTGGGGATGAATCCATTTCTAAAAGATTAGAGAGGTTTTTGGTTTCCAGTTTTTGGGTTGGTGACAAGTGGTTATCAAGCTCTGAAATTTTAATTGGTGGGAATCAAATCATTGGCTGATTAAATTCTCTGCCTGTTTGGCTGGTGGTTCTAGAAAACATAATTTTAGATTTGAGCTTATGTGGCTCAGGGAGGAGAGTCTTCTTGACCTGGTTTCTCAATGGTGGATTGAAGGATGACCAACTTTTGGTATGACTATGTACTCCTTTTTGAAGAGGCTTCAATATGTGAAGTATAAATTAAAACATTGGAATAAGTATCAGTTTGGCAATGTGTTCCAAAGGAAAAGGGCTACCCAGGAGCACTTGGATTCTATTACAAGGGATATTTGGGATCAAGGTCTTGATGTGGATTTGAGTAGATTAGAGGATAGTGTGGTTAAAGACCTAGAGGAATGGGAGCTTCGTGAGGAATTTTTTTGGAAACAAAAGGATCATGTTGATTGGCTTCAGGAAGGGGATAGGAATACCTCCTTATTTCATAACTTGGTGAAGGCTCGAATATAGGGTAACATTATTTCTTCTCTTCACTCTCTTGAGGGTTCTGTTCTTTCTTCCTCGTTGGAGATTTCTAGTGAGGTGGTCCACTTTTTCTTTGGTCTCTTTTCTGAAGATACCCCAATTGCTTGTGAGGAAGAAGCTTCTATCTTGGCTTGTATTCCTCCTTTGGTGACTATAGATATGAATGCCTCTCTTCTTAAGCCTATTTCTTTGAAGGAGTTGGAGGAGGTGGTGTTTCAGTTGAAAAAAGAGAAGGCTCCTGGTCTAGATGAGTTTCCGACAGAGTTCTTTCAGGAATTTTGGGAAGTGACCAACCTTGATTTGTTGGAGGTTGTGCAAGAATCTCTAAGGAATAAGAAAATGTTGAGAGCCATGAATGCCATGTTTATTGCTCTTATCCCAAAATGCGAGGGTGTTGATTCTCTAGATATTTTTTGACCAATTTCTTTGTGTAATGTGGTATATAAAATCATCACAAAGCTAATTGATGAGCATCTGAAGCCATGGTTGGATAAGTTGATCTTGGAAGAACAAGGGGGATTCGTTGCGGGTAGATAGATTTTGGATGGTATAGTTATTGTGGATGAGACTATTCATTCCATGGCCTCTTCAAAGGAAAAGGTTATGTTTATAAAGTTGGACATGGCTAAGGTGTATGACAAAGTTAAATGGAGTTTTTTGACCAAAATTCTGGGAGCCTTTGGGTTCAGTAGGGAGTGGATTGATTGGGTCATGAGCTATGTGATGAAATCCTCTTTCTCTATTCTCATAAATAGAGAGGCCTCTAATCTGTTTGGTGCTTCTAGAGGTCTTCGACAGGGGGATCCCTTATCCCCATATTTGTTCATTCTAATGGCTGAGGGTTTGGGGAGGTTCATTAAGTCTCGAGTTATGGATGGGCTCATTCAAGGATGGAAATGGAGCAACTCTCTCCCTCCTCAAACCCATCTTTAGTTTGTGGACAATTCGACTTTGATGGGTGCTGCTAAGGTGGCTGAAGCTATTGCTTTTCTAAAAATGTTGGATTGTTACTTGGCTGCCTTAGGTCAAAGCATAAATGAAAGCAAGTTTTGCATTTATTTCTTTAATACCCCCATACTTATCCAATAACATATTTCTAGGATCTTAAGGTTTTTGGTGGGAAAGCTTCCCTTTATCTATCTTGGTATCCCTTTGGATGTGCGCCCGCTTCCCTGGCATTTTTGGTAGGATGTGATTGATAAATTCTGAGGGCTAGTTTGTCTTTGGACGTATAGATGGCTATCTACAACTGGTAGAGTTACTCTATGGAAGTCTGTGGTACATGCCTTACCTATATACAGATGCTTTGTGATGACTACTCCCTCAAGTTTCATCAAAGACTTTGAGGGGCTCTGTAGGCAGTTTATTTGGTCGAGTAATCTCCTTTCAAGGAAGTGGAGATTAATTAAGTGGGAAGTTGTTTGTCGGCCAAAGCAAGATGGTGGTATAGGATTACACAAGGAAAATTGGAATGGGAAAGATTTGGATGCTAAGCTGTATTGGAGATGGTGTTCACACCAGCATTAGTCTTGGGCCAGGATCCTTACTTTCAAGTACCTTGGGGGGGTGGATGGTGCTGAGGTTCCTTGATTTAGTCTTTTGGGGAAAGGTTATATGATCTGGGATACTCTCAAGAGGGGAGCCATGCTGGTTAAACTTGACCTATTTTGGATCTACAACAGAGGTTCTGATGCTCTTTTTTGGCATGACTCATGGGATGGTTTCCTGCCTATTCTCTCCTTGCATCCTCACTTGGAGGATTTGTGTTGCCAAAAAATGTACACTTTGCTTGATATGGGAATAATTGATGATAAATTGGACTTAATGAGGCCTTGATTTGGTGTTGTGAGGTGTTTACACATCCACACTAGGTCTTGGGCCCTTGAAAATTGAATAAAATGCATTTAATGTCTTGTAAAGGTGTTGAAACACATCTTCACACTTTTTGAGGACCATAATATTATAATTCACCTAAATAACCTTACCAAGACCTATTTCAAAGTGTTGTAAAGTCTTATATCAAAATTTCACACTTTCCTAGGCTTGTCATAAATATTTGCACCTATCTTATGCTTTAAATGACCCCTTTATGCACTTATAGGCCTTAGTTAAGTGTCTTGTTGAAGAAGAACCTGATAAGCAACATTTAATACATCTTAATCTTTGACATCCACTCAAAATTTCCCAGGTGGACCAAGTCACCACCTTGGGCGACTTAGTCCCATTTGGCACAAAAATGAAAATTAGTTCAAATTTCTTTTGGGTTTTTATTCTTTAAGACCTAAGGTCGGCCTCTGATGAGGTATTCTTCGAGAATTTAGGCATAAGAGTGTATAAATAAGTGTTTTTATCCTCATTTTATATCCTCTCCTACAATCTCCTAACTCATCTTAAGTCATAACTCCTTATCATTCATCACTCATCATGTTCTCAAGTCAAAGCAAGCTAGGGTTTTATCATTGCAAGTTATCAAGATAGCTTTCAAAGACATTCAAGAGAAAATTATTCATGTTTTGCTATAGAAATTCAAGATCAAACATCATGGAAAGTATCTATCTCCATTTTTTCATGCTTCATTACATTCTTTCTTCATTTGGTTTAATTACCTAAAAAGGGGTTTGACCAAGGCAAACCCCCATACCCTAATAATCAACATTTTCTCCTTCTATCTTTGTGTGTTTGCAGATTTAGGTACTTTAAGGGTTTGAAGATCATTGAAGAATAAATTAAACTCATTGAAGACATCTATTTTTTGACCTAGCTAAAGTATCAATAAAAAGTCACCTTTAGGCCCAAAAATCAGAGTTTTAGAAGCGGACACCTATGGAAACCATAGTGCAGACCTAGGGCTTCCATTTCCACTTCCAATTTTTAGAGATTCATAAGTGGACTAAGTCACCACTTTGGGTGACTTAGTCCCATTGAACTTGAATTTCAATGATTTTTGAAGATATGGATACCTATTTGGTAGAAACTGGTTTCTGGGTAGTTTTTCCAGATTCGGGACTAAGTCACCTAGACTGGCCTAAATGTCCCGTCAAGCTTAAAAATCAAAATTTCTAGAGTTTTAGAGTTGCTTCAAGTTTTAAACACACTTCCAGGTGCACACCTTTTTTCTTACAACTTTCTATTTGGTTTTATTTTCATTTCTAGCTTATTTAGTTCATGTTTGCATATCACAATGTATTTTCCAACACTTTACATTTTCATAGTTTTGCATCATTAGATTACTTCAATTTTAGATTATTACATGAGTACATCTTAATTAGACATAATTACATCTCATTAACATAGTCTTGAATGTAAACCCTCACATTTTGGTAACCCTTTCCATTCCCTTTTCTCCTTTTAGGTGAAAAATCCTAGGAGGAAATCATTGTGAAACGGGTAAACCAAAATCATCATTTACATTTTGGTGAACTTGACTTTTGAATCCCTTCTTTTCAGCTATGGAGTCATTCATTTCCTAGGTTTGCTTCTATTAACATTGCATTGCATGTTGCATTGGTTAAAGTGCATCCCAGGGTTTTCAATTGCATTAGTGAAAAAGTTTATAATAGCTTGCATTTTTGCATTGCAAATCTCTGAAATTTTACATTTGCATCTTAAGACTATATTGTATAGTATAGAGACCATCAAAATCCATTAGAAAAATTTGAAAAATCTCAAAAAAATCCCTACTGGGACTAAGTTGCCACATTGGGAAAATTAGTCCATGTTCACCCCTAAAACAACCTTTTACATAGCTGAAAACCCTATTTTTATGCTTTTGTTTGATGCCCATACCTATCTATATCAATTGGCCAAGTTTTTGTCCCATGCATTCTAGTAAAACTAGCTCAAATTATTTCATTTCATACATGGTTTAAATTTCACATTTGCATTCTCATTTGTTACATAGCATAATCAGTCAATTATCATCTGAAAATTGCATTTCATTTTATCATTTTACATTGCATTTTGAGTCAGCATAGATTGTTCTTTTAAAATGGTATTTTTAATCTTCTCCAAATTTGTAAAGAAAAATTTATTCAATAAGCATGATCGTCATTCATTCAATGCATTTCCTAGTTATCCGAGTCTCTTAGCACAAGAGAGTGATGACAATGTTAACTTTAAACTCACACCTCTTCTATCTCCCTCATTTGTGTGAATAACATGATAGAAGAACATACACACATAGATACTTATGATGATCATAATTGTGCTTCTCCAAATACCTCTCCTTTTAGTGACAAAGGTATCTTGGAAAAAGAAGATACAATCATTGAGCATCATGAGGATCTTGTTTATTCTTATATTCACTCCCTTTGGGACAATATTAGAAAACAACAAGAAGAGATCATAGAGACATTTCTAAACATCACTTTACCCAATCTCCATTCTCCTTTTCTTGTGAAAATGATGGGATTATAAATATTGAGGGAATGTTGAGGTTAGATGATCAAATATTTAAGGCCTCTAACAACCCTCTTTTGCAAAAAATTAGGGAGCAAAGAAATGAACTTATAAATGATCACGATACTCTTACTTATTCTTCTCTTAGTATCTCTCATAACTATGAAGATGATACTTTGATGTTAAAAGACACAATAAATGAAAGTCATGAGAATATTGTCCCTCCATTCCCTAATGTTCCTATCTTATGGGAGGATTTATTTGGTAAGAATGCACACCCTAATGGTCCTTCTCTTGATGCCTCCCCCACTCGTGATGAAGCTACTTTACAAATTTCAACCTTGGAAGAACATATTATAAGCTATCATAGTGGGATAGATAATATGGTACGTGAACTTGAGACCTTAGAGAAACATGGAAATGAAATAGATTCTTCCCCGACTCCCCACTATCGATACACGTGAAAATCCACCCATAACTCATGATCTTTGTGATTGTCCTTTCATATAAATCACACCACCACACCAACCTTCCCTAAACATCAATACTATCATAAGCCATCCTTCTAAGACACCTTTAACAGTTGTCCATCTTGAAATCCTCGACACTAGTGGTCTTGCAAATCATCCTTTCCACAACATGATGCAAACAACAAACTCTTTGCTTTATGTCAATGTCATCTTGAAAAACACTAATAAATGGCATTCATTCGATTCTCCAACCTCTTGTAAAAGTGAGAAAAATACATTTGATTCTAAGCAAGAAATCTCTTTGATAACCACAACACACACTACTTTTCCCATTGATCAAGAGAGTATCTTGTTGAGACCTACCCAAGATCACTTGATCTTCCTTTTTCCAAAAACTTGCAAGAAACATTATTCTACGACTTCTGTTTGCAAATATCATCGAGTTCATGGTCATTCCACTAATGAATGTAAAGCTTTGAGTTGTAAAATCCAACATTTTCTGGAGTTTGCTATGCTTCCCTCTGTGGGGGCACCTAATTCCTCTAATTGATATTGATTTTCACTCTAACATGTATTTTATTTTGGCTCACCTTTGTCCTGCACTAAGTGGGGGCAAGGGGTTAGGTAGCCTTGTCCTCTTATGTCACTTGTCATTTCCTCTTTTGGCTAGCCATTAACCTTTCATGAACATATTAGAGTAAGCTTGGGATGTGGATGACATGCCTTAAGTTGGATTGCATGTGCAATACTTCCCCTTTTCATGACGTAGCTTATCAGAAACATATGACTTGGCATAGGGCTTTCTGAGTAAGCTCTCATAATCCTCTTCTACTTTAAAGAAATTTCTCACAGAACGATGTGTAGAAACTACTTTAAAGTGGGGGCATACATAGACATCTTTTTTTGCAAATTTCATGGCTTGATTTACTTTTTCTTGTGATGTGTCCTCTCCTTGGTGGTGTCATTGGGTTGATTCCTTCCAAGAGTGTACGATCAATTGAAGTGGCCTGATGCGAACAAAGCATCCCATGGATAATGATTTGACAAGGGAATAACAATCAACTGAAGTGGCCTGATGCGAACGAGGCACCACAGGGATAACGATCTGACACCCTGAATTGTCCTCTCTTGGAGACATTAGGCACAATGATCCCTAAGAAGAATATCTTACATGAACAAAGAAAAATACCCTTCAACAAATTTTTTACATGACATTCAAAACATTTACAAAAGCATTACATTATGGTGCCTTATCAATGTTATGAAGAGCATAACTTTGGTATGGTTAGTATAGTGGGAAGCTGACACATTGGCATGAATTTCTCATTATATGGTGGGAAGCTGACACACTGGCATGACTTTCTCACTAAACCACTTCTTTGGGACAACTCACCTCGCGAACGACCTAATGTTCTGTGGCCCCAGAGTGAGCGCATCTTTGATCCACCTCATCTTTCTTTCCTTTAGTTCTTGTCATTACATGATTGTGTATCTTATTTTGCTGCATATCATTCACCTTGCATGTGTCCTTTCATGCTTATGTTGGCTTGACTTAGGATCTTAGATCCTAGGGGCTTGTGCAATCTCCTTTGATCTTTGTCATTCTTTGTCATCTGCATTGGTATGATTGGACTCCTCTTGAAAGGATACTTTAGCGAGAGTTTGAAGCAAGTTCATCCTATCACTAAAGTGGGGGCTTAATGTGTTGCCATAAAGTGTATAATTTTCTTGATATGGGAATAATTGATGATAAATTGGACTTAATGAGGCCTTGATTTGGTGTTGTGATGTGTTTACACATCCACACTAGGTCTTGGGCCCTTGCAAATTGAATAAAATGCATTTAATGTTGTCTTGTAAAGGTGTTGAAACACATCTTCACACTTTTCTAGGATCATAATGTTATAATTCACCTAAATAACCTTACCAAGACCTATTTAAAAGTGTTGTAAAGTCTTATAACAAACTTTCACACTTTCCTAGGCTTGTCATCAATATTTGCACCTTTCTTATGCTTTAAATGGCTCCTTTATGCACTTATAGGCCTTAATTAAGTGTCTTGTTGAAGAAGAACCCAATAAGCAACATTTAATACATCTTAATCTATGAAATCCACTCAAAATTTACCAGGTGGACTAAGTTTCCACCTTGGACGACTTAGTCCCATTTGGCACAAAAATCAAAATTAATTCAATTTTTTTTCGGGTTTTTATTCTTTAAGACCTAAGGTCATCCTGTGATGAGGTATTCTTCAGGAATTTAGAAATAAGAGTATAAATAAGTGTTTTTATCCTCATTTTAAATCCTCTCCTACAATCTCATAACTCATCTTAAGTCATAACTCTTTATCATTCATCACTCATCCTGTTCTCAAGTCAAGCAAGCTAGGGTTTTATCATTGCAAATTATCAAGATAGCTTTCAAAGACATTCAAGGGTAGATTCTTCATGTTTTGCTACAAAAATTCAAGACCAAACATCATGGCAAGTATCTAACTCCATTTTTTCATGCTTCATTACATTCTTTCTTCATATGGTTTAATTACCTAAAAAGGGGTTTGACCAAGGCAAACCCCCATACCCCAACAATCAACATTTTCTCCTTCTATCTTTGTGTGTTTGTAGATTTAGGTAATTTAAGCATTTGAAGATAATTGGAGAAGAAATTGAAGACTCATTGAAGACATCTCTTTGTTGACCTAGCTAAATTATCAATAAAAAGTCACCTTCAGGCTCGAAAATCAGAGTTTCAGAAGCGGACACCTGTGGAAAACCAGAGTGTAGACCTAGGGCTTCCATTTCCACTTCCAAATTTTTAGAGATTTAGAAGTGGAATAAGTCACCACTTTGGGTGACTTAGTCTCACTCACCTTTACTTTCAGTAATTTTTGAAGATATAGATACCCATTTGGCAAAAACTGGTTTCTAGGCAATTTTTCCAGATTCGGGACTAAGTCGCCCAAACTGGCCTAAATGTACCATTAGGCTTAAAAATTAGAATTTCTAGAATTTCAGAGTTGCTTCAAGTCTGCAACACACTTCTAGGTGCACACCTTTTTTCTTACAACTTTCTATTTGGTTTTATTTGCATTTTTAGGTTATTTAGTTCATGTTTGCATATCGCAATGTATATTCTAACACTTTACATTTTGATAGTTTTGCATCATTAGATTACTTCAATTTTAGACTATTGCATTAGGACATCTTAATTAGACATAATTACATCTCATTAACATAGTCTTGAATGTAAACCCTCACATTTTGGTCCCCCACCCGATCCCCTTTCTCCTTTTAGGTGAAAAACCCTAGGAGCAAAGCATTGTGAGGGGCAAATCAAAATCATTGTTTACAAGATTTATGTAGGAATTTTCTTTAGGCTGGTTGGAGTAGAGTGATGGATTTAAAATCTCCTCAAGATTTGGGGCAGACTATTGTCTACCAGTGAAATGATATGCAGGAGTGGCCCTTGGGTGGATCTTTGGAGGATAGGAGGGAGTTGTCCTCTATTTTGGCCGATAGAGTTTGTTGTTCTCTTCCAGAGAGGGATGTGCTAGCTTGGGGTCCGGGTCCTAAAGGGAAGTACACTGTTGCTTCAAGGTATTGTGTTTTGGACAAAAAGGCCTTAGGTAGTGTCGAGGTTCCTTCGTGGAAAAATATCTGGAATAAATTCTCTTGGCCAAAATGTAATTTCTTTTCTTGGCTGGTGGTGTATGGTGGGTGCTTGACTTGGGATAACCTCTGGAAGTGGGAATTTCAAGGTCCCTCATTATGTTTCCTTTGTCTAAAATATGTTGAAAGTATTCCTCATCTTTTATTTCAGTGGCCGTTTGCTAGGACTATTTGGAATTTTTTGTGGGAGGCTTGGAATTTACCGTGCAGGAATCCCTCTTCTCTTGATGAGTTTTGGCAGAATATTGGGTCCATTTTGTTGAAGAGTTTGTTTTTCCACACAATGTGGCCTATTGGTTCCAGTTTGATTATTTGGCACATTTTGTTGGAGCACAACCATAGGATCTTTTTGGATAAGATGTTGTTGGTAGGTCAAGTTTGGGTTCATATTCTGGGGGCCTTACATAAGACTTTGTATGCTAAATGTGACCTGTCAGTCCCGGTGGATCTTGGAGATATTGGAATAATTCATAATTTGGGGATTTTTATTGGTGGTACTGGAAGGCCCAAGATTGGATGAGGCAGGTGTTCTAGAGGGAAGGTCTTCAGGGGGGAATTGGATGCTTCCTCCCACTAGAGTTTTGAAAATCAATACGGATGGGTCTGCTAGGGGTAATCCTAGGCTCTCTAGCGTTGGTGGGGTGGGAAGAGATAGTTCTGGGGTGGTTGTGTTCTTCTTTTCAGAGTATAGGGGGAAACACTCTAATAACCTTATGGAGGCCTTGGAAATTATTTTGGGCATATGCCCTCAGTTAGAAAAGGATTATATGTGAGTCAAATTCTCAGGTGGTCATAGACTTGATAAATAGATGACAGTTTGAGGATGTTAGTTGGTAGCTTGCAATGGTGGCTAAGCAAATCACCAGTCTTGGAGAATTATTGGATTCTATCACCTTCTCTCATATCCCTCGGAAATGGAATAAGGTGGCTGATGGGTTGGCCAAATGGGCTTTTGAGAAGAATGGGACTTGGTTGGTGGATGATTGGGATAGCTTACCGGGGGATCTTGCCCAAGATTTGGAGGGTTGGGTTATCGAGGATATGAGATGTTGCATGATCACTTCTTCATTTCTTGTATGATGGTTCTTGACCCTTTTGGGTTCTTTCCTGCTTTATGCTTTGTACTGTTCTACTTGATTAATAAAGTTTTTACCCTCTTTTAAAAAAAAAAAATTCAGTCATTTTATAATTCAAGCCAAACATCATAACATGGAAATCTAAAACTCTAGAACAATAATATCTCAATGAAATATTTAAAGTCTATCTAGAAATCAAATGATGAAAGGAGAGTTCTATCTCCTCCACATCCTCCCATGTAGCACTGTCATTAGAATATTGATCCCATTGGACCTTATATCAAGCAATGTCTCTATTTCTAAACTTGATGTTGCATCTATCCTGAATTATAATGGGCTCCACTAGCACCACTCCTAGATCTTGCATCTATAGGAAATGCCGATAAAGTATGTGAGATACATCTATATGATATAGCTTAAGCAAAGAAACATGAAATACATTATGGAGTCGAGCTAGAGTAGGTGTTAGAGCAAGTCAGTGTGCAACCGAGTTAATCACTTCTAACACATCAAAAGGACCCACATATCTCAGAGCCAACATGGAAGATTTTCCAAAATTAATAGAGAACTTCTATGGATTGACTCTTAAATTTTTTTTATCCCCTTTTGAAAATTATTTATTTAGGTTCTATTCGTGTTGGCATGACTTTTCTGTCTATCTACTGCTTCCTCTAGTCTACCTTTGATGAGTCTAATTTTCTTTGCCATCTCCTTAAGCATTTCAGGACCCATAATGATCCTATCTTCCAACCTATCCCAACTAATGGGTGTTCGAAACCTTCACCCATAAAGAGCCTTGAAAGGTTCCGTACATAAATATGCATGAAAGGAGTTGTTATAGGAAAATTCTACCAATGGTAGGTACTCTTCCTATTTATACAGTTGGTCCATGCAATACATTCAGAGAAGATCCTCTACTACCTGATTAACTCTCTCTATTTGGTTGTTGGTCTAAGGATAATATACCGAACTAAAATTCAACTTAGTTCCCAAAGCTATAGTGAAGGTTGTCCAAAATCTAGACATCATCTGAGTATCTCTGTTGGATATGATAGTCTCAGGAACTCCATGCAAACGAAAGATCTCTTGGAAAAATTTCTTGGCAAGGTCAAGGATCCATCCTTAAGGTTCCCTGGAATGAAATGTGCCACCTTAGTCAATTTATCGGCTACTACCAAAATGACATCATGCCTATTTTTACTCAAAGGTAACCCTTGTATAAAGTCCATGTTGATCACCTACCACTTGTACTCAGGTATATCATGAGGATAGAGAAGCTCTACTGGATGCACATGTTTAGCCTTAACTCGTTGACACTCCAAGCATCTGGCTACGTATTCAATAACATCCTTTCTGAGTTTTGGCCAAAATTACAATGATTTCAACTTGGTGATCATCTTGACAACTCTAGGGTGTCTTGAATAAGGTGCATTATGGATTTCCTCCAAGAAAATTTTTCTAAGATCTCTAGAATATAGAATATACATCCTTCTTTGATATCTTAGGATTCCATCTAATTCAATCTCATACCCATCAAATCGACGATCTGAGGGATTCTCTTCTAGAGCTTTTTTTACTCTTTCATAGTGCTCATATCCTTGCAAGTGTTGCATCACTTGTTGCCTTATATTGGATATTTTTGTGGTTATAGCCTCTAGATGTGATGTAGGACAAAAAAGTATCGTTTCAAAAATTTACAAAATCTCCAAAACTAGCTATAGTTTGATGTTGAAACACAAATTTGGTATTAAAATCAATTGACAACAAACTTTAACCAAAGAAACAATTTTTTCTTTTTCACCCAATTCATATACCATAGTATATTTCTTCAATATAACAAATTTATTACATTAGATTCTCCCATCAATTTATGCAATATTTACATTGACAATAAATTCAAACTCCTCTTGCTTCAACATACAAAACTAGTCAAGAAAACACAGAGCAAGTTCACCCTTCTCAACTCAATCGGCCTACTTATTATCCTTCCTCTGGCATCTTCTATTCACTACTATGCTCACACCAATCTTCACTTGGTGCTTGCGTCTTCTCCTCCCTTAAGGCTGCATGCCTTCTCTTCCTCAACCTACTATGTCCTCACCTTGGGTCGATGTCTCTTTCCTCATGGGCTCTATTCTCTCCTGAACAGCTTGCTATTCAAACCTTTTATTCCTTTCTCAATGACTCCACTCACTGGTTTCTTCTCTCTCATCACATGGGTTCAAGGACACACCACTTTGTGTGCCTTCTTGTTCACCTTGTCTCAACAACATTCTCTCCCTTACTGGCTACTGCTCCTTTTCACACACTGCCTTGTTGTTTTTACCTACCAATTTCCTTTTGCTTTCAGTTGATTCGTATCTTGGAAGATGAAAAGGAAAAAAAATACATTAATTTTCAAATGCAAACTAGCATGTATCGATATTTCCCAAAAACATATTTTTAAACTTCTATCTTGTTTTATATACCACGCCTTTTTTCAATGCTGGTTGACTCTTGCCTTTTTCAATCCTTCGTTAGCTAAAGATGAAAGGCGTAATTTAAAATTTGATTTCTCTTTTTAAATTTTGTAGTTTTAATACCAAATGGATAGTAATATTGTAGCTTATGAGACATCGTTATCCTTGAAGCACTTTGATGATCAAGTTATGTGCTCTAACTATGCTTTCACACTAGTGTATTGGAAATTACTAATTTATACTTTGCATATACAAGAAAAAGATAGTGAAGGTTAGCCTTACGCTAGACAATTACAAAAGACACCTAATTCCATGTCTCATTCAATTGTAGAGTTTAAGAGGTTTAAGCATAGAGGATAACCAAACAAGAAAACAAACCAAAATTTGAAGAAACTCAAACCAATAAATTTTTTTGGGTGGTGCTGATTGCCTATTCACTCATGTGCTCCTGCACCAGACACATTGGGTAAGTGAAATGTTCCTTGAGTTGAGAAACTCAGGAACATTGAAAGGTGCATGGTGTAGACACGTAAAATGTACTGATTGACATTGCATATATGATCCCGACTACTAACACCATTTCATCCTAAATCATCCCTCGGTCTAACCATTTAATTGAACACATTTGTTTGATTAAATTCATCAATTTTCCTCCCTTAATTAAATAGATCATTTATCTGATTAAGTCATTCTCTCTTGTTAATTAAATCAATCAATCTAATTTAATTATCCCTATTTAATTAAATAATTAATTTTGTTTGATTATTAAATCCCTAAAGTTTATCTCATTAATTTAAATAAATTAAAACCTTATTTGATTTGATCTAACTTCATCTCCTTTAATTAATCTTGAAATCATATTCTTCTCATTTTTGATTCAAATCAATTCGTAAATTTAAGTAAAAAATGTCACATCCTCTAATCTCTCATTAAATTAATTAACCTTGATTAATTTAATCTCATCTCATGTCTCATCCTCTAGCTTTTTCCACTTGCACGTGAAAATAGATTTGATTCATTTATTAAATCTATATTTTCTCTCAACATGGCATAAATAGAGAATATTCCCTCAATTTGAATTCAAAATCCAAGTGGACTTAGTCCTTCCAAAAAGGCATTTATTTCATCTTACATTTCCTTGTGCATTGAGCCAAGTGGCATTTAAGGCATTCCTTTTCCCTCTTACATGTCATTTCAACATTTTCAAAATTCAAATATTGCATTAATGGGCACATTCATCAAAACTTGCACATCCTTCATCCACTCACATTTAGACAAGTGGCACCTTGCCATTGGTTGAATCTTTGTACCACATTGCTTCATTTTGGGAATTCTTTCATCTCAACATTCTATAAATAAGAGGCTTCATTCCTCATTCTATCATCCACAACTTGAGTAAACTTACTATACTCAAATCCATAGAAATCTTCATCCATATCATTGAGTTTATAGCTAGGTTATGTAGATTTTATCTTGGAGCATTCATCAATCTTCATCAAAGTGGATCACTCTTCATCACCAATCAACAAAGCTTGCATAGGAGTTGGGAAAGGGCCAATTTCCACATCAAATTTGCACCAACTCCCCCAAGAGATCAAGAGTTTTCATTTCATTTGAATAGGATTTAATATTTCTTGCTTATGTTTGTTTATGTTCTTCATTTTGTCTCCTTTTCATTGAAATTTAAATGGATTTCTTGGGGAATCATGATACTAAATTGCATTTTATCTAATAATGTTTGCCTCTTGTGTTTGTGTAGGTTGGGAATCTTGGTTCACACATGGGATGGGAATCCCATGTTTGTTTTTGATCAAACGTTGCTCCTTTTCCACTAGAGCCTTCCCTCTTCCATTCTTTAGCTCATCCTCAAAACTTGAGCCTCTTCCACTGACACTATCTCATTCCTCTAAACAACTTCTTACCACTGGACCACCTCTATACCCACCATGCTCTTTTGGGCTGCTACTCTTTGTGCCTTTATTGCACTGCCGCAATAAATTAGATTCCAATCAGCCCTTTCCTCTTGAAATCTACCCTTTGAATGGCTGTAAACCGCCACACTCACTTGGTTCTTCTTCCTCTACTCGTTGCTTCTCCGCACTGCAACAAATAATTGAATGGGATTCTTGCAACTGCTTTTCTTTCTCTTTTAGAAAGTTCAACATATACTATTTCCCTTCTTTCCGGATGGTATACACATTCCTCCTACCATCATAGATGTATTTCCTATCAAACTATCATGGTCTACCCAACAAAACATGACAAATAGTCATAGGCATCACGTCACACAACACCTCATCTCTATAAGAACCAATCTGAAAACTTACTAAACATTGTTCTCTCACAATCATTTCGTACTCCTTGTACAACCAACAAACTTTGTATGGACTATGATGCTTACTCCTTCTCAAACTTTATTTTTCTACCATTTCTTCTAAAACTAAGTTATCCGTGTACTACCACTATCAACAATAACCTTACAACACTTACCTCCAGCCTTGCACACAGTTTGAAAGAGATTCCTTCTTTAGGATGGTTCCTGCTCCATCGCCTTTGGATTCACCAACACTCTTCTCATCATGAGAGATTCACCTTCTTTTGGGTCTGCTAATTTTGGTAATGCATTACACTCCTCTTCTTCTTGTGCCAAGTGGTTTCTTGCCACACTCTTCTTGCTTCCCTCTTGTATTTGATCACACTCAAATGCACGATGACCAACTTCTCCACACTAGTAACATCTAAATGGAAACCCTCTACTGCTGCTACCACATCCTCTTGTTGGTACCTCCTTTTCTTTGATTTTTTAGCTCACTTCTTTGCTCCATTTGGGCTTGGATTCTTCCTCAATCTGCTTTCCTTTACTGTTGCTCACTTGTCCCTTTTTAGTTCAAAATCTTCCCCGAATTTTAGAATTGTTTATTTGCCTCTTCATTGATTTCTCCTATGCCTTCAATGCATACTGGTATGCTTCCTCAACTGCAGTAATCTTCAACATACTCATCTCATCCTATATGTTAAATCTCAAGCCATTCACATACTTGGTTTTCTTTTCCCTATCAATTTCTTGCCTTCCAGATCGAATAGCCAGCTTGTAAAATTCTTCTATGTAATCTTTTATGCTCATATATTTTTGCTTCAGATTTTGCAGTTTCTTGAACAACTCCATTTCATAATCTTCGAGTATGAATGCCTTCTTCAACTTTGTCACCATCTGGTTCCACCTCATTATTCAAGGATCTCCATCCATTTCTTGTTCTTTCTACAACCCTTTCCACCATAACGCTACATGCCCTTTCAATTTTATTTGATCTATCTTCACTCACTGTGGGACTTTAATGTCCTCCAATTCGAAGTACTCCTCCAGCTCCCCAATCCAATTGATAAGCTCATCTGGATTTAAAATTCTAGAAAATTTTGACAAATCCATTTTATTGCTCTTCATTATTCTCAAAAGAGCTCTCAAAAATATTTCTTGTTCAACATCCACTAGCCATTCCTCCTCCTCCTCTTCTCTTTCATGTTCTTCACCTTCAATTTATTCCTCATTCTCATGTTCTCTTCCACTTTCTCTTCTTTACCTTTTGTTACCAACACCTACTTCCCCCTGGTTTCTGATACCTTCAATCACCATGTCACAAAATATTTCAAGTACAACTTCTACTCTAGGTCTTCCTCTTCCTTTTCCTATTTGGGGTGGCATCTCTCCCAATCAATGGTTTCAACTCTCAACTGTTTGGGATTCCACACACACCCACAATAATCCTTTCGAGCTTCGCACTTCCATCACTCTCTCCCACAAATCCTAGTGGATACTCTCCATGCTCGAAATCATCTGCTCTGATACCAATTGATGCAGGACAATAAAATCTCGTTTCAAAAATTTACCAAATCTCCAAAACTAGCTATAGTTTGGTGCTGAAACACAAATATGGTATTAAAATCAATTGACAACAAAATTTAACCAAATAAACAATTTTGTTTTTTTTTTCACCCAATTCATATACCATAGTAGATTACTTCAATATAACAACATTATTACATTGCATTCTCCCATCAATTTATGCAATATTTACATTGACAATAAATTCAAATTCCTCTTGCTTTAGCATACAAAACCAGTCAAGAAAACAAAGAGCAAGTTTTCCCTTCTCAACTCAATTGGCCTGCTTATTATCCTTCCCCTGACGTCTTCTATTCACTATTGTGCTCACACCAATCGTCACTTGATGCCTGCGTATTCTCCTCCCTCAAGGCTGCATGCCTTCTCTTCCTCAACCTACTGCATCCTCACCTTAGGTTGATGCTTTGTTCCTCACAGGCTCTATTCTCTCCTGAATGTCTTGCTGTTCAGACTTTTTATTCTTTTCTCAATGCCTCCACTCATTGGCATCTTCGTCTCTCATCACATGGGTTCAAGGACACACCACTTTGTGCACCTTCGTGTTCACCTTATCCCAACAACGTTTTCTCCCTTACTGGCTGTTGCTCCTTTTCACACATTGCCTTGTTGTTTTTACCTCTTAATTGCCTTTTGCTTTTAGTCAATTCTTGTCTTGGAAGATGAAAAGGAAAAAAAATACATTAATTTTCAAATGCAGACCAACATGTATCAACCTTTCCCCCAAAGTATTTTTAAACTTCTATCTTGTTTTATATACCACACCTCTTTTCAATGCTGGCTGATTCTTGCCTTTTTCAATCCTTCGTTAGCTAAAGATGAAAGGAACGATTTAAACTTTGATTTCTCTTTTTAAATTTTGTAATTTTAATAGCAAATGGATAGTAATATTGTAGCTTATAAGACATCATTATCCTTGAAGCACTTTGATGATCAAGCTATGTGCTCTAACTATGCTTTCACACCAGTGCATTGGCAACTACTAATTTATACTTTGCATATACATGAAAAAGATAGTGAAGGTTAGCCTTACACCAAACAATTACAAAATATACCTGCTTCCATGTCTCGTTCAACTATAGAGTTTAAGAGGTTTAAGTATTAATGAAAACCAAACAAGAAAACAAACCAAAATTTGAAGAAACTCAAACCAATCAATTTTTTTGGGTGGTGTTGATTGCCCATTCATCTACATTGATTTTCAAATGCAGACCAACATGTATCAACCTTTCCCCCAAAGTATTTTTAAACTTCTATCTTGTTTTATATACCACGCCTCTTTTCAATGCTGGCTGATTCTTGCCTTTTTCAATCCTTCGTTAGCTAAAGATGAAAGGAACGCTTTAAACTTTGATTTCTCTTTTTAAATTTTGTAATTTTAATAGCAAATGGATAGTAATGTTGTAGCTTATAAGACATCATTATCCTTGAAGCACTTTGATGATCAAGCTATGTGCCCTAACTATGCTTTCACACCAGTGCATTGGCAACTACTAATTTATACTTTGCATATACAGGAAAAAGATAGTGAAGGTTAGCCTTACACCAAACAATTAAAAAATACACCTACTTCCATGTCTCGTTCAACTATAGAGTTTAAGAGATTTAAGCATTAATGAAAACCAAACAAGAAAACAAACCAAAATTTGAAGAAACTCAAACCAATCAATTTTTTTGTGTGGTGTTGATTGCCCATTCACCTATGCGCTCTTGCACCAGACATGTAGGGTAAGTGAAATGTTCCTTGAGTTGAGAAACTTAGGAACATTGAAAGGTGCATGGGATGGTAATCCCATGTTTGTTTTTGATCCAACGCTGCTCGTTGTCCACGAGAGCCTTCCCTCTTCCATACTTCAGCTCATCCTCAACACTCAAGCCTCTTTCACTGACACTGTCTTGTTCCTCTAAACAACTTCTTACCACTGGACCAACTCTATGTGTACCACACTCTTTTGGGCTGCTACTCTTTGTGCCTTTATTGCATTGCTACAATAAATCAGATTCCAATATTCCCTTTCCTCTTGAAATTTTCTCTTTGAATGGCTTTAAACCACCACACTCACTTGGTTCTTCTTCCTCTACTCATTGCTTCTTCGCACTGCAACAAACAATAGAACTAGATTCTTGCAACTAATTTTCCTTCTCTTTTAGAGAATTCAACTTATATTGTTGCTCATCTTTTTGGATGATATACACATTTCTCCTACCATAATAGATGGATTTCTTGTCAAACTGCCATGGCCTACCCAACAACACATGGCATGCAGTCATAGGCATCACATCACACAACACCTTATCTCTGTAAGAACCAATATGAAAACTTACTAAAAATTGTTCTCTCACAATCATTTCATACTCCTTCTGCAACCAAAAAACTTTGTATGGACTAGGATGCTTGCTCCTCAAACTTAGTTTTTCCACCATTTATTCTAAAACTAAGTTATCTATACTACCACTATCAACAATAACCTTACAACACTTACCTCCAGCCTTGCACACAGTTTGAAAGAGATTCCTTCTTTGGGATGGTTCCTCCTCCACTGCCTTTGGATTCACCAACACTCTTCTCATCATGAGAGATTCACCTTCTGGGTTTGCTACTTTCGATGATGCATTACACTCCTCTTCTTCTTGTGCTAAGTGGTTTCTTGCTACACTCTTCTTGCTACCCTCTTGTATTTGATCACACTCAAATGCATGATGGCTAACTTCTCCACACTGGTAACATCTAAATGGAAAACCTCTACTGTTGCTACCACGTCCTCTTGCTGGTACCTACTTTTCTTTGGTTTTTTAGCTCACTTCTTTGCTCCATTTGGGCTTGGATTCTTCCTCAATCCACTTTCCTTTACTGCTGCTCGCTTGTCCCTTTTCAGTTCCAAATATTCCCTTACTTTTAGAATTGTTTATTTGCCTCTTCATTAATTTCTCCTCCGCCTTCAATGCATACTGGTATGCTTCCTCAACTGTAGTAATCTTCAACATACTCATCTCGTCCTGTATGCTAACTATCAAGCCATTCACATACCTGGCTTTCTTTTCCCTATCAATTTCATGCCTTCCAGATCAAATAGCCAGCTTGTAAAATTATTCTATGTAATATTTTATGCTCATATATTTTTGCTTCAGATTTTTTAGTTTCTTGAATAACCCCATTTCATAATCTTCGGGTATGAATTCCTTCTTCAACTTTGTCACCATCTGATTCCACCTCATTATTTGGGGGTCCCCATCCATTTCTCATTCTTTCTGCAACCCTTTCCACCATAACACAACATTCCCTTTAGATTTTTTTTGAGCTATCTTCACTCGCTGTGGGTCTTTACTGTCCTCTAGTTTGAAGTACTCCTCCAACTCCCCAATCCAATTGATAAGCTCATCTGGATTTAATGTTCTATAAAAGTTTAGAAAATCCATGTTATTGTTCTTCGTTATTCTTGAAAGAGCTCTTAATAATCTTTCTTGTTCAACATCCACTGGCCATTCCTCCTCCTCCTCCTCCTCTTCTTGTTCTCTTTCATGTTCTTCACCTTTGATTTCTTCCTCATTCTCATGTTCTCTTCCTCTTTCTCTTCTTTCCCTTCTATTACTAGCACCTACTTCCTCCTGGTTTCTGATACCTTCAATCACCATGTCACAAAATATTTCAAGTACAACCTCTAGTCTAGGTCTTCCTCTTCCTCTTCCTATTTGGGGTGACATCTCTTCTAGTCAATAGTTTCAACTCTCAATTGTTTGGGATTCCACACACACCTACAACAATCCTTTTGAGCTATGCACTTCCATCACTCTCTCCCACAAATCCTAGTGGATATTCTCCATGCTCAAAACCACCCACTCTGATACCAATTGATGTAGGATAGAAAAATCTCGTTTCAAAAATTTACCAAATCTCCAAAACTAGCTATAGTTTGATGCTGAAACACAAATTTGGTATTAAAATCAATTGACAACAAACTTTAACCAAAGAAACAATTTTGTTTTTTGTTTTCACCCAATTCATATACCACAGTAGATTGCTTCAATATAACAACTTTATTACATTGGATTCTCCCATCAATTTATGCAATATTTACACTAACAATAAATTCAAGCTCCTCTTGCTTTAGCATACAAAACGAGTCAAGAAAACACAGAGCAAGTTTTCCCTTCTCAACTCAATTGTCTTGCTTATTATCCTTCCCTTGGCATCTTCTATTCACTATTGTGCTCACACCAATCTTCACTTGGTGCTTGTGTCTTCTCCTCCCTCAAGGCTACACACCTCTTCCTCAACATGCTGCATCCTCACCTAGGGTTGATGCCTTGTTCCTCACGAGCTCTATTCTCTCTTGAACGTCTTTCTATTTAGAATTTTTATTCTTTTCTCAATGCCTCCACTCATTGGTGTCTTCCTCTCTCATCACATGGGTTCAAGGACACCACTTTTTTCACCTTTCTATTCACCTTTTCTCAGCAACATTCTCTCCCTTACTGGCTATTGCTCCTTTTCACACACTACCTTGTTGTTTTTACCTCCCAATTGCCTTTTGCTTTCAGTCGGTTCTTGTCTTGGAAGATGAAAAGGAAAAAAAAATACATTAATTTACTAATGCAAACCAACATGAATCAACCTTTCCCCCAAAGTATTTTTAAACTTCTATCTTGTTTTATATATCGTGCCTCTTTTCAATGCTGGCTGATTCTTGCCTTTTTCAATCCTTCGTTAGCTAAAGATGAAAGGCACAATTTAAACTTTGATTTCTCTATTTAAATTTTGTAATTTTAATACCAAATGGATAGTAATATTGCAACTTATGAGACAACGTTATCCTTGAAGCACTTTGATGTTCAAGTTATGTACTCTAACTATGCTTTCACACCAGTGCATTGGCAACTACTAATTTATACTTTTCATATATAGACAAAATATAGTGAAGGTTAGCCTTACACCAGACAATTACAAAAGACACCTAGTTCCATGTCTCATTCAACTGTAGACTTTAAGAGGTTTAAGCATAGAGGAAAACCAAACAAGAAAACAAACCAAAATTTGAAGAAACTCAAACCAATTAATTTTTTTGGGTGGTGCTGATTGCCCATTCACTTGTGTGCTCCTACACCTAGATGCCTTATTCTACTAAGAGAATTTTCCACTCTATTCTTTTTTCCTTTGATGTAATCAATTCCAAAATTTTACTCACTAAGGAATTCCAATCACCTTCTTTGATGTGCATTGATATTCGACTGAGTGAAAATGTATCTCAATCATGAATGATCCATTTTAAGCTCAAATGGCTTCCCCAATAGGTAATGCCTCCACATTTTCAAGGCATGCATTGTTGTAGCTAATTCCAAACCATGTGGTGTGTAATTAATTTTATACTACTTCAACTTCCTTGATTCATACGCCACCACTTTCCCATCTTGCATTATTACGGCTCCTACACCATCTCTCGTATCATCCGTGATCACCATGAATTAACCATTGGGATCACATATAGTCAACACTAGGACTGTCATGAGTTTCTCCTTTAGGAGTTGAAAATATTGTTCACACTTTTCTATCCATTCAAAAATTTTACCTTTCTTCTAAAGAGATGTGATTAGGGTTGTGAATTGAGAGAATCCTTGTACATACTTCTTGTAGTATCCCACAAGTCCCATGAAGCTTCAAACTTCTATCACATTTTGAGGTGCTGACCATTCCATAATTTCCTTTATCTTTTCAGGATCTATGGAGACTCCTTCCATTGACATGATATGACCCAAATAGTGCATGCCATCTTGGTAAAATGAGAACTTGGATAGATTTCCAAAAAGTTTCTTCTCTCTCAGATGCTGTAAGCATATTCTCAAATGTCTATTTCTCTCCTAAATGGACTTGGAATAAATTAGGATGTCATAAATGAATATCAAAACAAAATCATATAGAAAATATTAGAATACAATGGTCACGAGGTTCATAAAATCTGTTGCTGCATTGGTCAAACCAACAGGTACCACAATGAACTTGTATTGCCAATACCAATTTTGAACAGTAGTCTTAGGAATGTCCTCTTCTTTTATTCTCAACTAGTGATAACCAGATCTAAGATCTATTTTAGAGAACACTATTGCTCCCTTCATCTAATCAAATAGCTCATCAATCCTCAGAAGAGGATATCTATTTTTGATGGTCACCTTGTTCAACATCCAATAATTGATACACAGATGCAAGGTTCCATCCTTCTTCTTAACAAAGATAACTGATGCGGCCTTAGGAGACACACTAGGTCAAATGAGCCACTTTCTTAATAGTTCTTACAATTGTCCCTTCAATTCAAATAAATCGGTGGTAGTCATCTTATATGGGGCCTAGGGTTCAGATCTTGGTACTAGATCAATTGAGAAATCAAATTCTCGCTTGGGAGGCAGTTCTATGAGCTCTTCAAGAAACACATCATGAAACTCCTTGAGAATAGGGTAATCATCGAAATAGGGTTCCATATTATTGGAGTCACTAACATACACAACAGAAATTGCACACCCCTTCCTCTAAGCCTTCTTGAGTTGCATAGTTTAGATCTGTTTGAGTTCTAGTGGTCTCTACAACCCATGTATCTCAGCTGGATTCCCAAAATCATCTAGAAAACTAACCATTTTATTCTCACAGTTCACAATGGAATTATGCTTGATCAACCAATTTATACCTAAGATCACATCATAGGAACCTAAAGGTGCCACATAAAGGTTGACTTGGGTCAGGAAACTGGGAAGTTCTAACTCACTACAAAAGAGACATGAATCCACCCTCCACTTTGCTCGATTCCCATACTAGACCATCCAAGAATTGGCCATGTGTCCAGGTATAATGGGTAATTTAGAAATTATTCTCAAGTCAATAAAAAATTCAATGGCTCCAGTATCAATCAAAATAGAAATAGGTTTGCCATATAGCTTACCTGACAACTAGATTGGTGAGGCTTGTTATTCAGCTTGTCTATTGTCCACCACTACATGGATTTGATGTTGATTTCCTTCCTTTCATGCTTTCAAACACCATGAGAAACTTGAGGCATAATGATCACCTCCACAAGTGTAGCACCCATTACATGGCCCTTTTCAACCTCCTGATCTATCTTCCTTGGAGATCTTGTGTTTATTATCCAATTTTCTTTTGTTGTTGTTGGCCTTCTTATTCTTTCTTCCACTATTTCCCTTTACTTTCTCTTGTGAGTTGCTTCCCCTCTTCAGGTTCCTAATTTTTCAAAGTTTGTCTCCTTTCTAAAATTTCTTATTTTCGAATCAAGATTTCGAATTCAAACTCTTATGGAAATTGGAAAATTATTGCAACGTCTACTCTTGTTTAGTGGCCTTCTCAAAGACCTCCTCCATATAAAGGGAATTATGTATATCAAACTTTGCTCTAATTTTGGGCCTTAATCCTAGTATGAAATTTCTAATTTGAAAGCACTCATTGATCTGGCATTAAGGCACATATTTCAACAAATGGGAAATTTTTTCCCAATATTGAGTCATTGACATACTCCCTTGAGATAGGTTCTAAAACTCAATCATCTTCCTATCAAAGAAGTGCTGAGGAAGCCACCTTTTTCAAGAATTCTGAAGAAACTATTCCCAAGTGGTCTCTCCAAGTAGTAGTTTCTATTTTGTCACTTCATTGTTCCACCATGTGGTCGCCTCACCAGAGAGCTGATAAGTTGCCCAGACAACCTTGGTTTCATCTGACAAGTTTGAAAGCCCAAAGTATTTCTCCATTCTAATGATCCACACTTCCACTTCATCTCCAATGGTTGTGCCATCAAATTTTAGTAGAGCTACCCTTTTCAAGTCCTTTCCAAAATCTCCCTTGATTCTCGCTTGGTTATTGCCACCTTGATATCTGTTCCCTTGTGGTTGTTCCTCATTCCTCTGATTTTGACCATCTCTCATACCTCATAATTCCCTTCTAGATGGTCCATCCTATTTTCCTATTGATTCAGGAGGTTGGGGATCTGGTCCAACCTCTCATTTTGACCATCACTGATCCGGTGGACATTTTTCAGTGAAAATTGAAGTGTCTCATTTTTCTCCAGAATCTACACCATCAGAAAGAGCTCAGCGTCCTGGTTCCAACGCAACTCGAATGGAGCAAAAAGGAGTCCGTTTGCACGAGTTATGGCCGGTCAAACCTTCGGTCAAACTAGGATCAGGGGCGTTCAGGAAGCGGAAAAAATGATTGATTCGGAAATTGACGGAAGTAGCGTCAAGTTGAAGAGCTCGTTGAGACGATTCCGGCAACGTTCGTTTTGTCGAAATCCGACATCGGACACGAGAGTTATCAGCGGTCAAAGTTGCAGTTGACTTGGTGGACAGAGGGTACTGATGATGACGTCATCATGGTGACGTGGCAGTCCGTACTATACGGACACATGCGGGTGAATTCTGGCTTGACATGTGGCAACTAATGCAGATTGTACGGACCAATCATGTGATGACACGTGGCATCCGTACGGATGTCGTGGCATCGCACGTGGCAGACAACTCGACGACAGTCAGCAACACGTCAGACACGTCAGCGAATGGTTCTCTGACACGTGGCATCAGTCGATTTGAGTCGGTTCCACGTCATCGGCTATTTGGCAGACACGTCATCCCGGTCAGCGAATTGGATCTTGCCACGTGGCACCGTGGCGGCAAGACACGTGGACTTGCCCCTCCATCTTCGGTGTTCGCTGTTTCGGTTGCAAAATTTGTTTAAAACTGCCCGCAAGGGGCTCGACCGCTCGACCTATGCCTTCCTATTCTCGCGGGTTACCAACGGGCCACGCAGCGACCGCTAACATTCATATGGCGGATTTTTGTTTTGTTAAGATTCTGTTGAAAATTCAGTTTAAAAATGGACGGCCGGGGGTTGGAACCCCGAACCGGCCGCCTTCCAAAATAAGCTTCCACCAACGCGCCAGCGAAGTAAGTTAAAACATAAGCGGTATAGATTATATTTGTTGTTTAGTTAGGCCGGATTCCTAACTAATAGCCTTAAAATGGCTAAGTTGTATAATTTAAACAAAACAAATAAACCAACCCCTAAACAATGAAAGCCCGAAAAGGCTTGAAATAAGATTTTATTAAATTTTGAGGGGTGGTTAAGTTATAAGGGGGATTTTTATGTGTAAAAGGCAGATTTTTATGAATTTGGAGAGATAAGGTGAATATTTGTAAATCAATTGGTTAGTAACCAAATTGAGCAAATTTTATGTATAAAAGGGGGGCTTGAGGAGAGAGTTGGAAAGAAGTTTTCTTTCAGGTGATGAAGTCCTGATGCTGAAGTGACGGAAGAGGAGTCTTGTTGAAGAGTTTTCAAATCATTCTTGCATATCAGAGCATCGTTACGCTGCCAAATTGCTTGAAGAATGGTGGTGCTATTGTAATTGATTTTGGAGTTAATCGGATCGGTCTCTCTATTGGAGTGGACCCGGAGACGTAGTCACTTTCGTGACGAACTCCGTTATCAAGCGTTGTTTGCACTTCTCTTCTTCTCTCTCTTTCTGTCTCTCATTTCTTTTCATTATGTTATAATCACCTTGATTATGTTCTTTATGTTATTTCCTTAAGTTAATTTCATTTTAATTAACTTGGAATGAACATTGTAAAAGCATTGAAAAGTTAAGCATTTAAATACTGCAATCTAGTCTAGATCCTATTCAGATCAATCACTTAAACCTCCATTCCTTGTGTTCACCATGATGGTTCACGATTGATTTGTGTCACATACCACATTTAGTATAACTAACACAAGTTTTCTATGCTTAATCATTCCATACATAATACTAAATATATGACATGTAATCTATAAAATATATTCATGTTCATTCATTCACAACAAGGATATGTCATTAAAGTTCACAACTTTGAACACAAAGATAAACTTTATTTATTATAATAATGGATTACTTAGATCCTTATTTAAAAAATTTCCCCTTATTAGGTGGGCTATTCATTTTCAGATAGAGGAAAATCCTTTGGGTCCTCATCAGAGTCTACTACTGTTGGAATCAAGCAACACTGAGAGGGGGGGTTGAATCGGTGTTGTGTAATTTTTAACTTTATTGAACTGATCACTAAAGTGTTGATAACATTCAACCAAAATAAAAATGCATGCACATAAGAAAAACAACCACAACACCATAACACAAGGATTTTTAATGTGGAAACCTTGTTAGGGGAAAAACCATGGTTGAGGTTATGGCCGTTATCTAATCTGTGTATCAAGAGGGGTGACCCTTTGGTGAAATGGTGGGGCTTCTTTACTGTAGAGCCAACAGCCAAGGTTCAAACCTCGCGGGGTCGCTCTCTACTACGTCAATAATGGAGTTTTTGTTTACCCTCATATTAAGGGGAGGCTCCTTGGTGAACTGGTGGGGCTTCTTTCCTGTAGTGCCAACAACCAAAGCCCAAACCTTAATATTTATTTTAGGGGTGACCCTTTGGTGAAATGGTGGGGCTTCTTGCTTGTAGAGCCAACAACCAAGGTTCAAACCTTGTGGGGTTGCTCTCTATTGCGTCAACAATGGAGTTTTTGGTTTACTCTCATATTAAGGGGAGGCTCCTTGGTGAACTGGTGGGGCTTCTTACCTGTAGTGCCAACAACCAAGGCCCAAACCTTAATATTTATTTAAATTGGGGGTGACCCTTTGGTGAAATGGTGAGGCTTCTTTCCTGTAGTTCCAACAACCAAGGTTCAAACCTCACGGGGTCGCTCTCTACCATGTCAACAATTGAGATTGGGGGAGACCCTATGGTGAAATGGTGGGGCTTCTTGCCTATAGTGCCAACAACCAAGGTTTAACCTCACGGGGTCGCTCTCTACCATGTCAAAAATTGAGATTGCTTACCCTCAATTTTTAGGGGGTGACCCTTTGGTGAAATGGTGGGGCTTCTTGCCTATAGTGCGAAAAACCAAGGTTCAAACCTCATGGGTTCGCTCTCTACCGTGTCAACAATTGAGATTGGGGGAGACCCTATGGTGAAATGGTGGGGCTTCTTGCATGTAGTGCCAACAACCAAGGTTCAACCTCACGGGGTCGCTCTCTACCATGTCAACAATTGAGATTACTTACCCTCAATTTTTTTTTCAACAATTGAGATTGGGGGAGACCCTATGGTGAAATGGTGGGGCTTATTTCCTATAGTGCCAACAACCAAGGTTCAACCTCACAGGGTCAATCTCTACCATGTCAATAATTGAGATTGCTTACCCTCAATTTTTAGGGAAAATAATGTGCAAGTTTTCCCCATGTGCAAATGAGCGTGATGGCATTGTTTCTGGTGGCAATGGGATGGCTCTATGATCTGACACAAGGATTATGGTGTCGAACAAAGGTAAGCAAGCTCCTTGTGGTAGGTTGCGGGTTGGGTGATCAGTGGCTAGGGATGGTAGGAGTCAAAATCCTCTTCACTCAACACTTGTGTCTCTCTCCCAACCTCCCCTTTACTTGGATTTTGTCCCTTTGTGTGTGGATGTGGACTCGAAGACAATGGTGGCAGAGGATTCTTCCTCTTTAGATCCTGAAATGTTGGTTAGATGTAAAAACAAGGCAAATCCTTTCCACGAATGCAAAGTTTTTTGTCTATCTCATATATTGAAGGATAACCCTAGCTCGCCTCCTCCATTGTCACAGAAGTTGGATGCCATCCCCATTCCCGAGTAGGTTCCGTGGTTGGAGGGCTCTTCATTTTTCATCGGCGATGCAAAGGTTTCCTTCACGTATGAATTGACGGATCTCCTTATTCCCGATGGTCATATCAGTGCAATCGTTGTTGATGTTGGTGTGCGCTCTTTGGTCCTCCGTTTCATGTGCAGACGCCCGTCTTTGGACTCTCTTTCAAAATGGGCCAAATAGACTTAGGATAAGATTTCCATCCCTGTGATTGATTGAACCAATAGATTTTGGTTTTTTCCTATTTTCCTTCAATACGACAGAGGACTATGACTTCGTAAAGCTCAATGGCCCTTGGTTTTTTGGAAACTCTAGAATTTTTGTGACTTCTTGGACCCCCTTTTTCGATCCTTCCACCACCGTGATTACGATTATTCCTATGTGGATTAGGCTCTACAATTTGCCCTCAGTTTTGCGGTCTCTAGACCTCATTAAAATGTTGATTAATCAGGTGGGGGTTTTTTTCAGGGTGGAGCTTGAGATGTCTAATACTTCTCACAGGTTTATCAAGGTTTATGCCATGGTGGATATCTCCAAGCCGCTCTCTCATTCCATTCACATTCTCTCTTCCTTCAACACTTGGACTCAATTCCTAAATTTTGAGGGGCTTCCCTTTAGATGTTTTCACTGCAACAATTTGGGCCATAAAGTCAAGGATTGCTTTGCCAAGCATCTCTTTGACATGTGCTACATTAGTCTAAAAAAATGGGTGAGAAAATTTGGCTCTCCTGATGCTGATTTCATTTGGCGTAACCATGATAAGTTTTTCTCTTCTTCGGATCTTGTGGTTGAGCCTGTTCCTCCTATTATTCCTTCTTCTCCTCTTGCTGACCTCGACACCAACAAGGTGGTTGCTCTTCCACTCGTCCCAGAGGTAGATGAGTCTGATTCAAAGGGCACTTATCCTTTTATGGATGATTTGGAGGAGAATTTCAATGATTTTGATAATTGTGAAAATTTTGATACCTTCAAGCCGGATTTCGTTCTTGCTTCCTCTTGATCTCTCAGGCTAGGCCAAAAGTTAGCAGAAAAACTAAACCTGACTGTGGGACTAGGCAAAAGAAAGGAAGAAAAATGAATGCTAAGAAACTTCCTTCTGAAGGTTTAGATGTTGTTGCGGCGGGGTCTCAATGGACCATGGAGGCTCTGCTGTCTTGGCAGACTAGAAAAGTCTAGTTTTTTCTTGGGAATGTAGTTTGATATATTTTGTACTCTTTTATTCTCTTTCTCTTGCCTGTTTTGGGACCTGAGGCTTGGGGCTTTCTGTATTTGTTTTTCTCCTCTTCTTCTCTCAGTCGTCACTTTCTCCATTAGGTTCCTTTTAGTACTTTGTTTCTCTTCTCATTTTTGGCTTGGTAGGCCTTATGTAGTTCATTTCCTATGTTTATTCTCCTTGGTGCTGCCCCATTTTGTAGCTATTTATCTATCAAAAAAAAAACCACGGTGAAGGTCAATCCACAATATTGTTCTGAGTATACTCAAAAGAAAAGATTACAAAATGAGAATGCACTTGCCTTCATGCACACTTCCTACAACTCACTGCTCAAAAAATGAAAGGCTTACTACCTTAAAAAAGTTTGGAATACTTCCACAAATTTTAACTGATAAAGTAACATCTAAAAATTCTTGATTATAGTTTCATTTAGGCTCAACAATTGAATTCTAGACCTTCTGACTGATTCTGCTCTTCTGCTATGTTCTGCTTCAATTCGCACCAAAAATCCTTAATGCACAAGTGAAACTGTGCATAATCACTCTACTGATATTCTAACATTCACAAAATACGTTAACTCACATTGAACACACACCAAAATGATATAATTGATCGCTTATATATATGCACCACCAAAAATTCAATCGCTATATGTCAGCTTCAACAAAATAAAGAAATATTCACAAATAGTCAACTTAAATCATACATAATATTCAATGCGCATCCACAAGAGTCGGCCACAACATAGTGAGGACCCAAACCAAAAATTTCAAAAAAAAAAATACTTAAACAATAACTCCTCAAATATCCGCAACACACTATATTCACCAAGTTGACCTCCAAATACTAATGAACAAAAAATTAGTTCACCAGACCTTCTAACTTCCACCCAAATTGATACGAGGCACCAATATTTATAGATAACACATATTATGCAATGAAAAATACCCCCTGAGATCCACAACACAAAATAATAACATAAAATCTGCATACGAATCGAAGAACATGAAATTACTAGATGCTTTGTTCTAGCTTAATAGATAATCACTAATCTTCAATCTATTTGTCGATATGAGAAAATTGCAACATGCAGATCGATTAGCTGACAAGGGTTTCCATCAATGAAAACACCATAAAACATGTGCAGTGTCTCTTTCCAACAATCTCCCCTTTTGGAATTGATGGAATCACTTAGTGAAAAATGACTAAGTGTTAGATTAGTACCAACAAAAATACACTGCCACCCAAAACTCCAAAAAGATCTTCATCCACAGCTCAAAACTACAACTCCCCCTTAGATGAATATATATTTTTCATTGTTCTATTCTCCCCCTTTGAAATCAATGGAAAAGATGGGGAATCCACATACAAAACTCCTATAAACAAACAACAACTTCAAACTTCATATCTACAAACTTTGTTTCAAACAACTTACACAAACTTGAAGATATTTGCAAAATTTATCTTTAACAGGTTCAAGCTTGTGTCCCAAAACTTCTTGAGGCTTTCTAGAATAGTTGTGTGACCACAAAGTAAATAAAATTGCACTTCCACAGATTCAAGGTTCACTGGATCACTGACTGCCATGGCATCTTGTGCTTCTTTCAAAGCATTCAACATGGTTTCCATCTTTGGACCAATTAGCCCTTGAAGTTCACCAGGTCTTTCCACAACTCTATCATTATCACGCTTCAGACTCTTTATTTTTTCAAGTAAGGCTATAAATTGACCTTCTTGTTCTCCAACAAAAATAGTTAAAGGATCAAAAGCATCAAAAATAGTAGCTAACTCTTTCTCATGATCCTTAACCTTCTCATTTTCCTTAGTAAGTTTTGAAAAAGACAGACATGACTTATAAATCCTTCCACCTTCTGACAATGCACTTTGAACATTTTTCACACAAGTAGCTAGCATAGATTTGTCATTAGCTATCAATCCTTTCAACCTACTGATCTTCCTAGCGTCAAATTCCTTCTAAACTTTGACCAAAGCTGACTTCTCAAGTGACTCAAAATGAGTACATACTGAATTTATAAGTTTCTTCAGCTCATTGGAGGAAGAAGTGGATGGATCCTTAACATAAGTAGGCATGATCTTCTCCAAAATGCTAGATGCCAGGTTTAATAACTCACTGTCCTCAATGCGAGACTTCAAAATTTCTTCCCTAGCCTTAGCTTGTGCAAATGATGCGACTTTCATTTTCTGAATTGGGGACAAGGTAGACAAGTGAATAGGAGCATCTCCAAACTCAAGATCAAATTCTTACTTTTTCTCTTCTAGAAACTTCTTCACTGTCTCTACAATGTCTCTTGATTCTACTGGAACTCCCTTAACTTCAACCTTCTTTTCCTCAACTACTGTTTCCACAACCACATATTTTTGCTTGTCATTTGGAGCTTCAACTTCTTCAACTGATATCTCCTTTTCTTCAACCGACATAATTTTAAGAGCTTAAATCTCCATAGGTTCTTTTGTATCATGT
This sequence comes from Sequoia sempervirens, assembly GCA_007258455.2. Lineage (NCBI taxonomy): Eukaryota > Viridiplantae > Streptophyta > Pinopsida > Cupressales > Cupressaceae > Sequoia > Sequoia sempervirens. Next base: position 280,996,517 of record VDFB02271358.1, read on the forward strand.
ACATCAGGAGGAATCTGTGCATCCTCAATTGGAACCTCTTCATTTACCAGACCAGATGAGATATCTTCCACATGCTCTTCTTCAGAAACAACATCAATTCTGTTCTTTAATAGAACTTTCTTCAGAATGATTTTTGTTTCTTTTTCTACTTCTTCAGTCTTACTCAACATAAGCTTGTTTATTCTTGTTTTGCTTTTGAACTCTCTTTTTGCTTCTTTTAGGATTGACTTCATTTCTTCAATAGACATTACCGGACTTAGATTTGCAAGAACCCATTCTCTTAGCTGCTCTTCTTTAGTTCTAGCATTAACTCTTCTCATCTCCAAAATTTCATACAATTCCTTAGGAAACTGTGCCATTATCTCAACAAGAGTCATATTGAAATTGTTCAAATATTTTATTGTAGCCTCCTCAAGGACTCTTTGACCAATAGCATCAAAGGTACCATACACTTCACACAAGGGGTTAAGATTTCCATCCTTAATTATACCCCTTTCAACTTCCTCTACTAACATACTTGGTTTGTTAGGCTTCATCTTCTTCTTTGCTTTCTCCTCCTCACTAGAGGGCTTGACTATTGTTGCTGCAGGGGTGATCATATGCTTTATTTCTCTAACTTCTTCATCAGATTTTGTCTCTTCATCATCTGAAACAACTATATACACTCTTGTGCTCTTATCCTTCTTCCTTTTACCAGATGCCTTAACTTGAGCTTTTGTTGGGGCTGACTTCTTTGCATGACCGGATAGGGGTGCTGAGCTCCTTGTTGATCTAGTTTGAGTAGAGGATGCTACCAGACTAGTAGATTCAGTTTTAGCAGGCTCTTTTCCTTTTTCACTTTTATCTTGTTCTCTTTTCCTTCTGGCTTCTCTTATAGCTTCTGCAGGTATTCCCATGCTCTCTGTGAAGACTTACACTTCTTTCCTCACTCTCTAGACTATCATTGGTTTCTTCAATTGCTCATGGAATTTCATATTTTTCTCTGTATATGTTCAAACCTTTCTTCAAACGGACCCAAAGGCTTACTCAACAGATGTGTGTATAGGTCCAAGATTCTCTCAACTTCATAACCCATTGGCATATAATCTAGACGGTTCTAGGTTCTACCGCTTCCATCAAGCATTGATCAATATCCACCATAAAACATATTGTATCCTTACACTTTTCCACAATAGAAGTGGGAATTATTTCCCTTGCTTGCATTTCATTCTGAAATTTTTTGAGATATCCCCAGATTGCAATTTTCCTAGCTTGCAAATCACCAAGGCTGAATAACATGTCTCTAATTTGAACAACAACATGCTTATCGCTTTGCTGATGCACTTTCCCAACTCCTGGAACTTCATCCATGAAATAAAAGAACAAACATAGCAACAAATTACCGTATTTAAAGGAATTCTTCTTGTCTTTCTTAATCTTACCAAGATTTTCCATAAGTTGACTTCGAAGCAATTCACATAAATCATACTCTGCATTCTCCTTAGCCATTTGATAGGCTGCATATATGGCTGTATCAGATACATAATTTTCTCAGCTGGAGTAATATATCTTATAACCAATGACCATCGAGGCAAATTTCACACCCACATCAATGATGTTATCAAATGTCATCGCTCTTCTATCAAATACATAACCAGTTGCATCATGACTGTTTGATTTTTCATAGATTTCAAAATCAATAGTCCACTAGAGGAATTTAAACCTGTAACAACACTTATAGCCTCTTTTGTAATCTTGAAGGGTTGATTCAACCACATGAATTCAACATGAAATCAACTCAAGATGTACCAGACCCATTCATTTTCATCAAACACAAGAAATTTCACAATCTACGTGAATTTCTTTTCCTCTAGGGTTTTGAATTCGGGATTGACACATAAATCCTCTCCAACAATGTGTTTGGAATACAAATTTAGCAACTAAGAGATCCCTAACTCCTCAATATTAGCATGAATGTATGCTCTAATATCTTCAATGTGAAAAACACCGTACGAAATAGATGAAAATACACCTAGGGGCTTGATCTCAATAGACTTGAAAGGATGCCACTTGAACTTCAGACGAGGTCTATCCTTGACTTCAACTACCAATAGAGTAGCCATTTTCACAAATTCACAGGTTTACAAGTTTTCCCGAAAAATACTTTTTAGCGAGATTAGGGTTTGAACTTTGAATCGCCTTCACACTTGAGTACTCGCCAAATTTTCCAAAGATTGCTTTAGATCTCTTCAAGCTTCTTTTTCTCAAAATGCAAAGTGACAAATGAAGGATAGAAATAACCTTTTATCATTTGCACACTTAACCTTTTTGACGTAATAAATGCTTTTTCCCTAACACATCTGGATACCCTGTTTCCATACATTGTAAAAGATAACTCTTATGTGGACCTTCAATTCTGCATAAATACTCTCTTCAATTGTTCAATAGCATCTGTAGATCATCAATACAATCGCTAAACTCATCCACATCCTGATGTCGATTTCCTGCAGGGGGTTTGAAAGATTTTCTTGATAGTTCCCCCTAGGCTAGAGGCCTTAACCTGATTCTCAAAGGAATTACCAGAAGCTGATTCTAGTGCTGGCTCATTTCCTGCAACAAAGGGACTCTTCTTTACCCATGTCTTCTTCATCTGCTTCCTGATCTAATCTGTAGTGACTTTTCATTTTCCTTTTTCATCCTTCCACATGTTTCCTCTCTGATTTACCATACCTCTTCTACAAAATCTAGCAATAAGACCAGTTTTGTTGCAATTGTATCACACCACATTTCTTTGTCTAGACCAATTGTTCCACTATCTTTCTCTTGATTTTCACTAGTTAGCAATATGGTCAAATCTATTGCATGCATAACATCTAACATTCCCATAAAATTTGTTCATCACATTTCTGCATTCATTTGACTTGTGACCATACTTGTTACAATTAAAACACTTACCAAAGAATGATGGACCACTTGAATTCATTCTACTTCTGCATTGAGCTGCCATATGACCAAATTTATTGCAAAGATAACAAATACCATTAAACCTTTGAGCATTAGGTTGTCTTACCAGATACCTTCTAGTGTTGTTCATATGATTTCCTTGACTAAACTTCCTTTGTCTAGATCTGAAACTTTCTCCTTCCTCATATCCTAGACCTCGCTTGAAACCATCAGTCCTTTGAATTTTAATTAGTTCATCAAGCTTGGCTAAGCTAATCTTGAACTTCTCCTTGAATTCATTTGCAATAGCAAGTTCATCTCTGAGATCAACAATGTGTTTTTCAAGCTCTTCCTCATTGTGTTTGGATCGTTCTAACTCAAATTCCAACTGAATGAATCCATCAGTAATTCGACTACATTCTTTAGATTTCTCTTTCAGGGATTGGGAAAGCTTTTCTTTATTTTTCTTCCTATCTTCAATTTCCTTAGTCATCCTCATCATAATAGATTCCATTTCATGCTTCATAACTGCATTATCCTTGGAAATTTTTTCACATTCTTCTATCTTATCTTTCAGGGCTTGACTCAGTTGTTCATCTGCAATGCATTTACTGTCTTCCTGCTTGATTTGATCACAGAGTTCCCTTCTCTTCTCTCTAGACTTGTTGATTTTTTCTTTCAGTGACTCAATGAATCTCTCAACATTCATGAGATTTTCTTGTAATTCCCGAACTTCAGATTTTGCCTGATCAAGATCATCTAGGGCCACTATAAGTTGTTGAAGACTACTTGAACCCATTGAAACACTTTCCAAGATCTTCCCCAAGCTTTTAAGCTTCTTCCAAGGAACAAAGCTATGATACCAATTGTTGGAATCAAGCAACATTGAGAGGGGGGTGAATTAATGTTGTGTAATTTTTAACTTTATTAATCTGATCACTAAAGTGTTGATAACATTCAACCAAAATAAAAATGCATGCACATAAGACAAACAACCACAACACCATAACACAAGGATTTTTTAAGTGGAAACCCTGTTAGGGGAAAAACCACGGTGGAGGTCAATCCACAATATTGTTCTGAGTATACTCAAAAGAAAAGATTACAAAATGAGAATGCACTTGCATTTAGGCACACTGCCTAGAGCTCATTGTTCAAAAACTAAAAGGCTTACTACCTTACAAACTTTTGGAATACTCCCACGAATTTGAATTGATAAAGTAGCATCTACAAATGCCTGATTATAGTTTTGATTAGGCTCAACAATCAAATTCTGGACCTTCTGACTGATTCTGCTCTTTTGCTTTGTTTTGCTTCAATTCACACCAAAAATCCTTAATGCACAAGTGAAACTGTGCATAATCACTCTACTGACCTTTTGACATTCGCAACATATATTAACTCACATCGAACACACACCAAAATGATATAATTGATCACTTATATATATATCTGCTACCAAGAATTCAATCACTATATGTCGACTTCAACAAAATAAGAAATATTCACAAACAGTTAGCTCAAATCATCCATAATATTCAATGCGCATCCACAACAGTCGGTCACAACATAGTGAGGACCCAAACCAAAAAGTTCAAACACAAAAATTCTTAAACAATAACTCCTAAAATATCCGCGACACATTATATTCACCAAGTCAGCCTCCAAATATTGATGAACAAAAAATTAGTTCACAAGACCTTCTAACTTCCACCCAAATTGATACGAGGCACCAAGATTTATAGATAACACATATTATGCAACAAATAATACTCCTTGAGATCCATAACACAAAATAGTAATAAAAAATATGCATATGAATCGAAGAACATGAAATTACCGGATGCTTTATTCTAGCTTAACAGATAATCACTGATCTTCAATTTGTCTACCGGTATGAGCAAATTGCAATGTGCAGATCGACTAGCTAACAAGGGTTGCCATCAATGACCACCAAAAAACATGTGCAGTGTCTCTTTCCAACAACTACAACCTTCTTGGAAGAGGAAGGATGTGCATGGAGCACTCCTCTTTTGTCAGAATGGGTGCATTGGGTCTGCACCCCAAAGGCCAGTCTCAAATTGCAGAAGGGTTCTTAGTTTTAACAATGTGTTTAGAATCTTTGATCTTCTTGCTCCTCTCTAACTTAAGTTGAGTGAGGGTGTGTGCTAAGGTCTCATCATCAAGAATCTTTGGTTGGACTTCAAGCGTTGAGTTCTCTTCGACAACTTTCTTTTTCATAGTCCTAAGTGTCTTTCCCTTCTTTCTCCTTGACTTTGACCTTCCCATACTTGTATTCAATTTAGGTTCATTAAAATCAAATCAAGTTAGGGTCGACTAACCCTAATTCTAACCATTATGGACTCATAGGCCTAGTGTTGGTGTGAATGGGGTTATTTCCTAACTATTTATTAGTGAGGACCTATTCAAATGAATATAAGTTTACTTAGGAGTTAACTTTCCTAATAGTCATTTCTAGAAGTTAGTCATAATGGGGCCATGACTTATTATTTACTTTTAGTTATCTAGGCATTTAATAATTCTCATGCATTTAATATTTGTATTGACAATTTAATGCGTGTGTCCTATGTTGTTATGACTTAGTTGTCTCATGTGATATGATTAATACACTTGTCATGATCTTGTCTAATCCTATCTCACTCCTTGCCTATATAAGCAAGGCTTCATATGTACATTCAATTAATCCAAAGCTTAATTGAGTGTTGTGTAAGTCCAATATATCATTGCAATATTGAGTATGGCATAGTGGCCACATCTTGCATCTATTGTTGCAATTTCATGTTCTTGCTTTTCCCTCTTGTGGAAGGTTGTTGTTGGTTTTTGCAGATCATCCTAGAGGCTTGAGTCCTTGAGTGACTCAAACATGTTCTAAGAGATATATCTCAACTCCTACATGGTATCAAAGCTTTAGATTTGCAAAACCCCTTCTCAAATCTGAGGGTGATTTGAGCTTGAGCTTTTGTAGGGTGCATATTGGATTAAAAATGGCATATATATCTTGCCTCGTATATTTTTGAGAAAAAATATTTTTGGGTTTTGTTCAAAACTACAAAATACCATATAGGTATCTGTTATATTTTGCAGATAGTGAGATTTTTTTTAGAAATTGCTATCAAATAGCCCAACGTAACTATTTTTCTTGTAGGTGAAGTTTTCTTTTTTTACCAAATCACATGTTCTGGTTTTTAGAATCAAAAACACTTTCAAGGTTTTGTTGGTAGCATTAAAATATTATTTGGGTATCCATTAGTTTTTGCATGCATCCAACAAAATTTTCAAAAATCAAATAAAAATGGTTGTGTTAGCTGACTGTCAATTGACAAAATTTACCTTTTTTTTTTTAAAATCACAACTTTTTGCCACAATGCTTGTTTTTGGCAAACGAGATATCGACACTAGTTTCGAGCACTTCATAGTGGTGTAGGTCATTTTTTCAGATTTTATCCTCTACACATATCTAAGGTCATTTTTATTCATGGAGGAAGATGTGAACATTCATCAGTGCATCCACTATTTCCTTTTTTGTGTGCATTAGGTTTGCATTTTCTCTACACTTCATTTCAGTTCCAAATCATTTGTCAATCAACTATTGCTCCATAGATACCAAATTTGTGCTAGTTTGTGAATTTTCCAGTGTTCCTTGGCATCGGGTTTGCTATTGCTTCATCATGATTCCAACCAGAGTCCTTGAGTGACTCTAATATGGTTTCTAACAAATAGAAGTATATTTCCTTGCTTTTTGAATTGAGGATTCTAGTGTACTTCCACTACTTCTTTTTGCAACAAGTTATCTCATTATGGGGGGGGTTGTATGATCTCTCTTATCATCCTTTGTGTGGATGGAGATTGATTGGATTTGTGATGGATATCATTGTGGTATTTATCTCTCTTTTTTGGAGGAGTTTTGTTCCACTAGGTTTTCTCATTTTCTTTGTTTGTGATATTTCATTTGCATTTGTACATGGGTACCTAACATGGCCTCATAGCTGAGACCCATCTTTACATCATTTTCATAATAACTACACTCCCTAAGTTGCACTTATGGGGGGGGATTGTTTGTGTGAATGGGGTTATTTCCTAACTAGTTATTAGTGAGGACCTATTCACATTATTATAAGTTTACTTAGGAGTAGAGTTTCCTGCTTGTCATTTCTAGAAGTTAGTTATAATGGGGCCATGTCTCATTATTTACTTTTAGTTATCTAGGCATTTAATAATTCTATCATGTATTTAATATATGCATTGAGAATTTAATGAATGTGTCCTAGGTTGTTATGACTTAGTTGTCTCATGTGATAGGATTAAGACGCTTGTCATGATATTGTCTAATCCTATCTCACTCCTTTCCTATATAAGCAAGACTTCATATGTACATTCAATTCATTTGAAGCTCATTTGAGTGTTGTGTAATTCCAATATATCATTACAATCTTGAGTATTGCATATTGGCCACATCTTGCATCTATTGTTACAATTTCATGTTCTTGATTTTCCCTCTTGTGTAAATTTATTGTTGGATTTTGTAGATGATCCCCGAGGCTTGAGTCCTTGAGTGACTCAAACATGTTCTATGAGCTATATCTCATCCCCTACACCTAGAGTTGAACCTTAAGCTCTAATACCAAATGTAATGTGTCATACTTAATGTTACCTATTTTAGCTACTAGCTCAAACAGGTAGAGTTGTTATGTTTTACAAGTGAAAAGAAGGTACATTTTTATTCTGCTATGTCACATTCATGTGCATAGATAAAAATTAGAAGATTACAATACTACATTGTATTATGCAAATGCATATAACATAGAAGAGAATGCACAATCTTTTCAAAAAGTAGTCTTTATTGATAATAAAAATGAATATTGTTCCACACAAGCCATGGAATTGACTATTCAAATGCATATAATTGAAAAAATTATACATGTATAGATACATAAGAAGGAATGCACATAAATAGAAATGGGACTCATCATTTCTTGAATGATGAATCCCAACTACTTGTTCTGCATCATCTTTAGTCTTCCCACTTGTCCAAGCTTCCAAGTTTATGTCTTCCTTGATGCTCCCAAGTTACCTGCATCTGTAAATGAAAGTATTGTTAGAGAAATGAGGGATCACCAGTCAAAATATGTGCATACATCTATAAACATATAGCCAAATCCTCATGTGCATTCAATATCCATACCATAAATGTCCAAGAAAACATGAGAGCGTAATCAAACACACCTATCATATGCTTGGTTTTATCTAACATGTTTGCTTCTTGTGCAAGTATAGGTGAAATCCTTGTCACTGTTTTATTTATTTGATTACAACATGTGGGGTAAAATGTGGCTCCCACAAGGCTTGAGCCCAACATACTGCCTTCTGCTTTCATTAGAGAAGGATAATGACATTTTTATATCACCATTGGTTTCTTGTTGACGAGTCTCGTCAATCATGGTGTTACTGATGAGGAATGGATATCAATATTAATGGGAGTCATCTCATATTAATAGTGATACTCCTTATCAATAAAAACATGTCACAAGACTTATGTATAAGGATTCAGTGAGTTTCTTTTGTGCTATAAGAAGCTCTCATGAGCTAGAGGTCAATCATGTCAACAAAGATGTTAAGAAAGGTCAATATGAAGCTCCAAATGGTAATTATGAAAGATTAGATTCAGAAAGGGAAGATAAGCTGAATTGAATAAGCTTTAAGTTTGCATAAGGCTTTGCAGGTCAAGTGATCAGTATACAGTATTCTTGGGGAAACTAATGCAATTAAAGAATAATGCAAAAATAGTGAGCTACAAGATGGTGAAATCTTATCAAAGATAGAGTATGGGGACCCTTGAGTTAGGGTTACAATAGAGACAAGAAATGAATCATGTTTTCATGAAAACCTAGAGATGAAGCTTTTTTCCATATGGGTTTGAATACAAAATAAGATGCAAAGCTTCTTCATGAAATGGAACACAATAGTTTATATCAAAAACATTCAAAAGATATTTTGAGTACAGACTCAATGAATGTTGTTCATTTCTGTTGAAAAGGGGATTTTCCTATAAACAATTCTTGGAAAATGATGTTATGAGTTGATAAGCATTCAAATTGTTTAGAAGAAAATGAACATACAAAAGGAAATAACAATGATTAGAATTAAAGAAAATGGTTTTCAAGGTAATCATAATCTTCAAAGGCAATCATAAAAGGTGGCAGTCATGGAGGTGGTTTTCTCATTCACAAAAAATGTACAATGAGATGGGATATGAGACAATGAACCAATGTAAATAAGGTGATTTCTTCTATGTACAGTGGGATATGACAACTGTTGAAAGGTACATCAAGAAACCTTCACATAGATAACACTATAGTAGGTGTCATGAGGTCACTAAAACATAGTCATGCAATAACCAACAACATAGGGAGCTACATTGAAGGTTTCAGGGGCTGATCACAAATGAAGTAAGTTCATGACAAAGGTTTGAGGGTTGTAATTAAAGAAAAACATTTGGGGCCTAGTCAAGTTCAATGGTATACAATCATGACAACAAAGTGATGACAAATGGTGTCCATAAGAAGTGAGATATCATTCATGACAATCGAGATAATAAAATGACTGAAAGTATATCATAGATTCAAAACGCATTGAGACAGTGAAATATGATGATTGGCCAAGCCAAAAGAACAGGGAGATTTCTTCTTTTGTTTTCCAGAGTGTAGGGGTCAAATATCAGTTTAATAAGCCACGACCTCATGAGTTTAACACAAAAATCCTTGTGCATAATATAAACCCAGATATAGAAAATGAAATTCAAAAATGTTCGTGAGCCCAAAATAGCCACAAAAGAGGTAGGATTTGTAAATCCTCAAGTTAGGGTTTTAAACCCAAAAAATAGTGAGTAAAGTGAAAAGGTCATTCATTTTACACGTTTCCTTCATTTTCCATCATGGGTCAAACTCAGAACAAGTTTTTTTTTTTGCAAAAATGGAGAAATCCCTTGGTATATGCAGTATGTGGCTGTGAACATTGAAATAAAGGAAAAATACAAGAAGCTATGAGGCCAAGCCATGGCTAGTTTTGAAAAAATATACAGAGGGAGAAGAATGTATTAAGGTAGAAGAAATGCAGAAATATCAAGCAAAGTAATACAGGAAATACAACGTGCATATAACCAAATGTTTATTCTTATTTTAAGCATTTTTTAAGCTCAAAATGAATCATCATTTCCAAAAATGCAAATAAGAAGATGCAAAAAGAAAATAATACATTCATTATTCTGTGAAATATACTCCTATTTCTGCAAGAATGGGCTTCATTTCAAGTGTTCATCTTCCCCAGAAAATGAAATGAAATGAAATGGTTGAAGTTGTTCTCATAAGCTTACCTCGAGTTTTCTTTGCCAAAAATCTATTGAAACCCCTTTGAAGTTCCAAAAATCTGCCATGGAAGTCACATACAAAAGCTCAAAGAAACCCTATGATAGTGCCTCAAAGTCTCCAGAAGGCTCAGATGAATGAAATGAGTTTTCTTTCTTCAGGCCCAGTTTTGTGTCTAGGGTTTTCAAACCCTATCCTTTGGCTGATGGTGTAAAGTGGTATTTTACCACTATTTTTTAAAAAATTTCATCAAACTAATGGTGGCGTGGGTTAAGATCTCTAAGTCTTATTCCTTATGATCCTTTGTTTGCCATATGTTTAGTCTTCATGACTTGTTTCTTGCCTTGACTTGTATATGGAGGTCAAACCCTTATTTTTGCATTGATCTTAAAATTGTAAAGCATTTGATTAAAGTGATATTGTCATAAATAACTTAATCATGTTGCTACTTTATATGCAAAGATAATGCATTATGCTTCATAAATGACTTGAGGAGGTTTATAGTTGAGTCTTCATGACTTTCAGGAATATAGGGGTGGTTGAGGTAGTTGAGAAAACATGTGGAGAGTATATAGGAGCCTTTGCTCACTTTGTTGGAGGTTATGAGAGAATCTAGGGGGTGGTTTTGCATGCTTTAATGCTTGGTATGGTCAAAATTGACTTCTACAACACTTTGGAGCTCTTTTGGAGAAGATTTAGTTGCTAATTTTTAGGCTTTTTGGAGGCATCCGACCCAAGGAAGCTTCTAACTCCTAGTTTGGTGCAACTGCTTGGGAGATGTTTATAGTCACTTTTTGACTCATTTTATAGTCAGTTTAGAGTATGCATTTTTGTACTTAGTGATTTTTTCAGTCCTTTGGGTAGATGGAAGCATATTTCTGTAACTCTTTTGGGATATGAAATACAGTGAGAACCTTGGATGCAATTGATATGAGATCTTGTCTACTTATTCTCTGCATTATTGTGTGTTCCTAAGTGATTGATCAAGTTATCTATGAGGTATTGATCATTTCATTTTAAATTTGTCTCATGTTTTTAATACCTTTATGTAGAAAGTGTGTCAATGCAGGTTGCAACTTGTGTCTTGAAATGCAAAATAACTTTTAGTTGTGAAGATATTTTCCTACTATAAGTTTGAGTTCTAGGACCTTTTTGTGAAATATTTATGCAAAGACATACAGTAATAGGTTGTGCATCTTTAGTTTATGTTATTGCAGGAAAGTGTGTGAAATTCTAAGTTTCATAGTCCTTTTCAGTTTGGTGTATCACCCTTATTTTTCAATTTTTAGTTTTAAGTTATGTATTTCCTTCTACCCTTTTCCCAGTCAAATCGGTAGAGTAGATTATCTTTAGGTGATAACCAGCTAGGAGCCAACCTTATCTGGAGATTCACTCCAAGTTCTAGGTGACCCACAACCTAGGAGTGATTCCATGTTTCTCTAGAGTGCTAAGTCCTGCAACTTAGCTAGGGTGCAACTTTAAGAGATAACGCTTAAATAACACCAAAATAATTCAATTGTGACATTATGAATATTAAATTAAAGACATCGAATCAACTATTTTATACCATATCATAATATACCAATTTTTTTTTTTAATTCATTTCCAATTGTCAAATTGTCAAATTACATAGTTGACTAGGTTAACATCGCCTCTTAGTCAATTCAAATATTACATCAAGTGGTACAAGTACAATAATCAAGATGGAATTCCATGTGATTCCATTCCAACGCTCACTGCATCTGGTGGACAAGAATATGGTTGAGGCACTTTTCCAACCAACCATGAAGCTATGCTTCCTCAAAATTCCTCCTAACTTGAAGAATACTCAACCCTGCATGGAATATTTAGTAAGAGAACATGATATGCAAGGTGGAATATGGTGCGTGTCTAACATAACTACAAGCATGTCTAACCACAACTAGAACATGCAAGATCAATGTTAGGAAATGGTTGAGAGTTACATCATAAAAATTAGACCATTCAACATAATGGACTACAAACGCTTGGCCAAGCATATGATGTATACAACTACAAAAGATAGATTTTGGAAAAAGAAAAACCTATACTCTTTGCTAACCCATTTTCAACACCTGTCCTGGAAGGTAGCCTCCCACATACATAAGATAACATACATCTTATCTAAATAACATAGTTTGCAAGTATTCAACCTGGTTTCTAGTAGTTTTTGCAAGCCAATCCTTTCATGATTAAAAATCAACAATCCACAACATAGTCTACGCATGTCTTGTCTTGGATATTTCGCTTCAACAAATATATGCAAGGAACTAAACTAGATTTACTCTTGGGAAATAATGCGAACAAACATTCAACCATTATACATGATCCATTTCATCAATATAAGATAACAATATCACAACACATGCATCAACATACAAATTTCCACTATTTCCTTTATTCCTTCTTACTTGGAATAAATCTACATTTTTCAGATAAAGAAAATAAACAATTTAAAAGAAGGTATATCGCATGTATGTGTCTATACATAAATGAAAGATTTATGTATGTACACATATATGATCTTCTGTTAAAAACTAAGTATGCTTATACATTCTTTTGAAAAAGAAAGATCCATACCACAAGCAATTATTATTGATAAAAAAGAACATTAGTTTCCACCAGAAAAATCATTCATGGACAGTTTTTTCTTTAAAAAAAACTAGATTCAGATGAGAACGTGCAGATTATAATTTATAGAATAGTCTCTAGACTTAACATTTTGAGTTTAAATATCATCCAAAATTTCACAAGATCGTTTCATTTAAATAAATTGAAATTGAAACTAGATAATATAGAGTTTATGCATTTCTAGATTCAATCAGACTTTCTTTCAAGAGTGATCATTTGGTGTTTAACTATATAACAAGGTTTGTTCTGTTCTATTCTTTAATGTGAAATTTTTGTAAACTTACTACCAAGTCTTCGTTCATTTCAATTAATGAAGCTTCAAATGGTTATTGTTTAGGTTCAGAGTTGAAATCATACATTTCAAGGTAATCTAAAAAGATAAAAGTATCGTTCTTCCCTTAGGATGACATATGTATCATTATGTTTTAGAATAGAGTCTAGTTAAGATAACTTATTCAAAATGATTTATATCATTTGGATTTATTCATTCTTTTCAAGGCATTAATGTCTAAAGAATGATACGATTACTATCGTTCAATTAAAAAATCATTTAAAGAAAAAAATATTATCATTAAGAACTATATGCATGCTATCATTCTAAATGATAATCATGCTATCATTCGACCCTTGATATCATTAAAATAATTTAGAATCCTTTAGAATGATATGGAAACTATCATTCAAAATCTACTTAAAGAAAGCCATTGAGGATAGTGTATGTGATACACTTGGCTCTGCTAAGTTATAATTAGTTTCATGTTACAAAATTTAACATACAAAACGATGCCATTATATCGTTCAACATGTTAATGATTGAATTAAAACTATCAAACAATAAAGAGTTCACCAAATATGGGAATGATGTGAATCATCCCATAACTAACAACATGATTATCAAAGACTCGACATTGTGAATGGAATGATTGGAATTTTTCTCTATAAGATCTCAGGTTTAAGAGAATCAAAACTTCTTTTAGACGAAGGTAAATAACCTATCGGTTAAAGAGACAACAATATTTCCATATCTGCTAGACTTTTACATGGTTCAATTCAAGAAGGCATTAACAATACCAGTTGGGTTAAGATGTCCATTCAATATAATTGATAACCCTCAACATAAAATGCACAACAAAAAATTTCCATCCCAATTCGTGATTCGACTGAGATTTAATTTAAAGCATAAAACAATAATATTTTTGATGACCTACCACCTAGAAACGATGAAGAGCACGAGCCATACAAATTGTACTTGCAAATCAAATGGGTTATACACAAACATAGAGGTTTTCATTAAAAGAGTCAACCAGTGGTATCGGTTTGTAAATGAAATAGTGGAGACCCAAATTTGGATGAGAGACACGACTTTGTCAACAAAGAGGTTGATGCCAAAATTGCATACCCATCGACCAATACATGCAAAGACCCTTTCACAGAGAAAATGAAAATTAAATAGTTTCCAATAGAAATACATTTGTTCAAGGAGAAATCTAAGTATTTTGATGAAGAAAGGAAAGCCAAAATAAGTAAAGGAAACTTGCTAAAAATGATCCTACCTCTACTTTTTCTCACAAATGAATTAGGTAGAGTATGGAGATAAATTTGTTAAATATTTGAATTTGCTTTTCCTCCTTTCCCTCTAAAGTCAACCTTCTCTTTTCTCCTACTTTTTGGATGAGCTTTTTCCTTTTTGTGCTATGTTTTTTCCTTAAGCATTTGCATGATTTTTCTCCTTTCTTGAATCCACGTTTTCCCTAAAATTGGAAAGCTCCATTATTTTAGCTTCCCCTCCCCCCCACCTCTTGCAATGAGATTCTCTCCTCTTTTAGGGGTTATTGGTGGCCCGCTATCTACTCAAATCCAATTTTTTAAAAATTTTCAAATAAACAAAATATTTTTTCATTGCATTTGGTGGTTTTTAGACACTTATCTATTAAATTAATTAACAATTTTTAAATAACAAATAAATATTTCCTCATTTCTTCTTATTATTTGATTATTATCGTTCAATTAGAACATTATTTAAAGAAAACTTTATTATCATTAAGAATGATATGCATGCTATCGTACTGAAAAATAAGCATGCTATCATTTGACCCTTGATATCATTAAAATCATTTAGAATCCTTTAGAATGATATGGAAACTATCCTTCAAAATTTGATTAAGGAAAGACACTGAGGATAGTGTATGTGATATGCTCAACTCTGCTAAGTCATAATCATACCAAATGATGATAACGATATGTGTGTGTGCGTGTGTATACATATTTATATATATACTTATCAATTTCATTTTAGAAACTTTAACACATGGAACGATGCCATTGTATTGTTTGGCCTATTAAGGCTTCAATTAAAACTGTCAAACAATAAATACATCATTGAATATGGGAACGATGTGAATTGTCCCATATCTAACAATATGATTATCAAAGATTCAACATTTTAAATGGAACGATTGGAATCATTCCCTGTAAGATCTCAGGTTTAAGAGAATCATAACTTCTCTAAGACGATAGGTAAATAAACTATCAGTTAAAGAGGTAGTGATATTCCCATATCTACCAAAGTTTTACATGGTTTGATTCAGGAAGGCATCAATAATACCAATTGGGTTGAGATGTTGATTCAATATAATCAACAACCCTCAACATAAAATGCACAACAAAACATTTCCACCCTAGTTCGTGACTCTACTGAGATTTAACTTAAGGAATAAAATAATGAACTTTTTTCCATTTGCCACCTAGACATGGTGAAGAGCATGAGCCATACAAATTGTACTTGCAAAACAAATGGGTTATAAAAACTAGAGAGGTTTTCATATAAAAGAGTCAGCTAGTGGTATCGATTTGAAAATGAAATAGGGGAGATCCAAATTTGGATGAGAGACACGATTATGTCAACAAAGAGGTTGATGTCAAAATAGTTGACCCATCGACCAACAAATGCAAAGACCCATTAGTAGAGAAAAGGAAAATGTAATAGTTTTCAATAGAAATACATTTGTCCAAGGAAAAATCAAAGTATTTTGATGAAGAAAGGAAAGCCATGATAAGCAAAGGAAACTTGCTAAAAATGATCCTACCTCTGCTTTTGATCACAAATGGCTAAGGCAAAGTATGAAGATAAATTTATGAAATCTTTGAATCTTCTTTTCCTCCTTTCCCTCCCAATTCATCCTTCTATTTTCTCCTGAGCTTTTTGGATGAGTTTCTACCTTTTCGTGCTATGTTTTTTCCTTAAGAATTTGCATGATTTTTCTCCTATCTTGAATATGCATTTTCCCTAAAATTGGAAAGCTCCATCATGTTAGATGCCCCCACCTCTTGCAATGAGATTCTCTGCTCTTTTAGGCGTTATAGTTGACCCTCTATCTACGCAAATCCATTTTTTTAAAATTTGAAAAAAATAGAACGTTTGTTGATTGCATTTGGTTGTTTTTAGACACTTATGTATTAAATGAATTAACAATTTTCAAATAACGAATAAATCTTTTCTCATTTCTTCTTTTTATTTATTTCTTTTACAAGAAATCTGCTCTCAATTCTAAAATTTAAAAGGATTTAATTCAAATCATTCTCCTAACAACCCAAGAGCAATAAATATATAAACAATATATATTCCAAACATTATCATTTTCTTTTGTATTGTATTGTGAATAGCATCAAATAGTCAAGGTAAAGAAAATGATCTATAAATTTGCTTCCCATAAGCTTATCTATTTAGTCATTGACACATTTCCCATAAAAATGATATCCACCAAATTGCAAAAGCTCTAATGCAGATATTATGATTTTCAATGGTGTGTGCATGTTCCAGATTCCAACATGCTTACCGATCATCATCGGGCTAAATACTCCTACCTCAACCATGTTCTCGGTCTTCAACCTATTATTGCATTCACACACTTGTACTTGTAGAGTTTCAACAGTAATCATTAACCAATGTTTGAAACTAAAAGATTCCATTCTACATCATAACATTCACCCATCTTATTTATTTATATGGATATAGATATAATTCAAATGACATTGAAATCTTAAATTTATCACATGTCAAAACTGATAAATTTCTTTTTCCATAAATATTTAAATAAGTTAACATTATTAAATGTGAAACATAGAAAAATAGGTTTAATATAGAATGAAACATGTATGATGCATCTATTTTGCTAATTTCATTCAAAATACGTGTTATAAAGTACAAATGAGAAATAGTAATAAAATCTAACCCAACTAATAGTCAAAAGGAAGATCTAGTGGAAAGGGTAAAGTGGTGTGTACCTATCACCAAAGATGATTTTTTAGACCTCACTGAGGACTCATTCTCCCTATGGTGAATGGGTCTCAGATAGATCTCCTGAAAAATACTTTATGGGTTCTCTTTTGCTTAGTCTGCACTCCCAGATTCCAATTGTTCACTGTTGAAAAGCTGAAAATAAATCTTGTAGATCAATTTCCATGATTTGACAACTTTTATTCCAACAAAAATTTCTTCAATTTTTCTCTTTAAATGATCTTCAACCTAAAACCTACAATCACACATCAAAGAGAGAAAAATATTGTTTTGTTAGGGAATAGGGGTTCACCTTGGTCAAACCCCATTTTGGTAATTAAACCTTGAAATGAAATGAAACATGAAAGAAGGAATGATGAATGAACAACAATGTCACAACTCACCACACCTTAATTGAACCTTGGATTGCAGGTTTGAAAACTTGCACGAAGTGGCCTCAATGGGTATATATTTTTATCATGAAACTTGATGTGAAACAATGCCTTTGATATGCTTGATTGATCTTGAACACTACATCACCATATCAGCTCAAACAACATGCATGATGCAATAAATCTTTGACATGATGAATGAATCTTTATTGCTGCAATAATCTTCTTCAAATCTGCCCTTGAATGCCTTGAAATTTATCTAATAATGCTCTCTTGAATATCCTTAGCTTGCATGAAATCTTCTAGGATCTTAGCTTGAAATTCTAGGATGAACATAGTGAAATAACCTTGTATTTATACATATCTTAAGATTAATTCACGAAATTCAAATATCACAAGCCGACATTGAATTATAGATTTTAAATAATTAAAATACCATCAAAAACATATTCCAAATGGGAGTCCTAGGTCTAAGTGAGGACCCATTTTCCATAGGGCGAATCAATCCTAGGCCACTTACCTAGCACACACATCGAGCAATGTTAAACATTATGTAAAATTAGGGTCATAGGACTAAGTGAGGACCCATTCACCCTATGGTGAATGGGTACTAGGCCACTTACCTAGGACACACATCTTCCAAAGTTAAGTGTTATGAAATGGAATTTATAATTTCAGGTTTTATCCCTTAAAATTTTCAATTAATTAGGCTTGGATTTGAATTAAAGAGTCCAATTAAGGAAAATTAACCTCAATTAATTAATAAAGCACTAGATTAATGTGAAAGTGTAAAGATACACCTTACAACATAAAAAAAAAAGGCACAATTAATTCCATTTAGTTTAAAAGGTCCCTAAACTTAATGTGAATATGAAAAATATGTTACAACACTAAATTAAGGCACAATTAAGCTCATTTTATTATTTATTCCCAAATTAAGTGTGAAAAAGGGATAATTATTCCTACACTATATTTTTCCCCCACTTTAGTGAGAGTATGACCCCATGTCAAACTCACACTAAAGTAGACATTCAAGACGCTTATGTATGCAACAATGAAAAAGATACACAATCATACAACATTAAAGACTAGGAAGATCAAGCCTAAAATATCCAATGAGATGTGGAACACATCTAAGCCATCGGTTTGCACTCACTCTGAGGTAGCAGAACTTTAGGTTGTCCACTAGGTGAGTCTTCAAATAAAGTGGCTTAGTGAGAAAGTTATTCCAGGTATACACACTGTCATCGTACAATGAGAAAGTCATCCCTTTGTGTCAACTACTCATCATACTAACCATACCAAAGCTATTTCTTTGATAAATTCAATAAGGTACCACAATGATAGGCAAGGCTCCACAGGAAAGCAAGGTGTGTTATGCTAGGTGGCCTTGAATTTAGGTTTTGAGATTCACAAGGTTAGAAATTTGCGTTATTCCAAACACTTATGGACATTATATATTTATATATGGTTCTTTTTTCAAGGGGATCTTGCTTAGTTCGTGTAAGGTCTTCTTCTTAGGGAACATCGTGCCTAATTTCTCCAAGAGAGGAAAAGTCAAGAGTAAAAGATTCACAACTTAGGGAATGCAGTGCATTGCATCACCACTAAGAGGAAAGTAATACACTAAGAAATATCACTCTTTTAGGACATCAAACCCAATGACATCACCAAGAAAAATACACATCACAAGAGAAAAGAAAATCGCACCATGAAACATGATAAATGTCAAAAGATATCATTGATGTATGCCCCCACTTTAAAGTGGTTGCTAACACCATTGTTGTGAGAAATTGCTTTAAAGTAGCCAATTTTTACTCCTAAGACATGAGAGCTTACTCAAAAACCCCTATGCCAAGTCACGTGTTTCTGAAATGAAGCTACGCCATGAAAAAGGAAGGAGATGTTGCCCCCAAAAATACATAAGGGATCTATGGATTTGGGGTTATTATGTCTTTGTTACAATGTTGTTATAGATCTCAGAAATGCCATCATTCCCCAAATACTCATAGAACTAGAAGAATGACATAAAGAGAGGGAAAATAAAGAAAAAATCCTTTTGGGTCAACATGGAAGAGACCTAAATGTCTCGATGCCTTGCGTCATCCCCAAAAGGACAACACAAGACAAACAAAAAAAATATAAAATGTTTATGACATATAGAAGAATGTAGATACATATAGAGGAATGCACAAAAAGAGAGAGATACATCAAACAACACAGTACATGGGATCAAATTATGCACATACAGTCACATAAAGAAACATGAAAAAGAAAACACAACAAAATACTAGTAAGGCACATGCGAGTAAACCTATAGACTTCATCTGCATCCCAATCTTGATCAATGTATATGGAAGGAGGGAAACTAGCCAAAGGGACAACAAAAAGTTTCGAACTAGGACAAGCACCAAGTTCAACACTTTTATCATCATTTAAGTTCATGGAAGAGGAGAAAAATGAATTCAACTCATTATACACTTGTTCATCAATCTTTGCAATATCAATATCATCATCTAAATTAATCACAAGAGGAGGTCGAACAATAATGTCTTTGGAAGGTTCTTGTTTACGTTGTGGTGAAGGTATAGAATCATCATACATTGCTTCAAGTAAGTTCAAATTTTGATTTTTTGTGTTGCTCTTTTCTTCTTTAGTTTGTAACATACGAGCAATAGCATGACATATACACCTACACTCTTTAACATTTCAATTTCATTTCAATCTATTGTCAATTTGTGATTGTGTAGGAGCAGGTTTGTCAACCATATCTTTCTTTTCTTCTCTTAAGGGAGCAATGAAAGGAACCATGGGAAGTTGTTCAACCACTCTCTCTTTGGCTTTGTAAACTTGTTTGATTTTAGGAGGCACAACAATATTGTTTTGGTTGTCTCGTGGTCTCTTATAGGAAATTGTAGGAGGATTTGTCATAGGTTGCTCTTGGATATTTGGAAGGAATTTTGGTTCAATCATGGGTTGAGGCATATTTATAAGGGATAATTTTTCTATGTGCTTCGTCTTAAACTTTTGATATGCTTTGAAAAAGTAGTCCTCACAAGGCCTAATAGGTTAAATAGGTTCAGGCCAAAATAAATCCAATGAAAAGTTCCCATGGGAATACACATGATTAAAGCCACTATGATGTACAATAAAGATTTCATTTCCAAAGGGAAACTTCAAACATTTATGCACAACCAATGGTATGACATTCGTGGAGCGAAGCCATAGATAGCCTAACTTTACACGAAATTGGTTCGATGACAGGATGATGGTGAATGATACATTTATTGTTTTTGATCCAACCTTTAGAAGTAAATTTATCGAGCCAATCACAGGGTAAGAAAAATAATTATGCATTTTGATCCATGCTTTCAGTATTTCATATGTATCTTAATAGAGTCCATGCACAAATAGGGATTCTTCAGTGATCACATTCTCTACACAGATGAGATCAATTAATATCCCATTGGTAGGCTTGTCATTGATTCTTTCAGCTATGTAAAGAGGACCATTGGGTGCATGTTTGATTATGTATTTTTTGTGAAAAAGCAATATCAAGGGGTATTTTGGTTTGGCCTGTACGAGGTTTTGCTTCAATAAAGTTGACTGAGGCATGTATGTTATCATTCTCTTGATTGTTTAAGTTCTCATGAGGGAAGCAACCGAGGTTATAAAAAAATTGTATCCCGTGTTTAGTTTTAAGAATTTTCCAAGGATTTTGTAAAGTAGGAATAATTCTAATTTCCATGCTTTCAGTAAGCACAAGGTCTTGTAACTTTTCTAGGCCTTCATCTATTCTTTTTATGTTTTCTTTCAAGATATGAACAACATCATGCACATTTTTTGTAGGTAAGAAAGTCATGGGAAATGAAGTATGCATGCTATGATCCATAAGGGGTTGATTATCAACACTGTCATAAAGAGAGTTAGAAAACCCAAGATCCACAGTGAATGGTATATCGCGGAATGACATGAGTCTTGAAGTACATCTTACAATAGTATTGCTAATAGGACACCAAGTTGTAAAGCTCATACAAGTTTCACAAACTTAGTGTACACACCCAAAATGGAAAGAGGGTAAAGTGCAATGCAATGACATAGAATGCAATGTGTAAATGCAATTTTCAGATTCTAAACAAGGTAATTTTCTGATTAGACTATGCAAAAATATGAAAAATGAAGTCTTGTAAATGCAATTTTGAAATCACACAATGCACTAAATTTACCAAATTAAGCTAGATATGATCAAATTCATGAAACAAAATTTTTGGAAACAGTAACAAAAATATGAAAGTAGCAAACAAAAATACAAAAATGAATAATTTAATGCCCATAAAATCATAATATAATTTGATCAAGGACTCATTCACCCTAGGGTGAATGAGTCCTAGACGAGGGTTTTGAACCATGTTTTTACATATTTTTAAGTGATTTTCAGTAGTTTCTAGATTCTAGTTTGTTATAGCAAGTTTCAATTTGATTTTTCTGTGAAATTCAATGTGAAATGCAAGTACAAAATGTGACAAAATGATAACCTAGAGCACCTAATTTGATATGCAATTTTGTTTTAATTTTCAAATGCAAGTTGATATGATGTAATGCTATGTAAATGATATGCAATATGACTGATTTTTTTTGTATTTTTCAGATTTGAAGAATGCAAAATATGCAATCCTAAAATCCTTAAATGAAATGCAAACTAGACACCCTAAATGAGACCTAATTCAATGCAAAGAGATGCAAATGAATGCAAGATCTAAATCTAGGATGAAAGAGGACTCCAAAATTAAAAAATGCAATGATCAAACTCAAGTTCACCAAAATGAAACATAGAAAAATAGGTTTAATATAGAATGAAACATGTATGATGCACCTATTTTCCTAATTTTATTCAAAATATGTGTTACAAAGTACACATGAGAAAGAAGAATCAAATCTAACCCAACTAATAGTAAAATGGAAAATATGGAAAGGGTAAAATGTTGTGTACCTTTCACAAAAGATGCTTTTTTAGACCTCAATGAGGACTCATTCACCCTGTGGCGAATGGGTCCTGGCTAGGGATCCTAAAAAAATATTTTTGGGTTCTCTTCTGGTCAATTTGCTCTCCTAGATTCTAGTTGTTCACTATTGGAAAGCGAAAAATAAATCATGTAGATCAATTTTAGTGATTTGAAAACTTTTCTTGCAAATTTGACAACTTTGCAACTTTCTTCAATTTTGCTCTTCAAATGGTCTTCAACCTAAAACCTACAATCACACATCAAAGGGACAAAAATGTTGTTTTGTTAGGGAATGGGGGTTTTCCTTGGTCAAACCCAATTTTGGTAATTAAACCTTGAAATGAAATGAAACATGAAAGAAACAATGATGAATAA
Organism: Sequoia sempervirens; assembly: GCA_007258455.2. Classification (NCBI taxonomy): domain Eukaryota; kingdom Viridiplantae; phylum Streptophyta; class Pinopsida; order Cupressales; family Cupressaceae; genus Sequoia; species Sequoia sempervirens. The sequence goes on from VDFB02271358.1 coordinate 281,019,516, forward strand.
ACAACAATGTCACAACTCACCACACCTTTATTGCACCTTGGATTGTAGATCTGCAAAATTGCACGAAGTGTCCTTAGTGGATATAGATCTTGATGATGAAACTTGATGTAAAGCAATGCCTTTGATATGCTTGATTGATCTTGAAAACTACATCACCATATCAGCTCAAACAACATGCATGATGCAATAAATCTTTGACATGATGAATGAATCTTGATTGCTGCAATAATCTTCTTCAAATCTTCCCTTGAATGACTTGAAATTTATCTAATAATTCTCTCTTGAATATCCTTAGCTTTCATGAAATATTCTAGGATCTTAGCTTGAAATTCTAGGATGAACATAGTGAAATAACCTTGTATTTATACATATCTTAAGATTAATTCACAAAATTCAAATATCACAAGCCAACATTGAATTATAGATTTTAAATCATTAAAATACCACCAAAAACATATTCCAAAGGGGGGTACTAGGTCTAAGTGAGGACTCATTCGCAATAGGGCGAATGGGTCCTAGGTCACTTACCTAGGACACACATCAGGCAATGTTAAACATTATGTGAATTCAGGGTCATAGGACTAAGTGAGGACCCATTCCCCCTATGGCGAATGGGTCCTAGGTCACTTACCTAGGACACACATCGTCTAAAATAAGTGTTGTGAAATGGAATTTATGAATGTCGGGATTTATCCCTCGTAATTTGCAATTAATTAGTCTTGGGTTTGAATTTAAGGGGCCAATTAAGGAAAATTAACCTCAACTAAATAATAAAGCCCTAGATTAATGTGAAAGTGTAAAGATACACCTTACAACATAAAAAACAAGGCACAATTAAGTCCATTTAGTTTAAAAAGGCCCTAAACTTAATGCGAACATGAAAAACATATTACAACACTAAATTAAGGCATAATTAAGCTCATTTTATTATTAATTATTCCCAAATTAAGTGCGAAAAAGATATCTTTTTCCTACACTATAAAATGTAAGCAAAATTTGAGACGTGCCAGAAGATGCTAAAAAGAAAATCATTAATGAACTACAAGTGAAGTTGATGTTGATTAACAGGTGCCTCTAGAAAATACAAGTGAGAAAAAAATATCTAGTTAGCAAGAAGGAGATGTCTCTAGCATGCATGATAAACATGAAGTCTTCGATATAGAGATAGAAAAAAGAAAAATAATTAGAAGAAAATACAACCAAGATTCTTGAAGAAATGAAGAAGGTTGAGGCGACTTCTGAGGATCAAGTTCTTCTGGATGATACTATCCCATAGGATATACCTGATGTGTCTACCCAAGACATAGATCTATCATATTTTGAGGTTAATGTGGCAAGTGGTTATCAGATAAATGATAAGCAGAATAGGGAGACTGCTCCTCTAGAGAATATTGGTGCAAAAGGTACATGAGATCAAGGTGAAGTGAGTGTCCCTACTCTAGGGAACACTAATTCTAGTAAAGAACATAATATTCCTCCTACATACAATTCAAGAAATGATGAGCAAAAGAAAGAGGATGATCTTGAGAATTTTCATAATGCAAAGAAAAAGACAATTGAGAAGAAAGACGCTTCTATGGATAGACGTCAGGATTCATCTTTAGATTCTTTCAAGGACCTTCTAAGGTTGCATATGCAATTTCGACATATGGTGACACCCCAACTTTTTCAACTTCCTACTCATGAGGGACAAGTTGACTTTTCAAACATATCTCCTCTTCATAATTTATAGCTTGGTGAATTATGCATGCTTCTGCAAGGAGATTGTGCAAGAACATATGAAGAAAATTAGATTAATTAATGATGTATTAAAGATTATTCAGGAGGGTTTACCTGAGGTAAACATTGATTCTTCCTTGCCTCTAGAACAAAAGCTAAAATTTTTAATGGACTCTTTCAAAGATCATTCCTCTCACATGGAGCAAACTATAGAACAAGAGGTCTTAAGGAAGATAAATGACAAGTTAGTTACTCGAGAGAAAGCGAGAGGGACTCTAGTTACTCGACCCTTGGAAACTTCTTATTCCCACCCTGATCATTATGATAGTGAATCAATCTATTAGGATTGGTCCCTCCTCTCGTTTTCATCAATCAATCCACTTAGGTGGGAGGCATGTTACGTATAAAATATTTCTCTAATCCTAATGCCCCTCGAGGAACTATGATTCCCCCCCACCCAAATATAGTTTTGAGTGGGATGAGATAGTGGAGGGGTCACTTCCCAAAGCCCGAGGTGGTGCATCGGATTATATACATAACATGGGTGGGAGGGCCTAGTTTTAGGTAGAATTTAGCCAAAGCTAACAACTAGAATTATAACAACTAGAATCAGAAACTACTACTACTATATAAGTTGTTGCTCCATCAGGTCAAGCAATCCAATAGAGGCCAACCCAGAAGAAGAGACCCTGGAACCAACATCAGGGGGAGTTGATGTTGGATAGATGGAAAAGTTGGAGGAGAGAATGGAAAATCCCACTTGACCAGAGGAAGTGACTAAAGGCTAAAGGGGTAGATCATTCGTCAGGCAAGACCCCATCGGGGGGTGGGAGGATATAGGGATAGGCCTTGGGAATTATAGTTCTTTTCTTAAGCAGGTGTAACATGAAAGGAGGCAGGGAGACGTGACATGGAAGAAGGCGATTGGTATCCTGCTCAGGGTCAGTAGCTATGTGGTTGGTGTTGGATTAGTTGATATCGACTAGGACTAGATATAGATCTGCTCCACTCTTGGCCTTGGATCTCCAATGAATGGAAGTAGATAATTTTCTACGTGGTGAACTCAATTTGCATCTATATATGATATGATGTCGATGTTTCAAAATTTGGAACCATGTGAAGTGAACCTGGGGTTGTAACTAGTGACGTGTGTTGTTACCCATGGCCCATGCCTATGTGTTCTCGATTCTTATTTCTCTCGAACCGTGACTGACACATTTACTGGTTTGAGTTAATTGACTTAGGCAACTGGGAAAAGCATATCGCCCACCCAACCTGATGCTCCTACCTTTGTCTCGAGGAGAACTGATTCAAAATTAATTAGTTAAACAAGTGCACTTCTCTCTCATCCCATGATCTGATGAATCTACCAATGTGTTGATGGCTGATGCATCTACCAGTATGCCAATGCACACAACAAATTGCAAGAGAACATGAAGATGTTTGAGTAATGTGTAGATGAAGTTACTGCCTTGTATCACTTTTGTTAAAAATGACCAACTTCCACCAAGAACATCAAAGATCATATTGACTCTATTGAGTCACAGATTAGTCAATTGGTCGAGATATATGGTTTGTCAAAGGATAAGGATGGATCAATAAGAGCTCAAATAGAAAAAAATAATTTGTAGTTGATATTGCTTTAGGACCAGAGAGAGAAGATAAATAAATGGTTTGGTTAGATAAGGGAGGTACTCAACTTGAGACTTTCTTCATTATCTAGGTTGCTTGCTAAAGCCAAAAAGATTGATCAAAAAATGAAGGCTCCAAGTAGTGTGGATGAGGTTGAGGAGTTATGCATGCAATTTGAATATCAAAATCATATTCTCACGTCATCTAAAGAAAATTGGGTTGCAACTCGGAAGCATCTTAAGGTAACTTACAAGAATATTCTACCTTCTAAGGAAGTTGCAAAGGTGTAGATAAGACAATTTTGCCTTTGTATAGTTTTACAGAGGTTTGCAATATCTTTTTGGGTTTTGGTTGAAAATATTTTATACATAGCATTAGTTTTTGGAGCATCTCCATCTTAGGGGGAGTATATGTTTGTAAGAAATCATATAGTAAGGGGGAGTTCATATAAGTGGAAGAATTTATGCCCTTTTCCCTTGATGTTAAATGGGGAGAGAATACCTGTAGATAAATGAGTGTTGTCATCAATAAAAAAGGAAAAGATTGTTGGCATATGTGTTGTCATTGATGTCAAATCAAGATGTGTTTTCATTGATGCACAAAGTGTGTGTTGAAGATTGTATAATACTGCAGAGATTGTTGATGTGCAAATATATCTATTGGTACAAGTTAGTAATGTAGTATATGAAAGAATGGTGACCAACTGGTGTCTAAGTATAATGCGGAGGTAGGTACACATGTTCTTATGTGTTCACAATATGTTTTCATTTACATCATTCCTATTTGGTGTACTGCACATAGAGATAAGTTACTAAAGTTTTGCTAAGGCATTCATAGTGTATACTCTAAGATAGATTCATGGTATTTTGGTCTGCATCCTTCCATAGAGAAAGCTTTTGCTTTGCGATTTAGAAGATAGGATGGTCGAGATGTGAAAGTGTTATATTCTAGAATTATTGTCATCACACCTTATGCAGTGAAAATTAAAGTGATAGAGTTTTAGTCTGAGCTCTAGTAGAGTAAAGTGTTGATGAAGGCTTATTGGAAAGCTTTGCATTCCTCCAGAGTGATAGATGTGGTTGTGTAGACTTAGGAATATGATAAAAAAGTATATGGGTTCATCCTTGCAAGTCTCATATTTTTGGTGTACATCAATGCAATATCCTAAGTTTTGAAGTGTTATAGTTTGTTTTAGATGCTTTGTTTTCATCAGTTCAATATGTTTCTCTTCTTGTTCCTGCTAATACTGATTAAATGCTTCACAAGAAGGTTGAAGAGATATTGTGCATAGAATACATTGTTCACATCTTGGTACGCATGATGTTTTTGGTTTCTCCTTGGTGGTGTAAAGGTGAAAAGTTGGTTATTTTGGTGGTGTTGTTGCTTTTTGGGCCGACATTCTTGTTTCCTTCATCTATGATTGATCTTGATTAATTAATTTTACTTTAGAGAATGTGTTGTGATGTATTTAGGCCCTATTATGGTGTGCGTTGATCCACAACTCACTTTCTCTTCATAATGTGTATGTTTTGAGCCAGCTTATGTAGTATCATTTGTTTCATCTAAAGATCATCTTGCAGCTGACCTAATTGGGGTTTTGAGTTGTCACATAGGGTATTTATACAAGAAAAAAAAGTTGTTAATTGATTGATGAGAGTGAGTGTAGTATGTCGAATATGAAGTGTGTGAAGTCGGTATAATGGAGTAATTGTGTGAAAAAGGGATTGCAACATCAACATATGTTAGATGCTTCTTTTATAGAAGTTCATGTTCATGTTCTCATTGTAATTTTTATGTATCCTACTATCAGGAAGTGAGCCTCTTGAACAAGTCCTTGTATCTTGCCCTAAGCTTGTGCACCTTAGCTTGCAAGTCTTTAGGCAACGAGCCTTAAACAACATTACAATCTTTGTAAGCAGTGAGCTTCATATATTGTGAATTAACTATCATCGTGGTTTTTCCCTCATTGGGGTTTCCAAGTAAAAATATCGGTGTCCTTGTGTGGTGCATGTTTCCATTTCTTCTCTTCTTTTAGTTAATGTGATTTAATGTTTAATTTTCAAATGGAATTGTTTAAGTTTTAGTATATGTTGATTCACTCCCTCTCTCAGCATTTTGGTGTGTTCAACAATTCTTGATACCCATGGTGGCACTTCATCACTAAATCCTATGTTAACCCTCTCCACCTTTGTATGTTCGATTATAAATCTAATGTGTGCATTGACCCCATGTTATATTCTCTTATTAACATGTTCATTCCAATCTTGTATGTGTTTTCACTTTTATATGACATTTTTTATATCATGTAATTGTTTGATTTTGTCATGTGTTATACCAATGGTGGTTGGTGTGTATGTTGGATGACTACCTAGTTGGTTGCATCCAAGTATACAGGGGTAGGCCTAAGGGTTACACATGATTGGATGGTGTTGAACTATTGTGGGGGACTCACAGATCCTTTGGAGAAGCTTAGGAGTGTGTGCAAAAAAGATTTTTCATCTTTTTGTGTTGTAGTTTAAAGAAAATATATAATTCATGATATTGGAGTCCTCATTTAAAAATATAATTATTATTTTAAACTTGTTGAGTTGGCATGTAATCCACTTGCATGAATTGTAAGAGATATATGTTTAATTTCAACATGTCTCAACATTGGTGTTGAATGTGCATGGTATTTTGTATTATTTTTTCTCACATTTAGCTATGTGATGGAAACATGATTAGAAAACCTAGTTTCATATTCTTGTAGAATGAACATGTAACCTAGTGTATATGTAATGTATGTTATGTATAATTGATTTGATTTAAATGATATTGTGTGCATGAAAATCATGTCAAACTGAATGAAATTACAATAAAATCAAACAACACAATGATCAAACAAAACACTCAAATTAGGCATAAAAATCTCAAACCAACATAAAATTAGATGAAAATAAACTATTTTGAGCCTCTTGTGGAGTATATTTTCCCTAGATGTTTGATATTATGTGTGCTCACTAACAATTTTAGAAACATAATGAATTTTCAATAATAAAATATGCGAGAGATCATAAAATGACTAAGGGTTTGATATATATGATAGAGGTGAAAATGGATGAAGTGTTGAGATTGATTGATGAAGATGAAGGGTGGATGATGATTTGGTCTTCTCACCTCATGGGATGGTTCCAAGTGGCACCATGGAGTGATTTGAGAGGGAGATGGTACTTAGATTATGGGAGGAGATATTTCCATAAAGGAAAGGTTTTTCCTCACACTTCAAAGGGATGGGGTGAGAATAATAAAAGGAATTAAAAATTCATCTGGTGTACTTTGAGGGGAAAAGACCCATGTTACATGGTACCAAGGCCATGTCACATGTACAAGGGCCCATGTGCATAATTTGATGGAGAGGGTTGATCTCGCTTAATCAAGGATTAAGTGTGTACAAATGATTAGGGGGTAGACTAGGTTAGATTAGGGAGGATAATAAAAAATAATGGAGGATGAGACATGTGAGAGGGTAAATTAGATAAATAGAAATTATTTATTTAATTTATGGGAGAGAAGGGTTAAGGTAGGATGACCATAGATAAATAATTAAATTTAATTATTTATCATAGGATTTAGGGATGATATACGAGATTAAATTGAATGAATGTTAGGATAGTAAATATTAGTTAAATAATAGGAATATTATTTAATTAATATAGAAGATAATAAATTGGACAAACTAGGAATGAATTGAACAAATGTAAATGGTCAATTTTAGGTGTCTACAAATATAATGGATGGTAAAAAATAGTATCCCATGTGATGGTTGTATGCAAAGCTTGATTATTGTTCCTATCTGAATATATATGTGGGTTTAGATATTTAATAAAGTCTTTGTGAATGCTTTACTTGTCTTATCATTGAATTTAAGTGGCGATTTTTGTTTCTTGTGAGTTTTGACACTTTTGGTGTTGGGAGTCTACCTAATGTCAAGATAGCTAGTCTAGAGTGAGTTGGAAGTGCCACTAGGTTCCCATATCTCTCTATCCCTCTTAGTAGATGATCCTTACATCTACATGATTATACAAATCCTAGTAGATGTGTTGTCTATTATGAATTTTGAGAAATTGAGTCCGTAGGAAATTATATGGTTAAACTTGTAGAACTTGTTTGATTATCTATATGTTCACACTCATCAAAGAATTGAACTCAATGTTGGAAAACACTTAGAAAAGTGTTTTTTGGTCTAGGAAGTTATTTTTTATTAATATTACTTGATACAAGAGTGTAGGATAGGAGGAAAATCAAAGGACTACAATTTAGGTGTACTAGTGTCTTGAAAGTATACTAAAGTCCTCAAAGTGTGTTAGTGAATGCATTGTAGTTTGGACCCTTGGAAAATGAGAATTTCCTACAATTTTTAGGATAATTTCCTAAAGGGTAGAACTATTCATAGGGCTCTAATTTATGTTTCTACCATTTTAGTTCATGTGGTCAAGTTTGGGTACTTTGTGAGATATTGATCTCCTCATACTCAACCTTTGGTGTGTGTGTACCAAAGTATTCATTGTCACATCTATGACCTTATGGGCGCATGTTCTTAGTGTTGGAGGTTGTGGGATGTATCATTGTATCATCTTCATAATCTCCTATCCACTTGTGAGCTTGGGTGATTATTGGAGTAAGGTGATTCCTAAATCATAGTCATCATGGTCACCTTGTTACACAATTAGTGAAGTCTTTTGCTTGTGCCACAATTCTTGTTCTTGGTGCATTGGTGATGGGTATCCTATGTGTTGTGCTTTATCATGACATCTTGTGCACATGGGTGTGCAATGCACCGTGTAGATATCACACTTAGAATGCAAATTTTTTAATTCAATTTTTATCTAATAATGTTTTGAACCAAAGCTTGGGGCATTAAAATATGAATTGTCACATGGCCTTTCATTAGTCATGATTGATTTTTTTAATAAATACACATAATTAACCCTTTTATGGTGAAAAATAAAGTTCTTATACTATAGTTATGGTAAGTAGTTGTTTATAAGGTTAGTGGGACCAAACTTACCTTCCTTATGTAAATGCTAAAAATCCTTCACATATGTCAAGCTATAAACCAAGTATGATGTCACATAAAATTCATGAGTATGAATCATTGCACACACTTAATAATGTAAGCATTCACTTATGAGGTGGTCTTAATATATTTTATAATTAGTTATACTTATCATATTCATAATCAGGAATATCCAAACATGGATTTTTAACTTTTAACAAACCCATTATTTGATTAAACAATGCTATCATGTCACTAATCTCTTATGAGGGATCTAGGTAATCTTTAACTTGTTTATTTTCTACTAAACAATGATTTACTATATTTACTCATGGTAAGCTTTTATGTTTTTATCCCATTATGCTTCACATTTATTTAAATCAATCTAAACGATGGTCTCTTCTCTATGGATCCCAAGTAATTCATATGGCCTTTGGACATTGTCTTGCTAGCAAATGGCCATCAAACCCTAAAATTTATTTACTCTCCAAGTTATATTTATTTAGTAGTTGAAAGAACCAACTTTGGAGATCACAATGAGCTTAAAAAATTAGCGGTCTCAAGGATTCCATATGAATAAAAGTTATGGGATAATACATATTCCTTTTGGGCTCTATCTAATATATTTTCCCTTTAAATATGAATAAGACCAAATTAAGTACCACACACATTTTACGAAGGAACTTTGAAGCTGATATGGGATAGGGGTATCCTTAGAAGAGTTTCATATTTGCAAGTTTGGGTGTTAGGGTTTTTTGACATATATTTATATCAATTCCTTCTCAAGTAATTCTAATAATAAAAATAACAAACGTTCCCCTTTATGTTCCCCTTTATATTTGCTATGATTTGATTTTTTTTAACAATAAGTGAGAAAAAAATGTTTCTAGCACTTGAGGGATGAAAAGAGTAGATATAGAAGTTGGGAGTGCTTGAAAATAAAGAAATGCTGAAATTTGGCTCATTGTCAAACCCTAATGACATGCACACTCCTCCCATTTTCCACTAGCAATAAAACCACCGAAATCTAACTCATTATCATGCAAAAATCACTCCCTTGCAAGCTCTAAATCAAAGAGGAAGAAAACTCTTTGGAAGAGGGACTCAAGTGTTGCTTCTTGTGCTTGAAATGTGAAGGATAAGTGCTTACAAGAGGGGATCAAATGATCATTTTTTTTACTTCCTTTTTGAAATTCACTTTTAAAATTTTTCATTCAAGTGGAAAAGCGAGCTTTACATACACTTTTTTCACTTACCTTGTATGGTCAAAATGGTATTTTGGTTTATGAGAGCACTTTTTTCTTTTTTAAAATTTCACTAGCAAAAAAAATGCTTGGCTTTTTCCTTTTTTTCCATTTTGGTGTGCTAGGGCACCATGAATGCCTTGATCATATTTTCACATTTTTTGGCATTTGTTTTCACCATTGTGTAAAAACCTAGCCATGAGAGCAATTTTTTTATATATACCATACAATTTCACATATAAACCTCATTAACAACAACTCAAAATAAGATTACACATTTAACATGTCTGGAAACCAATTATCAAAGAAAGAAACCTGATTTATATTACCTGGCATAAACAAATGTTGAAATGCATAATTGCCTTGGCTTTGGCTTCCTTGTGGGGTGTAACACACCCAACCATGTGAACCACAGCCTAGTCCACCCCAACCAAGTGGACCCAACAAGCTATTCTGGGGCAATTGTCTTGGTCGAGGCATGAAGGGTGACTATCAAGGTCAAAGTTCAACTATGAAGAGGCTTCAGTGTATCTCAAACTACTCTGTGGGTCCAACCTCGTGACAACTGGATCATCAAAGGTGTGGGAAAGGTAAGGAGGAAAATAAAAGGGAGACTCACCACTTTCCCATCTAGAGCATCCCATAGAAAGGAATGATGGTGCATTGCACACTACACCAGGGGTCCCATTCATTCCTTGGTCTTCTTCGCTAACTGGGATGGTGGTATGGGTCAAGTTCATTGGTCAACTGGGTAGAGGATTCGGTGCATCCCATACTACACTATGGGTCCATCCTCCATCCCAAGGGTCTTAGAAAATTCTTTAGTAGTGAACCTGCCAAAGCTAGTGGATTCCAACCTCCATCGCCTATAGGCCACTGACGATGAGTTTGTCCACCCAGGAAGAAGTAGCCTCTAACAATTACCACCTTGTGACCTTGGTGATAATGTCGGCTAACTTCTTCACAATCCCAGGTAGCACTAGCATCGGTCACTTCCGTGCACTCAGTGACTGCCAGTGAACCCCCTTGATACAACAATTACCTCGGATTACCGTTACCCGCACGGATGGGTCCCTACCCATGTAATCATTCTCGTATCATTTATATCCAGGGTAGCCCATAACAATCTTCACCTCTGTGACCTAGGTGAGAGCCAGCTAATCCCTAGCAGTAGCCCATACATCGGTCATTGGCACAGTCCAATGACTACCTGTCACTACTCCAAAATCCCAGAGGTTCACACTTAGGTCTTTTTTGGATTGGTCCTAAGGGTGTTCTGATAGTTCTCCTTTCATTCCTATGGCATGCTGATGGAATGGTTTTAGGTGACTGAATAATGTAGACGCATGTAGGCTAGTATTTTCTACCCTTAGACCCTTCTTGGAGTGAGACTTATCATTTATGGGCATCTATGGTTGCAATTATTAATTATAAGTCTGATTTCCCAACTAAGTCTGTAATTTCTAATTTCTTCATATTTCAGCAGTGTTTCCATTAAATGTTAAATGCCATGATACCACCCTTTCTATCAGTGGCAGATTTATATTTATCATTTTCTTTTCTTTCCTTTTCTTTTCTTTTTGCCTTACTAAGGATCAAGTTTGATTTGAAGTTTCTCTACCTCTTTCTCTTGTTTTAGCAGTCTTATGGTTCAGAATTAGCTGATCAAATTGAACAATAGGTTGATTCATACAATTGGGGTCTGAAATGAAGGCATTTTGTTGTTGTTAATTACTTTAATAAATTTATTGCTATTTGGTGACAAAGGTAGTCAATGAAAATATTTATTTGCTGTTGTCAATGGAGTGATGGGGCAGCAATGGGATTGTTTTAGTTAACTAGAATCCCCAATATGAATAATTCCAAATGGTGAAATAAAACAAGCATAATATGATGATCCTCTTTTAAATTGAATGATTCTACTGGAAACTATATGCTCAAGGCTACATAATTTCTACCCAAAGAAGCAAGTGGGTATTAAGCATTCATGCCTTCACAAAGCCTTATTTATATACTTTATGTAAGAGATTTCTTATGCAACAGTTTGGCTAAAGATTTGGCTTTCTTTTTTTTCTTTTTAATGTTCTTATTTTCATCTGTGCAACCCCAATCCCATATATATACACATAGTTTATATTTTTGTTAGCCCAAAACTTAAATGGAGTTTAAATGATGAAAGATGAAGTAAAATTTTCTACAACAATATCTTTCTAGACATAGACAAAATGAGCAGCGTAAAATGAAGCAAATCCTGAGAGGGCGTCCTTGTTGAAATGGGTGCAATAATCTCCTTCACTCCACTGTTTCTCCCATGTTTTCTCCTCTTTTCTACTCTTATTATTCTCTCTTTGCTGCTTTCTTCTCCTTTTTTTCTTGAAAGAGAGGTCGTAGGGTTTTTAAAGAGAGATTTTCTAGTCCATTTTCCCTAGGCGTCTGACCTTCTAGATGGCTCTGAAGCTTGAATGCCATACCTCCTTAATGGTGCAGGCATGCCCTCAAATGTGCACCCCTCTCCTCATTAATGCAGGTTGTCGACTGCCCCAAGCGTGGAGTGTTGCGTTTGCCCTCTTTTCCAAACTTTCATGACTCCTCTTTATTTCATTTTCTATTATTTCTAATGTTTTGGCCTATTCTTTATTATTTACTCTTTATTATTTACTTTCTCTTTTCCATGGCTCTTATTTTCCTTGTTTCATTTTATTTTTAATTTTTAATTTCTTATAAATTCTTATCTTATATTTTATTTGGTTTATTTTATTTCCAAATAACAAGTTATGGGTTTAAATTTTCTGATATTATATTATATTATTTATTTATTTATTTCCCCTTAATACAACTAATGGTTAGGTTTGAAAATGTTTTCAAGGGAATAAAAGGATTATTTAACCTATTGACAAAGAAAAGAAACATATTCAAATCAAGCCTTACTATTGGTGGTAGATGGACTCTTAAGGGTGGAGTATCTAATTCGACTTCCCTCTAATCAAGCTAAGTTACTAAGTTTAAGGTTCTTTCCCAAAATAGGTTGTCAGGTCCACATTTTGTTGCACCTCGAGCACCTGCAAAACTCATCCACATTCTCACAAAATTATTAGTACCTGGTTAGTCCGATAAACAAATAGATATATCCATGCCCAAAATCAAATAATATCATTAAATTCATAAATATCAATTATTTAATTGTTCCAAATGACCATTTAAAGTGTTTAAGTCTACTATATTAATATTTAAGTTCTTAGGGTAATCCAAAATAAGGGGTACAAACATAGTTATAAGTTCAAAGTTTCACCTTCATCCAAATTACATTGGGGCGACAAAGGATTAACACAAAATAAAGTCTAGTGTCTATGGGGGATGTGACACATTGTTCTTGTTTCCATTTACCTGTTACCACAAACAACGTTATTACTCTAAAAATGAGAATATTTCAATTCTCTTAATTTTTCTAATTTATTTTAGTTTTTGAATTTCAATGTTCATCACATTATTTTATGACATTAAGACTCTCTTAAACACAACCAAAATACTAAAATGATTAAAAGGGGATGAGCTACTACATGCAATATGATGAACAAGGTAAGTTTAAGAGTCACTTTTATAAAATTATATACATATTTCACAATAAACATAATACAAGTACATAATCTTTCTAATATAAAAGGAATTAATTTAATTTTTAATAAAAATAACATATAAAAATAATAGAAAACAAAAAAATCAACTCTAGATTCCATTAGTTCAAAAGAAGTAGAGCAATACATTCCATAGATTAATTTTATTTAATTAAAAATAATTATAACCAAATATGATAGTACCTATGATACCAATAACACTTACATCAATAGGTATAGTCAACAATGACAATAGGAGGGGAAGCATTTATGCAATGATTGTGAGAAAAAACTATGCGAGCTAACTTTTTTTAAATATAAAGAAATTAAAATTTTAAAATATAATTAATACCTACAAATGAAACTATTTAAAAGTAACATATAAACTTTTCAAAGCAAAAACAATTTTTTTTTTTATCAAAATAATAAATGATCACATTTCTAAAAAATAAAATTAAAAATTAAAAGCAAAAATAAAATAAATATATTACCAAAACATAATTCTTAAATGAAAATTAATATTTATTTATCTACATAAAATAATTTCATATCTCTCAAAATTTTAAAATACAATTAGTGTCTACAAATAAAACTATTTAAAAATAACATAAACTTTTCAAAGAAAAACAAAACAATTTTTTTTTATCAAAATAATAAATAATCACATTTCTAAAAAAAATAAAAAGATAAAAATAAATATATTACCAAAACATAATTCTTAAATGAAAATTATGATCCACATAGAATAATTTCTTATCTCTCCAATTTTTAAATAAATATTTTTAAAATTATTATAGAAACATTTATAATACCAATAATAATTTTCTAGATCTAAGCTCTATCCATTCTCTAAATATCATAATGAGAAAACGATATATATTTTATTATCGTCAATGATTGTCAATATCTTAAAATTTCACCTACCTTGGAATAATTATTGGTTACGTCAACTAGGGAACACGACAACTTCCCACAGAATATTGATAATGAATACAAAATTTAGGGAAACGGGGTTTTGACGGTTTCAACCAGCGACGCAAATCCGTGGGCGTGTCGAATGATGTTTTTGGGATGCTCTGCGCTTTTTTTTTTCTTTTTTTCTTTTTAATTAAATTTACATGGTTAGTTTATATCACCATACATATAATGTTTTACAAAAGAGAAGTTCCACTTAGAATTGATTATAATGTATGAAATATTAAATTAATTATTTTTAAATATGTTAAGTCAAAATATTGTTATTCCCAACAAATAGACACACCTTTAAGGTCTTCACCTAAATAATCCAACTAACATATCATAAACATTGAGCCTTCAATTTTTTTGGTTCTTCAATTTATTTGAAATCTAAAATCTATTTATTTATTTAGAGCTCCTCTTAACCATAAAAAAATGAACTACCTTTATTTTTATATATTTAAAATTTAAAATATAATATTCACAATATTAAAAAATGGACTAATAAATGTTAAAAAATAATATAGACTTCAATTCCTAGCATAAATGACATTTTTTTTTACTTTGAAGCACCTTTTTTTATTGACCTTATTTTACATTTACAAGAAAAGAGAGTAGTTCATTTAAAATATATTTTATTTAACTATTATTATAAGATTATTCTCACAAATATTTTATAAATTTTAAAAAATCAATAAACTATATATTTTTTGTTTGATGAAAATATATAATACTATGTTATGTTTTTTACTAAGAATAAAAAACAAATTTTGACAAAGACTAGATAACAACTAATCCAAAAACAATTTAAATGCAACTAAACTATCCCACAACAACAACTAAAAAATAAAAATAAAAAACCAAAAAAATTACAACTTACACTATACCTAACAATCCCCACACCGATCAACCAACATAATACTATGCAAATTAAATCACGTTAAATTATTTTCATCAAAATGTATAAAAATATTCTGTTGCGAGAAATTCTAACTAATTCAAAGTCACATGTATCACAATATCATATGGAAAACACCAAGCCCAAAGCAAGAATTATATATTTTTTTAAATGTACGCCAGTCAACAATTTTAACATAATGTGTTGATTTGAATAATAATTACCTCCAAAGCCCTTTTAAATCCCCGTAGACAATTGCAAGATAAGAGGTGATGGGAATCTTTAAATGTTGTAATTCTATTTATAAAAATAATCTCTATGCTTTATTTTTCTTGCGAAATTTCAGTTCGAAACAATTCTTTTTGTATATTTTATTTTAAGGATAGAGAGCGTGGAAATTCTTTCATTGGAATGATTCAATAAAAACAAAAAATACTTTGATTGGAATATATGCACTTCTATTGTTTGAATTGAGTTCATATGTTTTTCAACTTATTCTTCACGTAACTAGTATTTTATTCAATACAATATCAAAAATCTTTCACACGCGTCAAGCTATAAACCAAGTATGATGTCACATAAAATTCATGATTAGATGTCACTTATGAGGTGGTCCTAATATGTTTTCTAGTGAGTTGTGCTTATCATATTCACAACTAGGAATATCCAAATATGGAAAGTTTTTACTTTTAATAAACCCATTACCTATTTGATTAAGCAATGCTATCATGTTAGTAATTTCTTATGAGGGATCTAGGTAATCCTTTGACTTGTTTTTTTTACTAATCAATGATTTAATATATTTACTCATTGTAATCCTTTATGTTGTTATCCCATTATGCTTCACATTCATTTAAATCAATCTAAACAACTATCTTTCCTCTAGGGTTTTCAAGTAGGTCATATGGCCTTTGGACACTCTTACTAACAAATGGCCATCAAATCCTAAGATTTATTTAGTCTCCAAGTTATATCTATTTAGTAGTTGGAAGGTCCAACTTTTGGGGATTTCAACAAGCTTGAAAATCTAGTGGTTTATGGGATAAAAAATCTTTCTTTTGGGCTCTATTTGATATATTTTCCTTTTAGAGATGAACAAGACTAACTTAGGTACCACAAGTATTTTAACAAGACACTTTGAAGGTGATAAGAGATTGTGGTATCCTTACAAGAATTTATATTTGAGTTTGTGTGCCAAGTTTTTTTTACAAATATTTATATCGATTCCTTCTCAAGAAATTCTAAAAATAATACTATAAAAGGTTCCCCTTTATATTTTCTATGATTTCAATTTTTTAACAATAAGTGAGAAAATAAGAGTGTGTCTAGCACTTGAAGGATGAAACTTGAGTATATTTGGAAGTTCAAAGTGCTTGAAAATCAAGAGATGTAGAAATTTAGCTCATTGTCAAACCCTAATGGAATGCACACTCCTCCCCTTTTCCACTAGCAAGAAAATCACCAAAGTCTAACTCATTATCATTTAAAAATTGTTAGTGTTGACACGTAGGATTGCATCCTGATGCTAAGCTTGGAGGCTCAACAATCCTGTGTAACATGGAAACATCTTCGAGCCTGTGGGTTGCTCACAATGAAGATGAATCTCCTGATTATAGGCTAGTTCTTGCTTTTTCTCTCTTGTGCATTGCAAAGAGAAGGAGTTTTGTAGCTCAACCTTTTACAAATTTGTTATAGCAACAGTTTATTTCTAGCTTATTTCTTTGGTATTGTAGAAGTTTCCTTCCACTTTTCAATAAAAATAAAGTGTTTCCCTTTTTAATTTCAGGTGTTGTGTCTTTATGTTTGATTCTGATTGAAATTTAATGTGTTTGAATTTGAAAAACCTTCAATTTCTATCTCATTCATATTTGCATGTACACAAAATCAGTTTAATAACATGAGACGTAGGATCAAACAATAGACAAAAACACCTTCCATGCAATAGAGTTTTAAACAATAATCTATTGTATGATCAACTAGAAAAACTTACATAATTAACATCAAGAACGATAATACAATTAGGGAGAGTGTTGTCTAAGAGAAACCCTAAATGATAAAGGGATTAGATCATGATAGGTTTCATTATCCTATGTGATGGGACAAAATGATCTAATAATAGCCCACTCTAGTTAACAGAAAAAAAACACTCCTAAGTTTAGCTTAATTGCACGAGAAAAACTAGCCTAATAATCAATTATAGATTAATTAATTATTAGCTAATGGATGATTACTCTAACACCCCCTTTCAGTGAAAACTTAAGGAGTAGCTAAATACCTTAAAAAGTGAATGCATAAAAAATAAAGAATGCATAATGGGTCCCCACAAAGAATGCCTAATGAGGTATCCATGTACAAACAATCTAATCTCTCACAACTGGAGAAAAGGATAAAACCTCATGGGAAAAACTCCTCTCCAAATAAAGAAAGGCAAATGAAGGATTAAGAAGCCTCTAAAACAGTTTCCCAAAAAGAATAGGAACATATAGAACATCGTTGAAGCACAAAGAAGTTGTAGACAGTTGTCGAATGGTGACTGCTATAGTATTGAAATAAAGAACCTCCTCTAAAATAGATGATGATTAGGATCAGGATCAAGAAGACAAGAATCTACATGAATGCCCACAATGACACTACTTGAATTAGATGGAAAACAAAGAAACATCTAAAAATTAAAGAAAAAAATGGCACATGAATCTGCATGAGTGACTCCAATGACACTACTCAACCATGCAAAGAAGCAAGTTGAAAATATAGGTACTAATAATCTGAAGAAGTGAAAATGGAAGGTCACCTCCAAAAATAAGATTCTAAGAGTGTCCATATGGTAAATGCTTCATCTCATTGAAATGCATGGGTAACCAACCGTTGCATCCACCTAGTACATAGGAAGAAGAGTTAGATGCATAGATCACTCCAACATGAAACCAAATAAGCATTAACACCAATAGTAGAAACCCTCACATAATGCAGAAAGGGAGAGCCAAGGAAGATCCACTAAAATTGTGTGTCACAAAGAAGTGCATGAAAGAGAACCAAGAACATCTAAATGTGCACATGTGAAAGTACCTATAAATAAAAAGGGTGTGCAAACTAGGGCACACACATGAGGCAAGAATCACTTGGATTTGATGTTGTCATTGAAGGAACACTCACTTGACAAAGGTGTGATGGAAAAACAAAGACACTCACAACCCACCCATGACATTTTATAACAAAATTTGACTATAATAGGTACAACATGATGTGCGAAATCCCCAAAAAAGATACTCCAAAAAGACACTTTATCTTAGTGTGCATCTACAAAAGGGAAATTGCATGCAAAAGATTCTCAAAATTCCCAAATAAGACAAAAAGCTAGAAATACATGTAGAACATTAGAAAATAAGTCATCCCACATAAATAAAAAGTTTCTAAGAGTTAAATGTCTAAGTAATTCACCAAAATGTGAAAACACAAAAAACTAAATAAAATGTACCTAGAGAAAGATTTGGAAAAAATGCATGAATGGTTGTGAAGAGCTCTGAGAGACCTTTCTAACACCATTGAAATCATGAAAAACAGAGAAAATGGTCAAAATTTGTGAGCTCGGGAGTGAAACAACATTGACTTTGATAGGCAGTAAAATGTAACAAAAGCAAAAAATGGTGATGAGACCAACACCACTAGAAATTTCATGGAACCAAGTTTTTGACGATATCTCATTCGCCTAATTTCGATATCGTACACCCAAGTCATGACCAAAAGAAAAAAATCTCCTTTAGGGACAAAAGGGGCCTTGAGGGGGCCCTGCTCTACAATCGTATTGTTGACGTCAATGGAATATTCTAAAGAATATTTCCCTCCATTGGAAAAAAGTCAACTGCCTTAAAATTCAAAAATCATTGATATATTCTGGGCATACAATTGGAATATTTTATAATAAGTGCTTGCCAAAAAAATTATTGACCATCAAAAAGATCATTGAACAATCATAAATGTTTTTGTGGGCTGGGGAATTTTTTTGACTGAGCCAAAAAAGTATTAAAACTATCACCTGTATTTTCTTGGTTGATGAGCTAGTGAACTCTATGCATAGTGCTAGGCTATATATAGCACTAAGTACTAAATTTCATGTGGTGCACTAAAAATCACTTGCACCTTATATATATATATATATTGAAACCCATGTACGGATGGGTCATACAATTGTCTTACAAGCCCCTGTACAATTTTTTTTCCTTAGAAGCTCTTGAAAATGGAATAGGGATTTATAGTCAAAATTCATCTATTCAACCTCTTGAATGCAATGGTGAGATCCTTTTCATGCCAAAATGCACCAAAAATGACCAACTCCAAAAATTATAAAAATAGCAATGAAGATTCCAGTTTTGCTCTTGTAACCCTAGTTGAGAAAAAACTTAAAAAAATGTAGAAGGGGTTCATTGAATCCATGCTTTGATACCATGTTAGAATTGTGAATATCATGCAAGATCAAACAACAAACAAAAACACTTTCCACACAAAAGAGTTGCAAATAATAATTTGTTATATCATCAACTAGAAAAAATTACATAATGAACCTCAAGAGAGATAATACAATGAGGGAGAGTGATTTAGAAGAGAAACCATAAATTATAAAGGGATTAGATCATGACAAGTGTCGACATCTTATGTGATGAGATAAAATGATCTAATAATAGCTCACTCTAGTTAACAAAAAAAACATTCCTAAGTTTAGCTTAAGTGCATGAGAATAAATTAGCCTAATAATCAATTAAAGATTAATTAATTATTATCTAATGCATGATTACTCTAACAAAAATTACTCCCTTGCAAGCTCTGAATCGAAGAGGAAGAAAACTATTTGGAGGAGGGGCTTAACCTATTGCTTCTTGTGTTTGAAATGTGAAGAAGTTTTTACATGAGGGGATTAAATGATCACTTGTTTCGCTTCTTTTTTTAAGTTCACTTTTTTAAATTTTCATTCAAGTGAAAAAGCAAGCTTTACATGCACTTTTTCCATTTAGCTTGTATGGTCAAAATGGTATTTTCATTTATGAGAGTACTTTTTCCCTTTTTTAATTTTCACTTTAGCCAAAAAACATGCTTGGCTTTTGCCATTTTTTTTCCATTTTAGTGTGTTAGGGCTCCATAAATGCCTTTATCATAATTTCACGTTTTTAGGCATTTGTTTTCACCATTGTTCTTAGATTGAAATTTCTTTCATTTACCTCATTTTTGTGAAAGCTGACATTTTTGTTACTTTGAACATCAATCAAACAAACAATTCAATATGTTAGTTTATTGAGTTGTCTTAAATTATTATTCTAATAATAATTTTTTTATTGGATTAAGAATGAGATCACAAAGTTCTACTGACGAGAAACATTCTCAAAAATGGAAGAAATTTACAATTTAGGAAGCAACACAGACAAAGCAAAATATGAAACCACAATCGAAGAGAGGAAAACAACCAACAACAAACAACTACATGTTCGAAATAACATACAGGATAAAAGCAACCCAATGCTCAAACATAAAAACTAAATGCTTGATTCATTTTCAATGACATCTCCCAAAATAGGCTATTTTCATTAGAGCAACCAACAAGAGTTCCATAAGTTGATTGCACAAGCATTGCATATGAAGCTCAACTTGCACTGGACCAAGTTAATATAGAGCAATAGTTAGAGTTTTCTATACTAAATGTTTTGAATAGTATTGTGATTTTGAGGGTAGGACATAATCCTTGAGCTGAGATAAGAGACCTTCCACCTACACCATCCCATACATAGATAGTATATTTCCATAACATAAAGAAAGAGGCATTGAACTTCCATATTGAAGCTACAAATTCTTATCAGAGACAAATTATCATTTTTAAGCTTAATGCTAATCATAAGCTACACAAACCTCTAATGGTATAGAGGGATAAGGAACTGACAACTAGTATAAGCCATCCAAATCAACTTGGAGTAATCATAGGATGCCAACTTCGACTATAGATACATGCTTCACCTAGAGAAGTGGGCATAATTTTGGCTTGAATCTAGGATAAAAGATGCTTCACCTGAAGAAAAAGAACGTCACAAGTAGTGCCCTTCTTTCTCAAGTAAGGATATATGCTCAACACAAGGGTATGTAGATTGGAACAAATAGCAAGAATTTCATTCTCAAGGGGGAAGAAGTCATGAGCCAAAGTAGCCTGGGATTGAAATCTCTAGATATTTTTTATTATGGTAAATTGACATGAACTAGTTATCAAATTGTGAGCGGTAGAGAATCCAAGAAGAGTTGATTTCCATGACCATGGGAAATGAAATAGGGCTAATAAGGACATGAAGAGGGTAGTCCACAACTTCTTAAGGGAAAAACCAGAAATAATGTTTAAAGGTTTTGATCTTACCTAAAAACGAGCAAGAGGGAGGTGGGAAAAGGAAATTGAGGCGGATTCCCACCAGGACTTTAGCGCATAGAAGCTTCCACGCGATGAGTTGGGATTGCATGTTGGCTTTGGATTTTCAAATTTGTAGGCTGAGTTTGTTCCATTTTGGTCTTTTGAGGTTACAACACCAAATGGATATAAGTCATCTTGACAAGGGCAAGGTAGGAATAAGTTGTTTATAAAGGATCTTAAGAGGGAAAGTTCTAATGCCACTGCCATTTGGCTACCTCTAGTCTTTGAAAAAACTTGAACATGACAACTAGTGGACACATTGAGGATGGTGAGATTAGGGGGCATCATATTTTGGATTTCCAACATTATGGATTTATCTTTGTGATTTAAATTAAAGTAGTCTAAGTTGTTATCATGATTTCCATGTGAAACTGGTAGGATCCCATAAGTCATTGAACATTTGGATACCTCTTTTGATGAAAATACGTTTAGCTTTCATCCTAGGAATCATGGAAAAATGAAGTTTATTAACTTGAATTAGGTGATTCCACCAAATCGATGAGGTTACAAAATTGAGTCCATGGTTGAAAGATTGGTCAGACCATAATAACTTTTGAGAGATGAGTTGCCACACTTTCCATATGAAATTCAGGGGAACCATGGAGTTTGAAGTAATGGGCTAGGAGAATCTTGTCATTCCATTGGATAAAGCTCCAAGATTTACCAAAGGTTATTGTTTAGGTACAATATCTAATCAAAAATTTCTAAGGTGTGTTGCCATCCAAAGCTTTACTTATCCATTTGGGTGAAAGAAAAACTCCTTGAATAAATGGGTCAATGATGCCCAATCCAACCTTCTCCTTAAGGAGGATATAATAATATCAAGAGGTAGTAAACCTCCCTTTCTTATTTCCCCATTTTGACCAAATAAAATTATGAATTACTTGAGTGAGTTGGTTATAATAGGATTTGGAGGGTAGCCAACAAGAGGAAGTATAGACATGACTAGCCAAAAGGATTTTATTGGTCACTTGAATATGCCCAACTATTGAGAGAAATTGATTAGTCTAGGCCAACAATTTGGATTTAAATTTGTTAAAGAACCATCTCCACATGTCTTTCAAGGAAATTCCTAACCCAAATGGAATGCCAAGACACCAAGATATGGTTTCATGCTTAATTTATTTCCATTCTTTAGGAATTTGTGGAGGATGGGGGTTGGGATTTGTCATCCAAAATTTGGTTTTATGCATAGCTAACTTGGAGCTCAAAATATTATAGTAGAAATCAAGGATATCCAATAAATTATTGATGTCTTTAGCTAAATTTTGAATGAATATCATGTTGTCATCTACGAAATGGGAGTTAAGCACCATGACTTTACCAAGGAGAGAGATTCCATGGATGATTCAATTTGATTGGGCATATTGTAAGAGGTAACAAGAGCATCAATAGTGAGCACATAAAGAAAAGGAACTAAAGGGAAGCCTTGAAAAATCAATTTTTGGAGGGTGAATTGAGGGGAGAGGGCTCCATTAATGGCTAGTCTTGCATTAGCATCCATGAAAAACATTCAAACATGAGCACAAAAGTTAGGGAAAAATCCTAGCCATTGGAGCATCTTAAGGATGAAAGGCCTTCTTATATTCAATCATAAGCTTTGTCAAAATCAAGTTTGAGAATCAAGGAATCTTGAGCTATTTGTTCGGCCCATTTTGAAGATTCCCATGCAAGGGTTAAGTTATCTATTGAATGAATTTTCCCCCTAGGAAACCAATTTGATCAAGTCTAACAATTTCTTGCATGATGGGTTTGATTATTTTGGCAAGAGCTTTAGCTATGATATTATAAGAGGTGTTGAGTAATGTGATGGGGTACCAACCATTCACTAATTTTTATTGTTTCCCTTTGGGAATTATTTTATTAAGACCTTGATTAATAATCACACCTAGGGATCTAGTTTCTATACCTTCCAAATAAACATTGTAAAAATATTCTCTAATATGGGGCCAAAGAGTGCAGTACAACTCCACAAGAAGGTCATCTAAACCAGGTCTCTTTTCTAAGGCCAAATTATACATGGCTTCATCAATCTCATCTAAGGAAAGGTTGTACCTCAAGATATTTACTATAGTTAGGCTGTATTTTTTGAGAAATACAATTAGAAGTTTCTTCTAGGATGGGAATTAAGGGATCTTTATTGGAATCATCAATAAATAGTTGTTTATAATGTTCAAAGAAAATTTTCATGATATTAGCTTGATTGGTCTGTAACACCATCATCAAATTTAATGAAAGAAATGTGGCTTTTTGTGTTTATGTTGCATAAATTGGAAGAAAAATTTGGTGCTCTTGTCCCCATCTTTTAGCCATTGTAACTAAGCCCTCAATTGATCACTTTTTCTCTTATAAGCATCCAATTTTTGAAGAATATTTTCAGTATTAATAATTGCAAGTTATAAGGGAATGTTGTGAGGATTGTTGTCCAAGCATTTCTTGCCTTGAACAAGCTACCTTTTAAGGAATTTCTTAATTCTTTGATGTTTAGTTGCTACTCTCCTACCAAAGTCACAAAGAAAATGGGTACATCGAGCAATAGTTCTCTCCCACTAGCATATCCATCGATCATCTTGGGGTTTAGGCTAAGACTTCCAAATACCAAGAAGAATATCAATACATTCCTAGTTTTAGAGATGAGAAATGTTTAATTTGTAAGGTAAGTCATTAGGAAGGGAATCAACTTCGTGAAGGGATAAGGTGGTGAAAATGGGGAGGTGATAAGAGAGTGTGGCAGTTAAGTCAAGATGGATGAGATAATCTAAAGGGAATGGAGAACATGCAGATTGGATGAAATGTATAATCTATTTAAGTGACACATTTTTTGGAGAAACCCTTCCCGATAGTTGCTCCTTGTGAACCAATGGGGTCTATGTGAGTTCCTTTTACCTAGGATTGGATCATGAATACCAAGGGAGTTTTGAGCAAGGGTCCAAGCTTCAAACTTGGGATGAGGTAATTTGGGAAGGTTGTCCCAACTATGATCAATGACGTGCTCCACCATATTAAAATTTCCCCGAAGGACCCAATCTGCAGTAGGTAAATTTATGTGAAGTTAGTCCCACAAGGTCACTTTCTTGGATGATGAGTTGGGGGCATATATGGAACAAAAGCCAAGAATGACACCTTGAACAAGGGTGGTAGTCCACACACAATAGTTATTTGGATAAGATCTAAAGGCTATAATTGTTTTAGCCAGCCATGGGGCAAGACCCAACACAACACCTCCAGAACCCTCAAGATGGCTTGTATGGAAGAATCAAACCTCATTCTAGATAATGGCCAGTGTAGCTTTGAGACAAGATTGGCTAACTTTCACTTCTTTCAGCATTAAGACATTAGTTCATCTACATTTAAGACAAACTAGTTGACTTGACTTCTTATTCTCCTAATTTATCTTAGTTTTTGAATTATAATGTTAATCGTGCATGATTTTATGACATTAAGGCTCTTTCAAACACAATCAAAATACTAAAATGATAAGTGAAATGTTTAAAATAGGATGAGAAACTACACATGCAATATGATGAACAAGAAAAGTTTCAATAAGAGCCATCTTTAAAAATGATATACATTTTTAACAATAAACATAACACAAACACATAATCTTTCTAATATAAATAAATTGATTTGATTTTTGATAAAATAACATATAAAAATAATAGAAAACAAAAAATACAAGTTTAGATTCCATTAATTCAAAAAAAGTAAAGCAATACATTGATAGATTAACTTTATTTAATTTTAAAAAGTTAACTATAATCTAATATGATAATACCATAATACCAATAACAATTACATCAAAAGGTGTAATCAACAATGACAATAGGGCAACTTGAGAAGAATGGCGCTTCTCAACGTCATTATACGGTTGAGAAGAAATCTGATAAAATAATGAGCTTTTCAGAGGTGGCTGCCTCTGAGTCACAGACTTGTGGAGCTTCCCCTAAGGATGCTCCTTCGGGGGGGGCCTAATACTTCCACTCGTAATTGGCTAAGGTCAAGGTCTCTGAATGATGGAGATGCTTCTTCTCCTACTCAAGGCAGCTTGTCAGAATTATCCTTGTCTGCACAAATGATCAATGAAGATACCCCCAAGGCTGCAAAGGAACAAACCCAGGAAAGTAGCGTGCTGGCTTGGCAGGCTAAGGCAGCACAAGTGGAAGAAGGCTGGATTACAGTAACAGGGAAAAAATCAAAACCCTCTGGGCCTTCCTTCGATATGATGCTTCGTTCCCTCAAGAGCAATTCTAAGTCTAAATCTTGATGCTCTTGGTTTGGGAGCTGGGTTTTTGGGTGCTTTAGGCTGTCCTTTCGGCAGCCTGACTTTTTTCTGAATTGTAAAGGGTTACAGATCCCTTCAAAATCTACTTATCCCTAATATCAAAAACAATGACAATAGAGAGATAAATATTTGATGTTTTATTATGAAAAAAATTTATGAGAATCTACATTATTTTTTAAATATAAAGAATTACAATTTTAAAATACAATTAATGCTTACAAATGAAAATATTTAAAAGTAACATATAAATATATAATTTTTAAACAAAAATTAAGATTCATATAATTTATTAAATAAAATAATTTCATATCTGTCTACATTTTAAATAAATATATTTAAAATAAGTATAAAACATTTATATAATACCTTTACTTATCTAAGCCTAAACTCTATCCATTCTCCAAATATCATAATGACAAAATGATATATATTTTATTATCATCAATGATTGTCAATATCTTAAACTCAAATGTTCATTGAATAATTATGTTTTTGGGATGCTCAACGCTTCCACTTTTTCGTGGGTTATTAATAATAATTATGAGTCAAATAACTATTTGCACAATATCCAACATTCCATTTGATTGGCTATGATAAAATTTGATCCATTTACCCTTTAAGAAGGAATTAGACTATTTGAAAAAGGTAAAATGTAGATACATGGATATGATTTATTTCATATATTTTAATATTTTTATGGTCAATTTTAATATTTTTGTGCTTAATTATAATTGATTTTCAAGTAGGAGTATAAAAATGAAATTGATAATGTTAGATTATTATGTATTACAATTTTTTTAATAGTATTTTTAGAAAGTTAAATAATATGTTTTTAGAAAATGAGATGATATTTTGGAGAGTAAAAGTTCTATATTCCTATTACAAATTTTAGATATATTATATATTTATACATTTTTTATATTTTACAAAATTAATTTCATCTTCGGAGGTATGAATTTGTCAAATTAATGATAATTTTGCTCTCTAATTTAAGAGCACAAATTTTATTATATCATAAAATACACTTTGTCACTATCTTCTTTGGGCTTCAGCATTGTAAAATCTTTTGGATTTTGATTGCATAGTATTTCTCTGGACTTGCTAAATTAATGACAATCCTTAATTTTTTTTAATCAAAACTATACAACACACCATTTTTAAACTTTGAAATTAACTATTGATCTTCATTGATCTATATGATGTATAAATATAACTAAAGTATTTATCTTATGTCTATTATCTTTAGAAATTTATACTTTAGACAATTCTATTTACATAGTTAGTTTACATCATCATATATAAAATATTTTGAAAAGAGAAGCTACACTTAGAATTGGTTATAATGCATTAAATATTAAACTAAATATTTTCAATATATTTTAAGTCAAAATAATTGCTATAACAAATTTTAATTCCCAACTAATAGACACATTTTTAAGATCTTCACCTTGATAATCAACATAACATATCATAAACATTGAACATTCAACTTTTTTTTGTTCAATTTACTTGAAATTAAAAATCTATCATACATAGAACTCTGCATGTCAAGCTATTTATATATTTAGAATAATGAACTAGCTTTATTCTTATCTATTTAAAAATTAAAGCATAATAAATAGACTAATAAATATTAAAAAAGTAATATAGACTTCAATTCTTAATATAAATGACTTTTTTTTTATAGTTTGAAGCGTCTTTTTTATTGAATTTATTTTATATTTACAAGAAAAAAGAGTAGTTTCATTTTAAATATACTCTATTTAAATATATTGTTTGATATGAGACACTTATATAGTACTATGCTATGTTCTTTATTAAGAAGTAAAAACAGATTATGAAAATATTTTACTAGACAACGGCTGATCGAAAAAACCAACAAACAATTTAACTGGAGCACAACAACTACCAAAAAAAAAACAACTAACCAAAAAATCTACAACTCACACACTACCTAACTCTCACCAAACAATCCACACACCGATTAACCAACATAATACCATGCAATATTAAATCATATCAAATTATTTTCATCAAAATGTATAAAAATATTTTCCCTTCGGAGAAATTCTAACTAATTCAAAGTCACATGTATGTTACCTACAAACATATCACAATATCATATGGAAAACACCAACCCCAAAGCAAGAATTATATATTTTTTTAAATGTAGTTTTTGCAGCCAGTCAACAACTTTAACATTAGTGCAACACATTAATTTTCATGAAGCCATTGACATTTGAATAAAGACTTATGATGGATGCTGACAATGTGTATATGTAGAGTAGAAAGATAATATTCATTACATCAAGAAAGCCCTTTTAAATCCCCGTAGACAATTTCAAGGTAAGAGGTGATGGGAGTCTTCTCTTCTCCTTAAATGTTGCAATTCTATTTATAAAAATAATTTCTATGATTTATTTTTCTTGCGAAATTTCTGTTCCAAACAACTCTTTTTCTATATTTTAAAGAAAGAGAGCGTGGAAATAGTTTGATTGGAATATATGCACTTGTAGTGTTTTAATTGAGTTCATATGTTTTTCAAGTTATTCTTCACGTAACTACTATTTTATTCGATGCAATATCAAAAAACTGTCTTGTAGCAGGTTGATTCTCACTATGGCTTGCCTGCCCAAAGCAAAATCAGTTAGAAGGGCCCGCCCACAAGTTTGCCCCTTTTAACTATCTCGCCAATTTGATAGCTACTTATTGACCTGTAACCACCACCATCCCTCCAAGACTTAACATATAAGGTTTGATGTAGACTATGAGGTTGGAGTGCTTATAAGTATTGTCTCACCAAGACCCTTTCATATCCTCTCCAATAATTATAGTCGAATGTTGGGAATGTTGGGTAGATCCTGTCTTTAGGAGTCGAGTGTTCAAACTCAATCGAGTCTTTAAAAAGTATCATCTTACTCATCTGAGATTTAATTTTTCTTCAGTGAGTAGGGAGGTCACCCATCCCAGTACTATACCAGCTCAAACGTGCTTAACCACAAAGTTTCCCCTAAACATGTTTAACCATAGAGTTTCACCTAGATGCAATGAGTGCCAAGTGGACCATTCACTATCATATGAGATGGGTTCTTGTAAACCACTACTCATGAAACATGGGTCAATGAGTTTGACTCGTAAAACTACACGATTGAATCTTGATAGCAATATCACAATTTGACACGCTGTGGAAAATACCTTCCTACTTATAATAATTATTGTCAATAGGGGCAGTGTGATGGTTAAGTTGTTGTGTTGTTATTTTTTCCATCAAGGTTCAAACTCCATTGGGGTGTAATTGTTGAGAATTTATATTGGGGATGAAGCCCCCCGTTTGTGACCTCACAAGTTCATAGCTCCAAGTCAAAAAAAATTACCCCTCTTAATAAAGAAATAATAATCTAATAATTATTGCCGGTATTGGCATGGTGTGATGGTTTATAGGTGGCATTGTTGTTCTTGCCACCAAGGTTCAAACCCCGTTGGGGTGGTATTGTTGAATAGTTGTATCCGGTTCATAGCTCCGGTCAAAAGCGTTTACCCCTTGAATAAAAAAAAATAAAAAAATCTAATAATTATTAGACTATATTTTAAATGGGATATGTTTAATAAAACATATATAATATATAAGGTTGTATAACTTTATATTAGAACAATATATAAATGTTAGAAGGGTATGATCACTAATAACATTATGTTCTAACACTCACCCTTAATGTTAATAGGGGCATCACATCACATGTCAATTTTCAAAAAATAAAAATAAAGTATCCCAATAATGTAGGTATTCTTTGACAATGATAAACATGGACAAAAATATATGTCAAGATGAAGAGCATGTATTCTAGACTACGGGAAAGTCATCTTAGCACAACTTATAATCCCAATGTTTTAAAAAGATGTTATATATGAGGTCTTATACTTTTATTTATTGAAGCTACTTTTGTATTTAATGTTTATAAAAAAATCATAAAAGATACTGTTTTTTAAGTATTACTCCATCCATGAAATAACACTTGCATCATTTATTTCAAAGACATAGTCTAGGGTAGATATTCTATAAATAGAATCACCAGTATAGTTAGTAACATAGTAATCATATTGGGGCGGGGGCCCTAGCTCGGTTGTCTAAACTTTTCCTGTTGTAGGAGGTTGGTCATGAGGTCTAGTCTCCCCCACCCCCGTGGTACCGGAGGACATGTCGCGCCAATGCCGCCGATCACGTTAAAAAGTTTACCAAGCGCACTGCAGTTTATAGGGGTCGTGCAACCCAATTCCTGCAATCTAAAAAAAAACATAGTAATCAAATCTAATCTCTTTGCAACTCTTCTATTTGTTGTACCCACTCCTTTTGTGTTTTCCGCTTGGTTATTTGGATACGATGAAAAATATTCTAGTATCATGTACTAGATTCACGTTAACTCAAAGATAACCGTGCCCAATTATCATTATTTGTTGTATCCCACATCTTCATTCCTATTTCTTCCTTTGTGTTTGTTGTTCTATATTCATGGGGAGTGATGACAATTCATTTGATTTATATTGTATTGTTTCATATTGACCTCATGTATTCATTCCTATTTTTTCCTTTGTGTTTGTTGTTCTATATTCATGGGGAGTGATGACAATTCATTTGATTTCTATTGTATTGTTTCATATTGACCTCATGTATTCATTCCTATTTTTTCCTTTGTGTTAGTTGTTCTATATTCATGGGGAGTGATGACAATTCATTTGATTTATATTGCTTAGCTAACGCAAGCTCCCAAGCAATCTGAAACATTTTTCTTGTCCTGGCTGCACAAATTTGAGTTGAATATCTTCATACAAGAATACCAGATTGTAAACATGCAAGTATAGTTAACGCCTAAACATCATTGTACAGCTTCTCCAAAAGTTAGCAATCGTCCACTCCTACATTGTTCTTGCCAACAATGCAACCACGTCCAAACCGCAACTACCACAATCCTACTCCATTATGTGTCTTCTAATATTGCACATTTTCGCTTCAGTGCTAGGTTGAAACAGCGACTCTTATCACCTCTCATCCCAGACACTGTAGGCACTCCTGTAATAGTCATCTTCTACATCAATATTTGAACCGATGACGTTCCTCTTACTTTTTCTGTCATTTCCTTTCTTACAGTTAAATCTTTCTACATCTAAAACCGAGCTCAGAATGTGTGTAGAGAATGAATGTAGTGTTTCAGGCATTATACACAATAATATTCGAACCAGTGACGTTCCTCTTACTTTTTCTGTCATTTCAGTATTTCCTTTCTGACAGCCAAGTCTTTCTATGTGTAATACCCAGCTTATAATATATTTGTCTAGAGAATGAAAGTAGCGTTTTTTGGGTATTATACACAATAGTAGTAGTTAAAACTTTTCTTTGTTGTTTGTTAGAAAGGTTAGATTTCCATTTTGTTTTCTTTTCATAGCATTAAAAAGGTTTTAAAACTACATCACACTAACCAACCAACTCAACTTTTTTAAGAGCCCAAAAATTATTTCGTAGGTAATGCCCACATCTTTTCATCTTCCCCAATTTTTGAAAATATTAACCCACTAAAATTTTATCCATACAGCTCTTCCAAAATAAATTATCATTCAAATTCTCCCTAGAACTAATCCTTTTAGAACGCACACTTTTGCAACTCACGATGCCCTTTCTTTCCATTCTCATTCCTCTTCATTTTTCTGTGGCTTATGTTGCTGAGTTTGCTGATGATGTAATGCATACTTCCAAAAATTATGGAATGCATACGTTTCTGACATATATATTCGATTACCTCAATAAGCGTGTACCAATTAAGTCTAGGTATGTAACACTACCTCATACTGAGATAGGACATCAAATAATCTTTCTTGACTTAGTTAAAAGACTAATAGGTTGGATCGAGGAAAAAATGTTGAACTTCACAATTAATTCAACTGAAGTATAGGTCTTCAGATCATACAGACTTGGAAAAAACGCATAAATAGAGAATTAAAAAACTTAATATAAAAAGAACATAATTCAATTTTCTTTGCCATGTTAGATGTATTATCACCAAGATTACAAATGCATAGCTCCTGCAATACCAACAGCAGGACCTACAACGGTTGTTGGCATGAACATACTTAAAATGGCGCCAACAGGAGGCCCTATAAAAGGGATCCTCTTTACAGTCCCTTTGAGGAAGTGGACCACCACAATGCCTCCCAACATGAAAAGACCCAACCTCGTACTCCTCTCTATTGCTATACGTTTCAAGAGTTTTCTGGCTATCTCATCAAACTGCTGTATATCAATAGGCTGTTCAATGTTCAGTGTGGGGTCACTTTGAAGCAGTGCAGCAATGTCATCCTGAGAAACAGGCCTAAGGCACAGTTTCCCTGTCTTTGTGTCTAGCTCATTTGCTATTCTCTGTAGATCCAAAGCATAACAAGTATATCATAAGCAATAGAAATTCATATCACGACCACTGTTTCAAATTCTTAATACTTCACTTAAACTTTGGCTACATCCTTGCATGCACATCAAACTTACATAAAATATATATATTCTGGGATCCCATAAAATAATTACAAACTCTCAAGTCAACAGAATAACATACAAAGTTGAAAGAGGCGAAAATTGAAATTTCAAAGATCTCTTAAACAAGAATCAACTAAACACTAGAATTGTACTTCGATTAAGCAAATTGATGCAACAAACTACAGCTATTGTAAAAGAACAGTTAAAGATCTAGCCTAGTCTGCCTTCATGACCAGTTTGCAAGAGTGAAAAGTGCAACATGGTATGCTTCAGTTCCTGATGTAAAAGAACCCAGGTTTCCTGTTAGAGAGTGCAACTTCAGGACGTAGTAAGCATATTGATTCAACAAGAACAGAAACAATGCCCCACAGCTCATACCTTAGCCTGAGTTCATTGACCACTTCATCTTTGCAAAAGCATTGATACAGGCAGCATGTTGCCTGTTGCATGCTTTAATTTGTCTGGAAGAAACTATTTGAATAAATATAAAAGGAACTTTGGAAAAGAAAATCATTAATACAAAAGCTAAAATCCCCTGTCTGTCATCTGCAGTTCATGGACAAAGCCCAACACAAGAAATATAAAAGTCAAATTATCTTTAAGAACTATTTAAGAAGAACTGTATGAGATTGTCAACAGAAAATCAGTCATTCTAGAATGTGTATCTATGGCCCAAAAACTTAAATAGTTACTCTAATTAAAGAACATTTTCAAAAAAGACAAAAGAAATAGTAAACAATTTCCATCCAAGTGCTTCTTTCTATTTTTTGGGGAACGTGAGTTCAAGCTGATGTAGGAGTATCATGATATTTGACATAACTGTGTGCCCTTAATGCATTGGTATTTATTTGTTATTCATGTTGCAGAAGAGATAAGGAAAGCATACATGGAGAATTCAGGTTTTTACAAGAATTAGTTCAAGATACTGCTTATTTTGAGGAACAAATGAATCATCCTCATATTCTTTGTTTTTATATTGGCAATACCTATAAGTTCCGCACATAACCTTTATTCAAGGAACTTACAGTGATTATAAATAAAAAAATGAAGAATGCAAGGATGCTTAATTTGTTCCTGAAAAATAAGCAGTATCTTCAACTAATTCTTGTAAAAACCTTATATAATGATTAAGTTTCCTGATAACACTCTACTGATAATGTGCACCATGTTTCCAAGTGCGAGAAATAGTAATTGATTATCATCAGCTCATCAGTCAACAGTTATTATGAGCCCTTCACAGATTACCCCCTAAATTGTCACGTAGCACCCATGCCTCATTTGTAATGGGGTTTCTGGCAACCGATGTTAGGTATACATGACATTATCTTCTTATCATTATTTGCAATAATAACCACCATACCTGTTACAAGATTTCCGAATCAGACTGTATTGCTCAAAATGCCCACATTTTGTCCCACAGCAGCATAGTATCACAGAAACATTGAAAACAATGCTATGTTTTCAAGTCATGAAATTGTAATTTTGTATGTAGAGTTTTTCTTTTTTGCCCTTTAAAAAGATTTGACACAACCTTTTAATTCATGTGCTCAGCCTTAATCACTTCATCTCTCCATCTTTGGATTCTGTTATATCCAATGCATCAATAGTTGTTCTGATTCACTTATTCTGCCACTGTAAAGCATGCACCAGGAAAATCAGTTCTATAACATCCTAATGGTGTCATACCCGTGCTTTATGAAACTATGCCAACTTTTCTTACTCTTCTTGATAGCTTTCACTCTCACAATTTTCAAATATTATATAATATTGATCATATCTGTTATTTGCTTCTCGGACTTTCAGGTTCGTATCACACCCTAGGCTTTGTTTGGCTTAAGGGACTTTTGTTCACATCAGCCTAAACAAACTCAACTATAGTAATAATAATCTCTTCCAGGGCTAAAATAATTCCATTGTTTTGTACTGTAAACTTATTAGTGTATTTCTTGTCCAGGATCAATATTAACTATCTACCAATTAATGTTCTCGACACAAAATCAAGGTTAACCTTTACGTTGAACTTTAGCCCTCCATGGATTAAATCTTCCCTAAATATTTCACATTTTTTAAGATTAACTAGACTCAAACTTTTTGTGTTTCAAAGAATTAATTCAATGTGGATATGACAAATAAATGAGGACAAGAAATCCCTAAACATGCTCAATACAATTCTTGAAATCAAGAAAGTGAGGATGAATAGTTGTACAGGTGAGAATAGCAGCAGTTGCTTTGTCCTAACAGACTACAAGTTCTTATTACAAAAAGGTGGAAACACATGATTGCATGAGTGTGAGTAGCAACAGTTGTTGGCAAAGAAAGAAAACCGATTGAATCAGGAGATGCTTCGCTCCCCAACATCTCCATGCTTTACCATCCTGACCTGGATATAAGTTCACAACATAGATACTCAAAAAGTAATCAGTCTGTTTGATTGCTCTAGTTCAGAAGCTCTTTCAGACATCACCGAAAGAGGATCCCTATGTAAACTTTGAACTGCAGCTTAATAATATCCTCAGCTCCTTGAAAAGCAAATCACAAACCAATATAATGGGAGGCTCAATATTGACATATGGATTTGCAAATAAATCACTAGACTGCCATGTGCCCACGTACTCTACTTGGTTTGCAAGAAATTAGCAGCCAATTTATGTATTCTTGGTATTTTTGGCTTCCATATATATCTAAAATTTACAAAAAAAAATCTTCATAAAATTGATCAACAGCTAAAGCACTTACCCCCCCATAGGCTAGCACCAATTCCTCTGGATACCATATCTGTGATTGGTTATCCTATTTAGAAGTTTGAAAAAACCTGCAATGTCTTTTATAATAAATAGAAAAAAATGTAGTTTTCCATAGACCAGCAAGGACTTGAGCCCAGGACATTCCCAAGACTATGTTCAGCACATGTGTTGGAGCATTCCTCTTCAAGCTACTGGCCCCTTTGTGGTTTAGTACGTGGCTTGTTTTCTTCCTGGATCTTATTAAATGTTATATGCTTCAAACTGTTCAAAGTGATCCGTAAACCAGGATGGATATTCTATACACTTACCCCCATAGGCTAGCACCAATTCCTCTGGATAGTGGATACCATATCTGTGATTAGTTATCCAATTTAAAAGTTAGATTGAAACAACCTGCAACATCTTTTATAATAAATAGAAAAAAATGTAGTTTTCCATAGACCAGCAAGGACTTGAGCCCAGGACATTCCCAAGACTATGTTCAGCACATGTGCTGGAGCATTCTACCTCGAGCTATTGGCCCCTTTTTGGTTCAGTATGTGGCTTGTTTTCTTTCTGGATCTTATTAAATGTTATATGTTTCAAAGTGATCTGTAAACCAGGATGGCTATTCATACACTAGTCATCAACAAACAGATTTTAGAGAACAAATAATTGACTGATTCTACTTGTAAGAATGAACTAGAAATTGGAGGGAAAATAGATAAATAAATACCAAATAAGAGCAACACCAATATACCTTGGAGAAATGTAATGCCCCGCCGTAATTCACAAAACCACCACAGCAATAATTGCTGTCCAAAGAGCCCCCGGCCTATCTTAGACCCATAATAAGCGTTGACCAAGGAGATAAGGAAAGCAGTGACCAAGATGGGAAGTGACGACTCTTCAAAGGGATCCAATAAGAATTAGTTAAGGAAAAGCATTGACCCATAAGAAAATATATAAGTAATAATAAAAAGAAAGGAGGCAGCGCTTGGTTGGGAGGGGTGTGTCTCTTGTTAAATGAATGGATGTGACTCTCCCCACCATGGAAGATATAAAAGGGGAAACAAATGAGTGGGGAGAGGCATCAAGGAGGATGAATTAAGCAGATGGACCGAGATTGGATATTATAAGAATAATCCGCATTCAGAAAAACAGCAGCCATTTGATCTAATAAGTGATTGGTATGCAACATGATTGAGTATATTGTTTAATATATAATCTCTTATGTATCTTTAATCTAGTTACTAATGAGAATTGCTAATCTATTTACTCTTATAATTATTGATTTAATCTATTTGTTTCCCTACAAGCAATCATGCATGGATTAGCAAGGAAACATGATATGGGAGAGGCAGCAAACCAGTTCCCACAATATAAGTAGGCCACCCCATGTTGGATGGACGGGAGTTCCTACCACTTGTGGGCCAAGGGGTGTTATACCACGCTCTTGGGCTTAATTGTGATGAACAGTCCCCAGGTGACCTATCATGCTTTTCTCTCCAATCCCTACTATGGTTGGTTATTGGAAATGAAACTATAGATTAGATCCAATTAGGTGATGTTATTTATCTTAATTATTCATTCACTCTTAAGTTCACTAACTTTTATATGATTTAATTTAGAATACTATTTGTTAAACAAATTATATTGTTGGAATTGTTACTTTTGGGCAAAATCAGGCATAACCCAATTAGGGGACATTACAAGAAAACCCCTTTGAGTGAAAACTCCAGCTAAATGTGGGCACCATCCCACTTAGAATCACTTCAATATGGCAATTACAACAGATCTAAGCCTCTTGGACTTGCAACAGGCATGAATCAATCTCCAATTCAGACTTCTAAGACCCCTAATTAACTCTCCCAACCCAACTGTTTTGTTTCCTTGCTTATGACACATTTAACTTGGAACTCCAAATTCCAATCATATGCTCTAACTCTACCCTCAAATGCATTCACAATGTTTATTTGTTATTTCCAAGCCTAAATAGGAGTCCAACAATCTCCAGAAGTTGGAAAACCTAAGAATTTGGAAAGCCACGTAACACCGAATTGTTGCATGGCAAAATCGCCACTTTCTATAGAGAGGAGAAAGAGTATTGGCCATGGTCATGACAAATTCACTGGGGAAAAGATGGTTTTGCCACTTTGTGCAGGACAAACTTGCCATTTCAAACAATCTTTTCCAACTTGTTCTTCCAGAAGCCATAACTTTTGCATATGGACTCAAAACGAGATGCCATATTTTTAAAATGTATAACTTTTCAAGAGGAATCCAAATATGTAAAAATATTCAGGGTTTGATGCCATTAAAGACCTATTTTTAGACCTGCAACACAAGTCCTCACTTGCCATGTAGAGAAACAAAATCCTTTTCGAGTCACACCTCCCCAATACAAAGGCCTATAGAGTCAAAAAAAGAGGAATTCTCCACTTGAAAGATGACTTGGCTGCCATCTCACCTTGCACCACTACAACCAAAACCCAAAAAACTGTCTTCAACTCTCTAAATGCTTTGCTAATAAGAAGCTTGAAATTGGAGGAACTTGATCAATATTTGTTTTCTTACAAACAAGAGGAATGATGAGTACATCCACTCAACATTCTCCTTGCTTCAACATTCAGGAGCTCTTGATGCTCCTTGCCTTCATCAGCATTCAACAGGAAGAACTCTCCACCTTTGTACAAGCAATACTTGTTGGCTCCTCAGAAGTACAGAACATCTATGTCATACATGTAGGAGCTGCAAAACACAACTCCACACACATCTATTGGCACAACATCTAAAACCGCTTCATCAAAAAACTCTTGAGTAACAGCAAACACAAATCTACATTGCTTGCTAATTGATAAATTAGTACCCATTTTGAATCCAACCCAGAGCATAAGGCTTGAGGTGTTGATAAGTTTCTAAGCTGAGTTTTCCAACCAATTCATGGGAAATCAGGTTAACTTGTGAAAAAGAATCAAAAAGTGCATCAATCTTAACACCCTTGACTTGAATTTTTATGTTAAACAACTTTGATTGCTCTCTTTCTTCTTATGTAAAACAAATAACCTCCTTTCTAGTGTAAAAACCAATTTGCAGTGTAATCTATCTCTTGAGATTTTTCTTATCCTTACTATTTTTTTAATGAATGTTTAACTTAGGATGCAACTTCCAATGAAAGAACTCTTCATGACCATTTTTCCCACAAAGCTCACAGTATCTAGCAAGTTTTGATTTTGTATTCTTTATGTTAGCTTTTACTCCACGTGTCTTTGAGGATGATGAAGAATTACGCGCATGAGCACTTTCTCCTTCTACCTCCAAGCGTTTGTCCCCTTCATGACATTTAGGGTTGAATTGTTTCCAAAACAATTCCTTAAATTATTTTATTTTATTTTATTTATTTATTTATTAAAGTATGGATCGGCCCACAATTAGGCACCCAATTTGAATTTTCAAATACTTTCATTTTATTTATTTATTATATTTATTTAAATATTGTAGATGGTGTTTAAAAAAACCCTTATAGAAGAAACTGTTGGAGACTGTGATGAGCCCAACTGGCTCCTCTTCAGACCCCTGTTGTTTCAATTATCTTTTTGTGTTCTTTTGAGTTTTTTAAGAAAGTTTATAGATAGAAATAAAAGGGGCGTAGCATATAATTGCTCATAGAACTCAAATCTGAGCTTATATTTACCAACTGGAAGTGCAGAAGGTATTAAATAACTGAAACAAAGAGATTACAAATTTCAGACATACCTGAAATACTCCAGATTATTTTAATAAGAAAGTAGTCCAGTTTGCTAGCCAAGAATGATGAAAACTGACAATTTCAAGCATAGAATCCAACTAAATGCAATCTCCAGCCTGAAAACTGAAGCAAATGAAAGGTAAAAGCTAGACGCCAATGAAGAAGATGAGAAACCCTCAATAAAGAAGGCGTTTCTCCCAGAAAACTCCAAATGCCCTTTATCTAAGAGCCACGCCCTTCAAGAAGAAACCACGCCATCTGTAAGGAAAGAACAACCATAACAGGAATGATTACCAGATGAAGATAGGCGCCTGTCTCACAAACCCTTCTGTATTTTTATTGAAGAACTCCATTGAATATGCACAAAAATCCTTGATTAAGCACTGTAGAAACTTCTGAATTGAAGCCCCCGCTGTTGCAATCATTCAACTGATCTTTCACAGTCTCACAATCACAAATTTGTTAAGAGTTTTCGTTCTCTAGAGATAAGCAAACTCCTGAAACCCTTGTCTCAGAGAAGCAAGCAAAGCCAAAGCCAAGAGAAAATATCAAATAGTCAAAAGTGAGTTTGATTTTACCTTGGCTTGCATATAAAGCCAAAAAGGCACGCATCCCAAGAAGTGACCACTTTTGGTGTCATTTAAATATTTTAGAATATATTTAAATCACCATTTTCAATAGTTTTCAATTAAATACTTGGGCGCCCACTTTAAGTGATTCAATTAATCACTTTATGAAATATTTCACTAAAGTGCTTCTAATTTTCACTTAAAAAAATTTAAGTGATTACTTTATTATAAAATCAAGTTGACTTTATAATATTCCGTCAAATATATTAAAACACTTTAATCCACTGAAATATTCATAACTCGCTCATAACCCCACATAATGACGTGTCATTAGAAGCTGTCAACCCCTGAACTGCCAAAGCCTGCTGTGAGCCAATCACTGAACTCAAAGGATGAGAACGACAAAACCCATCAAATAATGCCACTGACCCTCTAACCAAAACTAGTTAGCCTACAAGGGTCCAAGAGATAGGCTAACACATTGCTCCCAAGAATTGACTAGAGTGGGGACATCACAGTTCGCCCTCCTCGAATTTGCTTGTCCGCAAGCAAACTCAAAGCTGGATGCTATAGAATACTGTCACCCTCCCAAGTTGCATCCTTTGCCGGTAGATCTTTTCACTTCACCAGATATTCCCTGATAACCCGCCTCCGAAGATGACGCTCTCTGGAATCCACAATGGCCTTAGGTATCAAAATCAGCTTCCCCTCATCATCCAGGGGTGGTAAATCTGTAGGAGTCACCTGTTGTCCCAACGCCTTTTTGAGGCGCGACACATGGAACACATTGTGAACCTTACTGTCCACCGATAGATCTAACTCATAAGCCACTTCACCGACACAACTGACAACCCTGAATAGTCCATAGTATCGTGGCTTGAGTTTCTCGGCGCCCTTCTTACGAAGGGTGGACTGCCTATAAGGCTGTAGCATCAGATACACCAAATCATCAATCTCAAAAGATCGCTCCACTCTCCACTGATCAACATATTGCTTTTGCTGATTTTGAGCCTTTTGAATGTTCTCTCTGAGTGCTCTCATAATGTCCTGGTTCTCCTGTAATAGATCCCCAGCACTGAGTACTTTGCTGTCACTCAACAACAAATCTAGAAAACTCGGAGCATCATGTCCATACAACGCTCGGTAAGGTGTCATCTGAATACTCATGTGATGAGAGGTATTGTAGCAATACTCACAAAGGTATAACCACTTCACCCATGCCTTCTGCTGCCCTGAACTGCAATTCCTCAAGTATCCCTCTACCCATTTGTTGACTATCTCAGTCTGCCCATCTGTCTGTGAGTGGTAGCTGGT
Source organism: Sequoia sempervirens (assembly GCA_007258455.2). Classification (NCBI taxonomy): domain Eukaryota; kingdom Viridiplantae; phylum Streptophyta; class Pinopsida; order Cupressales; family Cupressaceae; genus Sequoia; species Sequoia sempervirens. The sequence continues at coordinate 281,060,201 of VDFB02271358.1, forward strand.
GCTCGGAGTGAGTTTTGTCCCGCAAAGTTTGAATAACTCCTGCCAGAAGTTACTCATAAACCTGCTATCTCTGTCACTGACTATGCTCTGAGGCAAACTGTGCAACCTGAATACCTCTCAGAAAAACAAGTCTGCCACCTGTGTTGCCGTGTGAGTAGTAGTGATTGGGAAGAAATGAGCATACTTCGTCAATCTATCTACTACCACAAAAATGTTAAGTCTTTCCCTTGAGCTTTCGGCAAGCCTGTAATGAAGTCCATCGACAAGCATTCCCACTTCCTCTCAGGAATAGGAAGCGGCTGAAGTAATCCTACAGGGTATGTATGTTCTTGCTTGTTATGCTGACAAACAAGGCATTCCCTGACATACTGAAGAACAAATGACTTGAGACCTTTCCAAGAGAATCTCTCCCGTACCTGCCTGTAGGTCTTAAAGTAACCGGGATGTCCTGCCATAGGTGAATCATGATATGATCTCAATACCCTATCCCTCATCTCAGAACCTGGGACTAGAAATATCCTCCCTTTGTAAATGATAAGATCATCTACAAGTGAGTATCTGCCATCTTGTACTGTCCCATCCACAATGCTAGAAGCCCACGGGTTCTTAGCATATTTTGCAACTATCATGTGTCTCCAGTCCTTTGCAATCTTTGTAATGGAGCTCAAGTGCGGGTGGTGAGATAATGCGTTAGCAACCACATTCTGTGTACCCTTGACATAAGAGACGTCAAAATCATAGGACTGAAGTTTGTTGACCCATTTCTGTTGTCTTTCATTCAAATCTCGCTGCCCTAGGAAATGTTTTAAACTATTGTGATCGGTTTTAACACAAAATTTACTACCAACCAAATATTGCCTGAACTTGGCCATGGCATGCAGGATGGCCAACATTTCCTTATCGTAAATGCTAAAGCTCCTCTCAGGACCTCTCAGCTTTCTGCTCTCGAAAGCTATAGGATGTCGGTTTTGCATGATGACTGCCCCAATACCCTCACCGCTGGCATCACAATGTAGCTCAAACGGCTTGGTGAAGTCTGGTAATGCCAAAACTGGACATGTAGTCATGAGAAGTTTAAACTTCTCAAAGCATGCCTGTGCTAAAGGTGTCCACACAAAGGCTCCCTTCTTAGTCAAATCGGTCAGTGGCGCTGCATGACGCGAGAATCCACTAACAAACCGACGGTAGAAGGCGCATAGACCTACAAACCCCCTAAGCTATGTCAATGTCTTAGGTGTAGGCCAATCAATGATAGCACAAACTTTCTCTGGATCCATACTGACTCCCTCACTGTTGATGATGTGACCCAGATATAAAAGTTCTCCCAATCCCAGTGCACACTTGGATTCCTTGGCGTACAAGGACTCCCTATCCAATATGCTCAATACTGCATCCAAGTGAACTATGTGTTCCTCCCAAGACTTGCTGTAAACCAGTATGTCGTCGAAGAACACCAAAACAAATTTCCTCAAGTGAGGATGGAAAACCCTGTTCATTGTGGACTGGAATGTGGTTGGAGAGTTGGTTAAACCGAATGGCATAACCAAAGAGTCATAATGTCCACAGTGGCATCGGAATGCGGTTTTCTCAATATCCTTCTCTCGGACTTTGATCTAATGGTACCCAGTCCTCAAATCAATCTTCGAGAAATAGCAAGCTCCATGTAGCTCATCTATTAACTCGTCAATCCGTGGTATGGGATACCTGTTCTTAATAGTCTTCCTGTTGAGCATCCTGTAGTCAATACACATCCTAAGTGTACCATCCTTTTTCTTCATCAAAACAACTGATGAAGCAAGGGTGACTTACTCGGCCTAATGTGCCCCATAGCTAAAAGTTCTTTAATAGTTTTTTCAATTTCATCTTTTAAACGTTTGGGGTGTCGGTAAAGAGTGATCATGATAGGTTTTGTGCCCTCCTCCAATTCTATAATATGCTCAATACCTCTATCAGGAGATCTACCTGTTGTATAGCACTGAAAACCTTTGCATGTTTGATTCGGAGTGCCTGAACATTTGGATGATAAGAAGAATCTTGCTGCTCCTTCTGTGAAGGCATTACCTTGCACTCCGCTGCCCAATCCACCATGTCATGCCGAATCAAATGTTCCATTCTCCTAAGTGAAATTTCTTTTACATTGTTGTCCTTGATGGCTTTGAGAACATGATTTGTGCTATCAACTTTAAATTTCATCTCCATGTCACATAAATTGTCAACTCTCCTATTGCATGAAGCCACTTCATGCCAAGAACTATATCTGTACCTCCCATGTTCACAACATAAAAATCCGCCTTAAACTCAAAATTGTTAGTTTCATTGGCAAATCCATAATCATCCTCTCACAGTTGAGAGTGTACCCATCCGCAACCTTAACTCTAATTCCTTCAAACTGCTGAGTTTGAATGCCTCTCTTCTCCACCAACCAAGAATCAATAAAGTTATGGGTTGCACCTGTATCCAAAAGAGAAATAACTCTTTGACTAGCTAATATCCCACAAAGTCTAAAAGAACCCTCCCTTTGCATACTGGACATATGAGCTTCCTGTAGCTCAATTTCAACCTCTCTTTCTGCCTCATTCTCTGATTTTTCCTCATCCATATCATAAATTGCAGCTTGCTGGTTTGAAAAATCAGTCAACTCATCTCCCTCAAAGAACCACTCCATATGCCTATTTTTCCCTTTAGGCTTGAGGGGTCAATCGTGGTTGATGTCATATGGGCCTTTGCAATAAAAACAGAGTTTCTTCCTACGTAAATCATTAATGGTTTCCCGATCTAAAGGTGCTGCATATTTCTTCTTTTGATCAGAATTATCAAAACTTTTTTGGATCAGATTTATTATCATTGTAGGAAGTGGATGGTTTTGAACCAAACTCTTTTCGAGGTGTTGTAAGCTCCATCCTGCGAGCTTTCCTCATGGCCTCCTGTAAAGTAGGTGGATCGAAAGCTTTGATCCAGCCTTTCATGGGCTCAAATAAACCCTTCGTAAACAATATAATCAGCCTCCTCTCTGATATGCCTGTCACCATAACTAACAGTCTCTGAAACTCTCCAATGTATGACTCCAAACTACCCAACTGTTTCAACTGTGCAAGATCTTTGAAGTAAAGTTCGGGGTCACGTTTGTCAAACCTCTCTACCAATCGATCTGTAAACTCCTGGTAAGAAGTAATCCTGTCATGGTGGAGTATTACCATGCCGTGGTGCCACCAGTCATGGGCCACGCCATCCAGGTGGAGAGCTCCAAATCTAATAGCATCCTCCTATCATAGGATGCAATGTGAGGAAGGTGTCCAATTTGCTCACCCAGACACGTGCTGTGACTCTGCCACTTTCGTCAAAATTAGCTAACATAATTTTGTTAGTAGCCTACCTAAGATCATTATTCCATTGTTTAGGCCTCCTGTCAAACATGTTTCTGGTATGTTCTCTCTTCTGACTCATGAATCGATCAAAGTTAAGGTGCTCCTTAACTCTCGGAGGCAATGCATCCCATTCATCATGCATAGTCATGATGTTGTCTGCAAAGTTCACATCACCTCCCTCTTCAACCTCTTCCTCATCATTGGTATCATTTCTATTGAAAGTAGGGCGTGTGGGTCTTTCATAGGTGCGTGCTAGAGCAATATTCCTATGAGCTTCTCCATGAACACTTCCCTCCTGATCTTGATCTTGATTCTGCCTTCTCTGAACTGTGAAGTTCTGAACATTGGTACTAAGCTGCTAGAGGATGTTCGCCACCTGTTCTTGGCCTGCTACCATCCCTCTCAGTACATCTCTGGCATCTCTTTCTTCGTCATCAAGACGATTCCTGGAAGGACCTTCCTCATCCCTGTTTGCCATATTATCAAAGTCAAAATCTTCCTCCTGTTCATCAAACGGAAATGCTGAAAACGGTTCAAAAGTACTTCTTTGATAACTAGGACCCCTGCGTGAGTAGTACTTGTCAAACCTGTTCAGATGTGACCGCATAGAAACTACTAACCCTTCAGGTTGGCTGGATCAGAGCTCTGATACCACTGTGATGAGCCCAACTGGCTCCACTTCAAACCCCTGTTGTTTTAATTATCCTTTTGTGTTCTTTTGAGTTTTTTAAGAAAGTTTATAGAGAGAAATAGAAGGGGCGCAGCAGATAATTGCTCATAGAACTCAAATCTGAGCTTATATTTACCAAATGGAAGTGCAAAAGGTATTAAATAACTAAAACAAAGAGATTACAAATTTCAGACATACCCGAAATGCTCCAGATTATTTTAATAAGAAAGTAGTCCAGTTTGCCAGCCAAGAATGATGAAAACTGACAATTTCAAGCGTAGAATCCAACTGAATGCAATCTCCAGCCTGAAAATTGAAGCAAATGAAAGGTACAAGCTAGACGCCAATGAAGAAGATGAGAAACCCTCAATAAAGAAGGCGTTTCTCCCAAAAAACTCCAAACGCCCTTTATCTAAGAGCCACGCCCTTCAAGAAGAAACCACGCCATCTGTAAGGAAAGAACAGCCATAATAGGAATGATCACCAGATGAAGATAGGCGCCTGTCTCACAAACCCTTATGTATTTTTATTGAAGAACTCCATTGAATATGCACAATCCCTGATTAAGCACTGTAGAAACTTCTGAATTGAAGCCCCCGCTGTTGCAATCATTCAACTGATCTTTCACAATCTCACAATCACAAATCTGTGAAGAGTTTTCGATCTCCAGAGATAAGCAAACTCCTGAAACCCTTGTCTCAGAGAAGCAAGCAAAGCCAAAGCCAAAGCCATCTGTAAGGAAAGAACAGCCATAACAGGAATGATTACCAGATGAAGATAGGCGCCTGTCTCACAAACCTTTTTGTATTTTTATTGAAGAACTCCACTGAATATGCACAATCCCTAATTAAACACTGTAGAAACTTTTGAATTGAAGCCCCCGCTGTTGCAATCATTCAACTGATCTTTCACAATCTCACAATCACAAATTTGTGAAGAGTTTTCGATCTCCAAAGATAAGCAAACTCCTGAAACCCTTGTCTCAGAGAAGCAAGCAAAGCCAAAGCCAAGAGAAAATATCAAATAGTCAAAAGTGAGTTTGATTTTACCTTGGCTTGCATATAAAGCCAAAAAGGCACACATCCCAAGAAGTGACGCCACTTTTGGTGTCATTTAAATATTTTAGAATATATTTAAATCACCCTTTTCAATAGTTTTCAATTAAATACTTGGGCGCCCACTTTAAGTGATTCAATTAATCACTTTATGAAATATTTCACTAAAGTGCTTCTAATTTTCACTTAAAAAAATTTAAGTGATTACTTTATTATAAAATCAAGTTGATTTTATAATATTCCGTCAAATCTATTAAAACACTTTAATCCACTGAAATATTCATAACTCGCTCATAACCCCACATAATGACGTGCCGTCAGAAGCTGTCAACCCCTGAACTGCCAAAGCCTACCGTGAGCCAATCACTGAACTCAAAGGATGACAACGACAAAACCCATCAAATAATGCCACTGACCCTCTAACCAAAACCAGTTAGCCTACAAGGGTCCAAGAGATAGGCTAACACATTGCTCCCGAGAACTTACTAGAGTGGGGACATCGCAGAGACCGACCTAATTTGGAAGGGACATGACAGATGTGTCTTGAAAACCAACTCTCTAAATCACTTACAGCAATATCCATAACACCTAAACTACATGGTTATATATTTTTCAGTTTCCATAATAAGAACGGCTATCAGATAGTCTCAAGCCTCCAACATAGATCCAACACATAAGCTTGGTGGAAGATAGGAAGAGACTCATGTTAAGGTTATTTTGTTCAAGAAGAAGATGAAGAAAATGAGAGCTTTTGTGGATCTTTTGATAGCAAATTATCTGAAATGGACTCTTTCAGTTGACATCTGTCCTGCTATCTTGAAGGTAGCTTGGTACACTAAATAAAGAAAGAGAATGCCCCTAGCTATATTGAAGTATTCTCTAGTTTTATGAAGATGACGCTTTCTTGTGGTGTGGAGCATGCTACTCAAGCTATGCCTGCATGATGTTGGATATTTATTTTGCTACAACACATTAGATATCATATATCTGATTTTGAAGAATTTTAGTGCCCGCCTCAGTTATATGTCAGGCTACATTAGGACCACGTACACATACTAGCAGTGTCTCTTTTCTTTGTAGATTTAGTCTCACTGATATTTAGATGAAGGCCACCATAATGGCCATCACAGATTCACTGATTTGATATGTAGAACTCGGAGAAGCAAGTAGTTGTCTAATAAACTTTATCATACTTATCATAAAAGACAACTTTGGACAACCATAGAAAACAATACCCTAGACCAATCAAACAATGAATCTAGCGCACCACACACCTCATGCCTTTTTCATAAAAGTACTGTTAAGATTCTTTGCTGTGGGAAAAATTACCATGTAACCTCAGCCCCTTCCTTTGAATAATTCCAACAAAATTGAGGCTCTGCACGAACCAGAACCGGTAAAGTGACTAGCAAAATAGGCTAAAATTGATAAAAATCCAGGGGAAGCACAACTTTATTTAGTAATGGCGTACAAGTTATGAATGAAGAGATTGTCACCCTGCCCTGCGAAGTTATCCACTCAAACAAGCAAATCGGAAATTGTAGGGGACCATGGTGAGGATCTTGAGGAGAAAGGTAACTCGTTATTCCTACTAGAGTGTGACTAGAAGATATTCATCCAAGTCTGTTTTCAAGTAAAAAGTTATGAGATTCACTCTCACCAATTTTCAGTATCTTCACGTTGTTGCAAGCCCAACTTAAATACTTGGCTGCATGCCAGCGAGTAAAAAGAAAAGCAGTTATTTTGCTGAAGACTCGTATGACAATTATTAAGTGTGAAGTTCTAGGCTATGAGCACCACTCTATTCCTCTTAAGAGTCATACTATTTGATAGTGCATAAGTAGCCTCTAAGAACATCTAATTGTATGTTTACCTCTTAAGCCTCTGACCAGAACTTGTACACAGTAATGGGCCCTCAATGACTTCAAATTGTAGTACATCACATGGAGTTTTCCAAAACTATCACAATATCCTTCATCCAAACAACTAAATAAGAAAATGTTGACTTTGATAGTCCTTTTAGCTACATTGCTTCTCCGTCGGCAACTTACTCCATGGTCATTAGGAATCAGAATCACCTGGAACAAATTCAATAACTGGAGCCCTATCTATCCAGCTATTGCAATCTTTTCTTGAAATTTAGGGATGCTGCTTCCATCGTTTCCCAGATACAAAGGAATATACCTTCTGAACGGGCTTCATTTAAAACAAAAACGAATTAGAATAGCATCAAAGTGTGTTACGCGTACAAAATTTTAACATAATAATTATTAGGAATAATATCATCTTAGGAACTGGATAGCATTCAGATCGGGTAATTCACTGTCTATTGCAAATGAGAATTATGTTAATAATCAGTTGACCCATTGATACGAGCATAAATAAATGGCATACCTACTTGTAAAACACAATTTAAAGGAAAACCCAATTGTCAAGCATGTTCATATTTGAAGGGCAATCCACCAGTACAACACAATTTAAAAACAAACCCCCTCTAAAACATGATAGAAGGGCAAGCCCGCTTATAAAACCACACAGAAATTGAATACATGATGTAAGGGCAAGCCCACTTGTAAAACCACACAGAAATTGAATACAATCACAAAGTCAAAATAATTAAGAGAAACCCGTTAATTAAATCATAAACAAATCTTGAGACCTAAAAAACAAGAGTGGTAGAAGAACCTGCCTCTACAAAGAACTGAAAAGCATGCAGCAGGTGTGCAGGCGGTAGGAGGCCATCGTGATTGTGAAAGCGAACAAATGCCGATCTGAGTGCTATGAGATAGCGAGGGGACACATTGAATAGCCTGTCAACCCTCGCTACCCAATCTGGAATATCTCCCCACTCCTTACCACGTCCTCCAATTTCGTCCATCGAATTAATTAGTTGTCGGCCTTTCGATGCCCGTGAGGTTATGTGAAAATTTAAGGCAAAATAAACCTTGTCATGGCTCAAAATCCGACATTTTTATCTAAATTAGTTATAAAATTAAGCTTACAACAATTTTGACTTTAAAATTTTTTATTTTTACATTTTTTTATGAATAAGATATACACTATTTATATTACTTAAAAAAAATGATATATTATTTATTAAAAAGGTGGGTGGTAAAAGGCACATTCTCAAAGTTTAGGTCAGAACAAGTTAAAAAAAAAGACAAAAATAAATAAAGGGCATAGTCAAATTAACAATAAACATAAATAAAATTGATTATTGGCAAGAGCAATGGTAGGAATGAGATCACAATCATTAGGTTTACCCAATACATCGACAAGGATAGTATATCAATGTGCTCATAGTCAATAAGTACACCCTCCTCCTCTTGATCTTTTGTAGGTTGTTGAGCATGAATAGGGGAAATTGTAAGCTCCAAGCAATGGAACTTACCAAAATCAGGTCATCTAAGAGCACCACACCTATGAGAAGAGGTAGAAGGTGTTTGAGAGGCTAAGAGCATCCATGGGTAGCACAATCACTAGAACCTTGCAGCTAAGAATCTTGAGATTAGGATCCATGATCTCATTTGGCAAATTGACCATGATCACACCTATGCCCCTAAGATGGGAAGGAGGTAGAGGCTAGGACTCTAGCAATGCAAGGAGCTTTACCCCAACATCAAAAAATCTCCTGCAAATGCAAACTTCTAATGCAACTTTGCAAGCTTGTGCTCAAATTTGCATAAGTACATTAGAGCATATCATAACTTTAATGTATAAAGAAAAGTGATCTTCAATCAAACAATTAGAAAAGAGATATGAATTTCTATATGTTCAAATACTAAAAATTTTCACCCTAAAAACATGTCAAATCTTGGCAAATTTGAATGACAAGACCATTTGCAATGTGAAAGGGTTAGGCCAAAAAGGCTTGAAGAAATTATGCATCGAACTCCAAGATTATTGACCTTTGGAATGTAACCCAAAAACATGCTTGAGAGACTCCAATTGTCCACAAAAGGGATAGCAAAGGTTGAGAACTCTCGAGTGAGTTAGACAAGAACCAAGTATCTAAGACCTTGGTAATTAATGCACCATGTGAAATGAAATAATTTAGGCTCAAGAATGATTTCTCAAATACTAGAGGTGCCAATGATGATTTAATTGGTCGACCATTGGAAGATGAGGTGTGAACCATAAATATCCCTTGCACAATTTATAATTATGAAATGGTATTTTAGGACACCATTTCCAATCTTTCACAAAGAATTGAAGAATCCAACCCCAATCTTATGAACCATATGGGAGGAATAACATCAATAACAATCTGAAAGATCTCCTAATATTGGTTGGATAGACAAAAAATTAGTTTGGCTTCAAGCCAAGAGATAAAATTATTAGTGGTCCTAATAAGGAGATCAGGTAGAGTTATGTTTCCTCTGTTAAATAATTTCAAGGAATGAACCCAAGGAGCTTTGGCAAGATAACAACCTTGATGGGAAAAAATAGGATATTACAAAATAGATTGTTGGTTAATTAAGAGGCCATTGTGGAAGTCATAACTAGCCAAAGAAGCTAAGGCTTGATGGACTCCTAGGCCTTCCAAATGCTCTTAATAACAAAATTGTATTATATTTGAACATGTTCCCTCATTGTGAGAAGAATATATGGAACAAGGCCTTTCCAAGTTGGTCATCCAATAAAAGTCCTAAATAAATACATTTCCTAATGAGAATTTTACAAGCATTGTTCTTGTTTAGAGCTCTCATAACCTATTTAGCACAAAAATTAATGCCTTTTCTAACAAATTGAAAGAAGACACAACAAAACTCTCTAGCAACACAATGGAAACCTTTAGCCTCATCTATAAAAGACCATAAAAATTCCTAGAGGAGCTTCTCAACTTTGAAATAGGATGCCTTAGAAGGGGACCTAACAAGAAGAATAATAACACATGGGTAGCAAGTAAAATTTTAGAGTACTCCTAGAATTCACTAGCCAAAGAGAAATGCTTAGTGATCCAATAGCTTATATTTTTTCAATACTAGCAATGATAGTTTGCCACATGAGACCTAAAAAGAAAAGGGAACACCTAGGAATCAAAATATTTTCCTATGATCAATCCATTTCTATCTAAAAGAATCCAATCAACTAGGTTTGGGAAGAAAAGACTACTTGTAACATTAAGTTTTACCATTGAATATTCAAGTTAGAGGCTTGGTATAATATCAATGCAAAGAAGAGCTTGTTTGATATTATTGTTATCCTCCAGATGAGATAAAATAATGATCAACAAAACTCCTAGTGACCAACTGAATAGACAAATTGAGCAAGGCAATACCTTTAACTAGCTTATCCAAGATTGCATGGGCCAATAGTAGCACGTAAAGTGCAAGAGCTAATGCACATCCTTGGAAAATGGACCAATAATATCAAAAGGCTCGAATTGTTAGCCATTAATGGTGATATTACAAGTAGAGACATTGGAAAACAATCTAAATAGAATGAATAAAATGGGGTCCAAGTCTAAGCACATGAAGCATGGTAAGAATGAAATTCCATTCAATGTGGTCATGGACCTTGGTGAAATCAATTTTTATGAGCAATGCAAGTTGTTGAGAACATTAGGCCCATTCCATCCCTTCCCAAATAGCAATAATATTGTCAAGGATGTGTTGTGACTTAATAAAACCAAATTACTCATGTTGGACAAGTTATGGAAGGAGTGGTCTAATCTTGAGCACAAGAGATTTGGTAATAATCTTGTAGGAGACATTCAACAAGTTTATAGCCTACCAATTATAGAATTATTTTATATTGCCAATTTCGAGTATGTATTCAATATTACCTTTGTTGATTATGTTTCCTAACTAATTCCTATGAGAGGCTTCTAGATAGGCCTTGTGAAGGTCTTCTCTCGTAGCAACCCAACAAGTTTTATACATGGGATTCCATCTAAGTTGGGGGCTCTATTATTGGAAATAAAAATTATGGCCTTACAAAAATCTTCCTCGGTGAGAATTTGATCATAAAGAATGCATTGAGAAGTGGAAACTTGAAAAGGAACCACATTTAAGCATTATTGTAGAGCTACATTATAAGCTAGAGTATATTCTTGAGTAGTAAAAACTTGCTCATAATTTGTCAAATAAAGACTTGAATAATTCTTAGAAGCTCAATAAAGAGTGGATAAACCTTCTTAATTTTTTTAATGGCTTGAGATGTATGATGAGCTCATAGAGCTTGCAAAAATTCTTTGGAGTTCTTGTCTCCAATTTTAAGCCAATGAATTTGAGCTTTAATTTGGGCACCATAAGGAAAGTGGACATCTATAACTTGCTTCTAATGATGGATCACAACACTCAAAGTTAAGCCCCTAAGCTAAAAGCTTGATATTTGAACATGGTGGTGGATTGGTAAAGCTCCAAGGAGGTGGCCTTGTAGGAGCAATGGCATAAATGAGCAAGCCAGTGCCCATTTAGATGGAGGAAATGGGTAGTGTAATTGATGGTGGCATTCCACTTGACTATTGGACATGTCCTATTCATGGGATGTGATTCCAAATTTTGAACACATTCAATATAAGTTGGCATAGCCTTGTAAGTGAGCCACAATATGTTTAGAAAAAAATAGTATTCATGGCCTTTAGTTTGGCGAGTTACCACTCAATACAAAACCATATTAGAAAGTGATACGAAAAAAGTCCAACAAAGGCTCCATAAGAAAAGAGTAATATCTAGTGAAAGAAAATAATGATTGAGTAGACAACATAGATCTATCAAGTCGCTTAAGGACCCTATCAAGTCCAACTCTAAGGTTGCTGCATTTTTATGATCATGGTGGTGACCAAGATTAGTGTAATGACCCACTTATTTCCCTAAATCACTTTATGCCAAAGATGGCCGACTCATATCTATGATAATGTTGATTATGAGATTTATATTAACTATATTTTGAATGCTAGATAACTCCCCTTTTATTGGTGTCTTTAAGTAAACAAGAATTAATCTAAGCTGACCATACTTTAATACAAAGATACAGATATTAATATTGATCGCTTGAGTTAATTTTTAGATATAGAAGGCATCAATTAACATGCCATTATGTGTAGTGATGCATATAAAATAGAAACAATAAATTAAGACTTGTATAGCAGTGAAAGGAATGTGAAGATAACAATTAACTTCTATGCAAGTAGCAGTGGTCATTATTTAAAAGGCGTCAATCATCTCATGAAGGCAATATTAAAGGAGGCAGTGATTCTTTAAAGAGGTAATTATATTTAACAAAAGACAACATATTAAGGATGATCAACTACTTGAGATGAAACACCCATTTATGTTGAAAAGATGCAAAGAAAGGAGGTGATTAGTGAAAAGGTGAAAAATAGGTGTGTGAGGGCTTGAAATGCAGGGGTGAGCCAAATACGGTAGGAAATACACCTATTTTCCTCTATTTCATTAGGAAGTGAGATCCACACAATGAAATGATTGTCAACCTTGAGGTGAATCAAGTCAAAGTATGAATCTATTGATTTCCTTTTTTTGCGAGGACAGGGGTCCTAATTAAACAACACTTTTGGGAGAAAGATTAAAAATAGCAAACTAACTCCAAAATAAAATCTACAAAGTGCATCTAATAGATTAAGCTCAATTATGATGGAACCAGAAATCAAAATGCAGATTTGAGAAAGGGAAAATGATGTGTACCAGTCACCAAAAGTGCTTTATCAAAGCTAACTGAGTCCTGGATAGGGCTATGTAAAAATGGTTTCTAGGTTATCTTCTCTTGTGCCTGCACTCCCAGATCCCCAATTTTCACAATTGGACAACCAAAAATAAATCCTGTAGGTGAGTTTCCGTGAATTTGCATAAATAATGAAAACAAATGCAACTTTGACAACTCTGCAATTTTTCTCTTCAAGAAATCTTCCACTAAAATCTACAAACACAAATCAAGAGGGAAAAATGTTTTGTTGTTGGTGAATGGGGGTTTTCCTTGGTCAAACCTCGTTTTGGTAATTAAAGCAATGTCACAACTCACCAAACCTTTGGATACACCTTGGAATGTAGATCTGCAACTAGCTTGAAATAACTTCAAAGGATGTAGATCTTGATCTTGAAACTTGATTTGAAACAATGCCTTTGAATGCTTGAATGGATCTTGAACACTACATCAACATATTAGCTCAAATAACATGCATGATGCAAGAATACTTTGACATAATAATAGGATCTTGATTGCTTCAATAATTCTTCAATAAATTTGCTCTTGATAATGCTCTAATAATTCTCACTTGAATATCTTTATCTTGCTTGAAAATCTTAGGATGCTTAGATGAAACTTAGTGAAATGACCTCTTATTTATAGGTATGTTAACATTAATTCCTGAAATTCAAATAACACAAGCCGACATGTGAATATGGATTTGAAATCATTGAAATACCACCAAAGGAAACTCGCAACTGTGGGTCCACAAGCGGCGATAGATGGGACGACTTTTGATGGATGGAAGCCCGCAATATAATTTTTGCAAAGGTCATAAACTTGATGAAACTTGGGTAGGTGATTTTGGCCAAGGTGTCTTAGCAAAATTTTTAGGCTTGTGACCATTTTATGCTCAAAGATAGGGGCACAAAAATTGAGGCAAAGGTGAACTAACTCGACGAAGGCGAAAGAGAAAGAGGGGGTCCCTAGTCTGAATGGGGCATGTGTGCTATAGGCACAATAGATACCAAACCTACTTTGATACCAAATTAATGTAGAGGGAAATGAATTTACAACAAAAGTATAATAATCAAAGACTTGTCTGACAAATTGTCTCTTCCTAGTAGCCCTATTTTTGGATAAATTTGATGGGACAACAATTTTTATGGAAGTTATTGGGACTACGAACATAGTTTTAGATACCCTTTATGAAGATATAAGTCCTCCAAAATGAAACAAACAACCTTCAAAATAGATTGTTATTAGTCCTAATTAGCCCTCGAAGTCGCCAAAAATGAGTTTTTTTGAAATAATTCCCTCACACATGCCAAAATGGTATAAAAACTATTTTAACAAATAAATTATGTTTCCATAGACCTACATATCAAATTTTATCAATTGGGTACCTAAAACTCAAATTTCTTCCTTTAAACCCTAGGTAGGGTTTTGACAAGGCAACAAGTGAAAAGAAAAATCATTTCTAATTTCATATCCACTTTTAAGACCTCAAAATAAATGCATGATGTCTATATAAACCCTTAACAACTCCAAAAATAAGAAAAAATAAATAAATTACTTATTTTGTAAAAATAGAGGTCTAGAACACTAGTAACACCCTACCAGCATACTTGCAAACAAAAACTTCATTCATTTTATTTCTATAATGGCATAAAACTAATTTTCCATGTTTTTCAAAGTTAAACATCATCCCTAACTACCTACCTTATCCCATGCAAACCTAAATTTAAAAATTAAGCATTCAAACCCCTACATAGGTACTCGGGGTTAAGTAAAAACACAAAAAAAATAAATTTATGACTACTTATTTGTCCAAACTTAAATAAAAAACTCCTAAAACATGATTAAAAACCTAACACTACATTCTAATAAAAATAAAGAACAAGATAAATTGATGCTCCTGCATCAATTGGGATCATAAAGTACCAATTTATTATATACAGAGTATCACACCTCTCTTTAACCATCTATCTAGCGCATAGGCAATGCCTCACATTTGTCATTGGAATTCTCAATCATATTTAAATTCTTGCATAGAACCCAAGTGGCAACAAGCATTGAATTTTCATTCCCTCTCTAAAGAGTAAACCTTTTAATAGCACCATTTGATACATAAACATTAATAATCCAAATAGATGATTATTAATATAGGAAATAATTGATAACACTAAATTAATGTGGTGACATCTCTAATCAACTAAGTGTTGATTCCACCTAAGAGAGATAATGGTGACAACATTACCACAATCCAATTCATGATTTCTACACAAGAAATGCCTAGTTCAAGTCATGTAACACATGTTGCAAAAAACCAAAAAACTATAAACTTTTACCTTGTAAACAAAGAATATCCAAACTTGAAAAGAAATTTTTAGTTTCGTGAATGGAATACTTCCATAGGAGGTCTATCAAAACTTGAACATTCCAAGAGACAAAATTCATGAATAGGTGTTAAGAGTTATCTTATTATCTAGCTCATCTAGAGCTAAGTAAATGTTCTAAACAAATGCTTCCTCTGAATTAAAGGTGCCTATCTAGATGGAAGGCTAGATAAGGCATCATTTTTTGGGTACATATTCTCCTTATTCCATCTATTTTGGTGGGCTAAAAGATATCTATTATACAAGCAAGGGTGAGGCAACATGTCAAATAATGGTAGCTTTTTGAGAAGTCCAAAATATTAAAGGAAACCTTAAGAAGAAAAAGCATTAGGAAAATAAAATCATCAAACTATAGATGCACTAGAGCGAATGTTGAACTAGCTCACTATTCTTCAAAATACAAGAAGTGATCCAAGGCTAAAATAAATAGTTCTACTTGACTCTAATATGCAAAGATAATTGGTTCATAATTATAAGGTGGAATATAGTTCTTGAGTACCACTATGATTCCTAAGAAAGATGTTGTTGTATTAGGACTAACTTACGAACATACCACCAAGGGACTAATTCAATTGTATGAAACCTTTGGAAATTTATTAGGAGTTGTAAATAACCTTTCCCTATATCTTTATACTTTCCCTAATGTTGAATGAATCCAAGACATATCCATAATTAAGTGTCTTACCACTTTTGGTCTATGCTTTTCTAGGGACTTTATTGCAAAAAACAAGAGGCTACTTATCATTGGATTATAGCTATGTATTCCCAAGAACTAAATACAAAAAAAAGATAAAAGTCCCCTCTAAGACTTTGAACGCGCATCATATTGAGATGAAGCCTTTGATTTATTGAGTCCAACCACTCTTTTATAATAGAGGATGAACTTTCTTCTCTAGATATCTATGATGAAATTCAAACTATCAATCAAATTCCAAATAAAGAATATGATAAATAAATAACAAGGACAACAACATTCATGGAATATTTGAAGAATCTATTTTGGGAGCCTACAAAATTCATGAGTTCCCAATTTATTCTTAAAATCATAAAATAAAAGGTTGAAATTGCCAAAATACGAAAGTTGTATTTTGATGGCACTAATTGTAGAATTAGAGCTAGGGACAACATATATCTAATCTCACCACAAGGAGATAAATACTAGTAATCATGTCAATTATAGTTCATTTGCACTATTAATAGATCAAGATCTATGAGATGCTATTGATGATAATTTTATGAGGCCAACAAATCCTACTTTGGCTACTCAATATGATGTTATAGACCATAAAGCGAAGGGTCTAATTAGATTGTGCCTAGTAGACTCTATTATAATCAATATCCATGAAAAAACCTCTAAATCTAGAAACTATGAAAGAAACTTGGTGAGATCTATCAAGCCAAATTTTTAGTGAATAAGATTTTCTTGAGGAAGAAATTAGATTCATTGAGAATGAAAGAGGGTCGATGAATTACAAAACACCTGGAAGAATTCAATATGTTGGTGGCTCAATTGGCATCAGTTGGTGTCAAAATGGATGACAAGGAGAAATGTTAGATTTTGCTTTGTTCTTTGCCTAATTCATGGAATTCTCTTGTTATGGTTATTGGGAGTACTTCTTTTATCTTGAAGACTAAAGATGTGGTGGGTTCTTTTCTCTCTAAAGAGAAGAGGAGGAAGGTATCCATCAATGCTAAGGAATCCCTAAATGTTCGTGGAAGACCTACGAAAAAAGGAAAGAAGAATAAGAAGCATGATAAATCCAAATCCAAGGGGAGATCCAAATCTCCTAGAAAGTCCAAAGTTATTTGTTGGAATTATGGTAAGCTTGGATACTTTTGTAAGGAGTGCAAAGAAGAAAAGAAGAAGAAGAAGAAGAAGAAGAGATTTGATTCTAATTCTAAGAGAAGATCGTGATGCATTCATCATAGCTTTGGCCACTTGTGTAGGTAATTGATGCATGGTTAATTTACTCAACTGAATCTTTTCATATGACCTCTAATAGAGGTTGGTTTTTTGAATATGAAGAATTTGATGTAGTTAATGTTTACTTGGGTGATGATTCTTATTTAAATATTGTTGGTCATGGTAAAGTTAGAATTAGGTTTCTTGATGGTAGAATAAAAAATATTAATGGTGTTTTGCATATCCTTGGATTAGCATGATTTTTTTATCTGTGAGAAAACTAATAGATGCAGGTGTGTAGGTAGTCTTTTTTGATGTAGGATGTAAGATGGTTAGAGGTGTTATGGTGATTGCTAGAGGTGTCAGATATGGCACATTGTATAAAACTTGATGCATGCACTGTTGAGTGCAATAGTAATTTTATGAAAAAGAAATATTGTGGCTACTTTATTGGAAGATGTGAGGGTTTCATCTTCAGTGGGTAGTCATGGCTTTTGGGTACCAAAGGGTGCTCCTTCTTTTGAATCAAATTTACTTGTAGAGAAGACTATGTTATGGTACTAGAGACTTGTCCACATTAGAGAAAAGGGTCTAAGTACCTTAAAAAATAAAATCTTGTTGAAGGGTTGTTTGATTGTAATTTTGATTTTGATTTTTGTGAGAATTTCATTTATGGAAAACAAAACTGTGTTTAGTTTTACTCAAGTTCTCATAAATTTTGTGGTGTATTAGATCTTATTCATTCTAATGTGTTTGGTCCTGTAGATGTTCCTTCGATTGGAAAATACACATATTATGTTTCATTTATTGATGATTATAGTAGAAGGACATATGTATATTTTCTAAAGAGTAAATCTAAAGTTTTTAGTTGATTTAAAGAATTTAAAGCAATGGTTGAGTTGTAGACTAGAAAGAAAATAATTTTTTTTAGGACTAATAATGGTGGTAAAACTTTCTCTAATTATTTTGATAAATTTTGTAAATATTGTGACATTCTTAGATAAAAGAAAAATCTATATTCTCCACAAAAAATGGAGTTACAGAAAGAATGAACATGACATTGATGGAGAAGGCTAGGAGTATGTTGAGTGGTGTTGGTCTAGAACAAATGTTTTAGGATGAAGTTGTTGCCACTACTTGCTACTTGATTAACAAGTCTCCTACATCAACTCTTGTTGATAAGACGTCGATCGAGGCATGGTCAAGTCACAAGCCTTCACTGAGACATAGAGTTTTGGGTTGTGAGGAATATGCACATGTGCCAAATGAGAAGTGAAAAAATTTGGTGAACAAGGCAATGAAATATATCTTTATCAAATATAGCTAGGGTGTGAAATGATACAAAATTTGGGATCATGTAGCATAAAAGGTAATAAATAACAAAAGTATTATTTTTAGAGAAACTAAGTCTTCTCTTGTTACATTGAAGCCAAAACAAAGAAAGATGTGATTCACTTCCTTCTACACCTAAGGAAGTTGAATTGAGGCCCTTAGATAGACAAGAATTTGAGGAGAGCTCATCTAGCTCTGAATCTCCAGAAGTGGAGGAAGAACCTTTAACTCAGTTTGTTTGAAGATCTACAAGGCATCTAGACAACCACTTGGAAGGTATTCACCTGATGATTGGAGATATACTTTTTCTTTGAATACTAACATTGAGGCGTTATGTATGAATGGTGCAA
The DNA here is from genome assembly GCA_007258455.2 of Sequoia sempervirens. Taxonomy (NCBI): domain Eukaryota; kingdom Viridiplantae; phylum Streptophyta; class Pinopsida; order Cupressales; family Cupressaceae; genus Sequoia; species Sequoia sempervirens. The sequence continues at coordinate 281,078,922 of VDFB02271358.1, forward strand.
AATCTGGGAAGAATTCTATGGATGAGGAAATGGAAGCTTTGAAAAAGAATGATACATAGGATCTTGTAATTTTACCTGAAGGATGAAAACCTTTTGGTTGCAAATGGGTGTTTAATAAAAAGATGGTTCCAAATGGAGGCATTGAGAAGTATAAAGCATAATTGGTTGTGAAGGGTTACTCTCATATTGAGGGTGTTGATTACTATGAGATGTTTTCTCTTGTTACAAAAATGACATCCATTAGATGAACTTGCTTTCTATTGTTTTTGATTATGATCTAGAGGTTGAGAAAATGGATGTGAAAATGACTTTCCTTCATGGTGATTTGGAGGAGGATATTTACATGACACAACCAAAGCACTACATGGTGAAAGGTAAAAGTAATTTGATTTATAAATTGAAGAAATCTTTGTATGGCCTTAATCATAGTCCTAGGATGTGGTACCAAAAATTTGATACATATGCGTTGAGTTTGGTATTTGAGCATTCTAAATTAGATCACCATGTTTATTACAAATATGACGGTGATTGTTTCTTGTTAATAACATTATATGTTGATGATATGTTATTTCTTGGTAAAGGGAGAGGAATGATTTTGGAACTAAAGTCTTAACTTGTAGCTAAATTTGAAATGAAATATCTTGGGGCAACTAAACACATTCTTGGGATGGAAATAAGAAGAGATGTAGTGAATAAAAATCTATGGCTTGGCCAAAGTAAGTATGCCAATTTAGTTTAATAAAGATTTGACAAGTAGGATTGTAGACCAATGTGTGTTTTTTTTGCAGTTGAAACAAAGTTATCTGCTTCAAACTGTGCAACATCCCCATTGGAGATGAAAGACATGGCCAACATGCCTTACTAGAGTGCAATTGGAAGTTTGATGTATGCTATGGTCAGAATTAGACCATACATTTCCCATGAAGTGAGAGTTATTTTCAGATATATGTCTAATCTCGGTAGAATTCATTGGGATGCAAGGTGATCCCACAATATTGGTTTACAATTTTTGGCCAAATTGGACACTAAATTGATTTTTTCTAACTAAATCTTCACTTTCGGGCACCTATAGCGGCTGAACCTTGAGGAATTTGAAAATGATGCAAACTAGTGGTTTGTGACATTTTGTCTGTAGATTCTAAATATATTTTTTTTAAATTTTTGGAATCAGATTGCACAAGTCTTTTTCCATCTCCTTCAAAAACTAGTTTTTTTTTTTCAGTAAACACCATTTTTAAGGAGTGATGCTCACCGTATACAACATTTTTTTTTTCCTTGAAGGATAAAATTCTATTTTTTTCGAATTTAGATTTGTAACTATGATATCTAGTGCTTTCATTTGGTTTTAGTGTTTTATTGAATATTTTTTCCTTAATCAAGTTTCAAAGTCAAACCAATTACAATTCAAACATAGGCGGATCATATACAACATAAAATTTTTTGTATGTATCGAAATTATTTTTTGTTGGATCAAGGACTTCAATATCTAGTGCACTAATATTTTTCAATTTTTTTTTGAAATCTGCTATTTTTCAACATGTACAGAACAAAGAGCTTGATTTTCAGTGAAAAACCTATGTTTAAACAAAATAAAAATAAAAATACATAATAAAACCAAAACATATTAAAATTATATTCGTTGGATAGATCGTTCTAAGGGATACCATCATGCAGTTGGGTTTGTGAAGTCTCCTCCATTTTCATCCTCAACTTGAGCTTCGAAGGGAAAATTTTTGGAGATTTTTGGTGTCAAAGGGGGAGAAGGGGGGAAAAGGGGGGTTCTAATGCAATTAAAAAATAAACCCATTAAAGGGGGTTTCGCTCGAACCCCTTAGTTCTAGCAAACCCCCTAAAGTGTTTTCCATCCAAAAATGCATTTTTCTTTCCTCAATGGAATTGTAAACCAGTTTTGTGGGTTTACCCTATAGTTAAAAGAGTCTTCAAATATTTGCAAGGAACCTCAGAGCATTCCTTGTGTTAGCACATGGTAATATGGTAGGAGATGTCCATTCCCTTTATATTCATGGTTATGTGGATTCAAATTGGGCAAGTGATGTTGAAGATCTACTAGTGCTTATGTGTTTACTTTATTTGGTGGAGAAATCAATTGGATGAGTAAGCAAAAGACTGTGGTTGCTTTGTCTAAGTAGGTACTACTGAAGATGAGTATATGATAGCTACTTATTCTTGCAAATAAGCCATTTGGCTTAAGAGACTATGTTTAGATATTGGAATTAAACAAGGTATTGTGATAGTCAGAGTACGATTTTCCTAGCTAAGAACTCGATATTTCATGCCAAAACCAATCACATTTATGTACAGTATTGTTTTGTGAAAGATATGGTTGAGGATGGCAGGGTGAATTTGGTTAGGGTTGAGACTTTGATGAATGTTTCAAAATCTTTAACTAAGCCTGTGAGCATAGAGAAGTTCAGATGGTGTTTGGAGTCTATGGGCCTCATGACCCCTAGCGATTAAATTATAGTGTTGACACTCCCTTTGCTCTTGCAAGATGTTTGATAAGTTGGAGAATGTTACGAAAATAGTGTCTCAACCTTGCAATTACATGAGGTTACTATTTATAGTAATTTTACATTTGAGCACAAATTGTTGCAAAATTTTCCCCAAAGCTTTAGATTGGCTAAATAAGCATGCTTGTAAAGTTTCGTCACAAGATCATGTCTAGATTTGAAGATATTAAAGTTTTAGTTTTTCAAAGTTTCAAAGTCCATTTTGAAGGCCTTAGAGGTATTTTTGGGCCTAAAAGTGGTCGTCACTATCATAGTGAGTTATATCTTGATAAAGAACTTCACAATCTTTTTGATGGTACAAATGGTTCATTAATTAGACACTCAGATCAAAAGTTATAGCCCCTGAAAGTTGGGTCTCCTAAAATGGGAAATGTAAAAATGTTTTGGACACATAAATGAGTTATAAAGGGGGAGTTGTACATGTGGTGGTGTGTGTTTAGACACACCATAGGAATTTGTTATTGGAGATAAGGATGGGCACCACTTTTTAGGTGGTTTTAGCTCATGGTTTTGTAATACCATTTGACAGTTTCATGTATTGTATCTCCTATATATTAGGTGCATGAGATGGAGGTTGTGTAAGAGTCTTATAGTTGCTAAGTTGCCTTTGGATCTCTAGTTGGTGATTCTCCTATGAGAAATCTTACTCTGCAAGTATATTATAATCTTGTTTATTTTTTAATAATATATTGGGTGCATGTTTTGGAGTGTGGGGTTTTTTTCCTAAAATAGTTTTCCCCACATAAATCACCGTGTTGTGTTATGAATATTATTTCTATTTCTATTTATTTTATTTTTTGTAAATGTTCAGATTTGATTTTTTTTTACATAACACTCCTCTAAATATTAGTGTAGGAAGTTGTTCTGCTACCTTAGCTTCCTTACATGTTGCACTTATAACATATAATATTACAATCCATTAAAGGGGGAAATGAATTATAGTTCCTATTTGAGAACCCATAAGGACTTCTATTCTTGTTCCAACCAAAATTTCTTGCACAAGTACTACAATCAATTACGTTATGACCAAAGTTATTACATAAAAATAATACTCAAAGAAAGATTTTTGAAACTTGGTCATGTGATATTACCTTGGAGGAAAAATATCTTCTGAATTTTTCTTTGTTATCTTTGAGAGGAATCCTAGTATTCTATGGGACATGATTTTATCTATTGTTGTTTTCATTTTTTATGAGACTTTTGAGAGAATTTGAATAGCTTTTTGGCTTTTCTTCATTCTCGTTCATTGGTGGCTCTTTGGGATCTTCTTTGGTAGTCATATATTTTTCTTTGTACTCAAGAATTTTTTTGATAAATGGTGACATGTGGCCATTGATGATATCATCTAAGATTTCAGTAATTTTCTAAAACTTGAGGCTTTTGCTCAACTTAGTAGTTATTTTCTCTAGTTCCTTCCTCAAAGAAACAATTTTAGACTCTAGCCTCTCAAAATTTTCTTCTTTTGTCTTCTACTGGATTCTCACCTCTTCCTCTATTTTTTTTGCCTCTTCAAGTTGAAGCTTTAGGTTAACAATCATCTTTTTTATTTCTCAAGGTTTTGTGACATCTTTACTTTTGAATCATGATCCTCTTCTTCATATTTGTGAAGCTTTAACTTTTATTTTAGATTATTTTTCTTAAGCTTCTTGATCTCACTTAGGGCACAATGATTTCTTCTTCTAGATCCACTTCCCCATCTATTTTGGAATTTTCTTCCTCTTTTGAATCCCTCTCTTATTTTCTTTTATCTTCACTTTCCAAGATATCCCCTTTTGTTTCTATTTCCATGAATATAATTTTTTCTCCATCACTAGCAGAGATACTTTCAAATTACTCTCTTTAGATGAGCTACTTTCCTCTTTGGAATATAGGTTTTTCTTATTCTTATGAAAGTTATTTTTCATAGGTTTTCCTTATTTGTAGCACTTTTTAAATATTGATGATGTTTTCTACCTTTCTTCATGTTATGATCTTCATCATCACTATTTTTATTTTTTGCATATGGACATTATAATTAGCAAAATGTCCTACTTTTCCACAATTAAAATTTTTAAAGAGGAACTTAATTTTGTACTTTCTAGATCCTTTCTTAAGCTTCCTCATAAAATGATCTTCCTCTTTGCCTAATTTATTATTGGAGCTATTACTTGGATCGAGTTTTTATTCTTCATCTTCTTTGAGGCTTTGAAGGCTACCTCTTTGATGATTTCTCCTTTTTGGTTCTCATTTCGTATGCCATGAGGATCCCATTCAATTCATCCATTTTTAGAGTATCTAGATCCTTCATTTATTTAATGGGGGAATCTTCAACATCAAACCTCAAGGGAATGGACCTTTAACACCTTTTGCACAATCATGTTGCATCTTCAACTTTTTCTCCAAGACCTTTGATGATGTTGACTATTTCATCCACATGAAGAAGATAGGCTACAATATTTTAGTCATCTTTCATTTTCAAACTCTCGAATTATCTTCTATGGGTTTGAAGCTTGGATTTCTTCACTTTGTCATCTCCTTCATAGATGTTCTTAAGTTTGTCCCGAATTTCTTTTTTTGATTCACAATGCATCATCTTGACAAAATTTGATTTTGATAGTCCACACAAGATTGCATTCGTATCTTTTGCATTATTCTCACTTGCCTTCTTCTCCACCAAATCGATTGGTGGATATGATGGAGCTACATAACTGCTCACAATTGATTGCCAAATATCAAATAAAAGAGCCACTAGATAAGCTCACATTCTTATGCTTCAAAATGAATAATTTATTTCATTGAACAATGGGGATTTATTTGAAGAGAAACCTTCTTGACTCACCACATTGTGATTTTGATATCTACTTTCTAGCAATTAGGCTATCCTTGGAGGAACCTGCTCTAATACCAATTGATGAGCACACACTTATACTAAGAGGAGTAAATTTGTATAAAATAAACTTTTACTTATTAACATTAAGAAACTATAATGAAAGAAATCACACAAGATCTAAAAATTAAGAGGCACAATATTTACATGGAAATCTTTTTAGGAGAAAACCACGAAGAAAGGACTACTTGGATCTACTATCCAAATCCAACCTCAAAATAAAACATGTTCTTACATTATATTTGTAGGCACTAACCCAATGGAGACACCAACCTCCATTTCCAAACAATTTGTAGGCACCAACCTATTAGAGACACCAATCCCCATTGCTAAGCACCAAATTAGCAAGAAACACAAATCTCTTATTTTTGGAAACACCAACTTCCAAATGAACCACACTTTTGTCTTCTTGAGTATTGCTTCTTCAATGAATATTGATCACTTGATTGCCTTCATATAAATCTTCTTGTAGATAATACAATCTTCACAAATTTAATGCAATCATTTTCATATACTTCCCATATTTGCATATATTCCCCTTTTTAAATCCATATGTATCCCTCTTTTAAATCTACATATATTCCCCCTTTCAAATCTGCTTAAATAACATATTCATTATTTTTGCTATTATACTTTTGAATTCTACTCTTAATTGGAATTGTTTATCATTTTTTCTACTTATCTTCTAATTCCCATCTCACCTTTATTTTTTACCACTCATATGTCTGAGGCAATCCTTCACAAGGGGGTCGACCTCACATTTTAAACACAAAAATTAATTTATTTTAATCTCCTCAAGGTGGTGCTACAAAAGTGCAGGTCGACTAGCATTTAAAACTTATTTCATTTATTTTAAAATCTCAATAGAGATGATTCTTGAAGGGTGATGTATCTTCCTCCAAAGTGGCACTGAACAAGGCAAGGGTCAACCTTATAAAAGTGATGATAATTTTCCTTTAAAATAGTGATGTCTAAATGGGGTCAGCCCTATAAAATGACAATTATTTAATTTAATTTAAATGTCTTGATGGGGTTGGCCTTACCAAGTGATAATTATTTAATTTTCCATTGATAATTATTTATCAAGTCATACATTCTCTTCTTTGACAACAACAATATGTTTAACTTTCCTTTGACATCAATGACAACAATATTTCCAACACTTGCTATCACTTGCATAATGGAGAGGTTGGTTTTCATCTCTATGCGGAAAAGATTCTTAACATTTACAAATTGAGCATGGGACTATTGTGATGACTGTATTGCTAGGGCACAATGTTTTAGCCTCTCTTCATGTGTAGAGGCTACAAGATAAGTGGAGAACCTTTGATCCTCTACTAATGGGCCTTATTAGAGAGTTGTCCAAGATTGGAATAATTACCCTCCACCCTCTCTAAGGTTACTCTTGTTGGGAAAGGTGTGGTGTACACTTGATAATAATAAGATAGTAATATTAAAATAATATAAAATAAATATTTAATTGTAGTGCATCCTAGAGATGTGGACATCACAATGGATTAGGTATTCTTGGGACACTTGTATGTTGTATAAAAAATTGGAATAAATATTTAATGTGGGTATCATAGTGGAAAAATATTTAATATCAGAAAAAAAATTAGTACTAAATATTTAATTTGGAATTGTGGTAACTTAGTGAGCTCATAGTTTTGAGGCACATGGTTAAAATGTAATACTTGTTATGGCATAAAATTTCACCCTAGTGTAATTTCCCATAACATGTACCCTTACTTTAGCCTTATAAAATTGATAATGCTAAAACCTGTCGTCATAAGCTCCTTGTCCTTTTCGTAATTTGTCCATCAGTGAAGGGAATTTTGACTAGGATGCTTCTATGCTGCCCAGATGTTTGCACACTGCGTAAACATACCTAATAGATTTTCAAGTCAGTGGATGTTGGTGCATTATGATTCATGGCATTCGTGAGTTGTAATGCCTCTTGTGACTACAAACCTGCCAAAAAATGACTCTTTTTCCTTCAAACACCCATTTTGAACTTACTTTCTCATTCCATTCGATCTCTCTCTCTCGCATTCTAACAATCACTCTTACAACTTCTTACTTCACTCTAACAATTCTTCTACTCCATTCTTTCTTCCATTCTCTCTACACCACTTTCTTGCAGGTTTCAAGTTCTACATCATTCTTGCACGTCCTTGCGCTATCAAAGCTCTTGTCCTTCCTCTTGGCTTCTTCCAGCTTGTAGAAGGGAGGGTAACACTTTGTTGTTTTATTACATTATTAATATTATAGTTAGCATATAGATTGTCTTTGCTTTCTATACGTATTGCCTATCTCCTTTCTTTATCAACTTTTCTCTATTATGGTCTATCTAACTATTCATGAAGGTGGGAACAACAAAGTAGGGGTTTGACTGAGGCAAACTCCAAAACACAACCCCAACATTTTCTTGTCTTTGTGTGTGTACAGGTACCTTGTTCGTGTGGAGCTTGTGGGAGGCTAGACCTACCGTGAGTTGGATTTCTACTACCATTTGCTTGTCATTCCATTCGCAGTTAGCTTATCTCTCATTTATAATATTCTTCTTATTGCGCTGGTTATCTTTTATGCATTTATAACATTATGTCATTTCTTGTTAAATTGTTGAATTCTAGCTCTTGGGTTGTTAGCACACCTTGTGTTTTTCGGGTTGTGAACTCTGCTCTCTATTCGTACAAGACGCCAATGCACTAGAAAGACTCCAACATGTTGCGTTGTCAGCCTTTGGCCGAGAGCCAACCAGTTCGTTATCTGAGACCTCTATGATCTGTTCATCTAATTTTTGAAGTCCTTTATCCTGAAAACCCAAAAACATAGATTAGCTTTTTCTTTGTTTGTCATCCCATCTTTTAACTTTTTCCATTGAGGTGACTAAGGGAAATTCGCCCCCTTTAGATCCTGTTTGTCTTGGGACTTGGGAGTAGCGAATCCCCTCCTTCACAATACCACTTAGTGGTTTTGAGCAATCTTGTTTCTATAAAAGAAAGCACATACATAGTTGTTGAGGTTGGATTGAACATTTTTTGTTGGTTGCATATGTAGAAGCATGGACTAAGATGCGTGGCTACATGGTTCTCATTTGCATATCCACATGGAGGAAAGTAACTAGGGTGCTTAATGCTTTAGAAGCTTAGCATGGAGACTTTGCAAGTGTGTTGAGATCTTATTTGTTGAAATGATATATTGAGTTGTGTGATTGCTTTTAGAAGTTGGATTTTTCCCTTGAAAAGCTTTTCTTGAAATACATCAGATATTATCTTATAATATGTTAGTTATTCTTCTACATGATAAATTCTACATATTTATTTTCAATTTATTTCTCATGCAAATTTCCATTAAACTCTATAATTTTTAAATTAATTTTTTTCCTAATATATATTTAAAATGATATTTTATAAACTCTATATTTTGAAAACTCTTTATTTATTTAATATACCATACATACCTACTGGCCCCTTTTTATTGAATGCTTTCTAAAATAATATAGATACCTTTCCATAAAAAACGACTCCTTAAATTAAATAAACTTTGTTAGTAAATTAAAAACTAGTATAGTTCTAGGTAGGAGATAATGGTTTTGTTTGGTGGGTTGGTAGGCTGAAAGCTCTACGTGGCCTTAGATAGTTCATCAAAAAAATCTTCCCTTAGGTTAGATATATATCATGAATGCATGTAATGGGAAGTGTGTGTTCCAAAATGTTACATTTCGTGTAGCATAAATTTCGCTCTCCTAGTTCTCACCCTCCAAAGAAGGATTCTTAAAGAATAAAAACAGAGCCACCATTGTAGAAAATAAAGAAAGGTTGGTGAGCGACATGTTCATACTTCCTTCGTAGAGTAAATATGGCATGAGTTGCCTCTGAAAACTTGTTATGTCGTCAGCAAATATTGTGTGGGTAACCGTTTATTCTCTGTGCACGGTACAGTTGTTTGCAGATTTATACGCACAAACACAATCAATGCAAATGCATGCTTCGTTTCAAATATTCCCGGCCATTCAATCTTTTCAGTTCTCAGCCTGCAGCTTCCAATCAATGCAAACGGTCGTGTCCTATTGGATTCTTTACTTTGGTTTATTTCACACCACCATATGAAGATATAGTCTATGTATTCCAAGTTCTTCCCTGTTTGGTAGTCTGATCAAAGCATTGGGTTTTCATCATGGCAGCAGGAGCAGCAAGAAGAAGAAAGGCAAGACATTTTCATGACCTCTTCATATTAACTGCACTGGGTATTGCAAGGGAATCTGCTACACTTGTTTTGAAACGCTTATCTTTCTTCACATCCATCACAATTTTTCTCATACTTCCTGTTTCAGCTGCTACCATTATCTCCAAGGCATCCATTGATCAGCTCCCTGTCACCCAATTGGCTCTACAAATTCAAGCACTGTGTTTTACCCTGGGCTATCCCGAACTGATATATCAGAAGCTTTCTGAGACAATGGTTTCATACATGCTGTGTTTTCCTTTTGTGGTCACATTTTCACTGGTTGCAAGGGCAGCAGTGGCCCATACAGTGGCTTACATTTATGCAGTTGGCAATAGCCCTTCATGGCAGAAGATATTTCAAGCATTACCCAAGTTGTGGAAAGGCCTGGTGGTGACATACATATGGGGGTGTTTGATAATTTTTGGATATAGTGTTCTCATTTTTGGGTTTTTATTGGCAACTGTTAACTTAATAGCTGTTTTAGCATTATCTGCAGATTGGGTTTTCTGGACTGGTTTATGTTGGGGGATTGTTTATTCAATTGGTTTTGTACATGCCATCATTATTTGCAATTTGGCCACTATTCTGTGTGTATTAGAAGATGGGTGTTATGGAATGGAGGCTATTTGCAGAGCCAAGTTTCTGATAAGAGGAAGAACACAAGTGGCTGTGCTCATAGTTGTAATCACAGGCTTGGGTTTGGCCTTTGTTGAGGGCCTCTTTGAATACAGAGTGATAGTCAATGATAAAGTATATAGTTTTGGGGCCGTGTGCGAGGCTTCTCTGCTGATATTGATGTATTCTGTGGTGAGTTTGTTAGATGTTGTGATGAGTTGTGTGTTTTACTACACATGCAAGGCAGCTCGTTTGGAGGGCCTCTGCCTCAATTCTCCCTTCTTCACAAATTCAGTGGAAGAGGAATTGTCTTCTTCTTCACATAAGATCTTTGTCAGCTAATTCTTTTAAAGTTTTTCCACCACCTGATTCATTTTTGATGTGCTTGAACTCATCGAGAACGTTAAATATACTCAACTAATTATCTATTGTATGGCATATTTGTATACAATGGGTCTCGCTATTGGTATTTCAGGAGCTATGAATCTGTGATCTAATTACTTATTGATGGTACCTGCAACAGGGATAACAAAATTGTATTGTTTTCTGTTGGTATTAAGTTCGTTCAAGTTTTTTTCTCTTTTTTCCAATGCCTGTAAGATCATCCGTTCCATTTGAATGGATAATGGTATGCACAGATATAAATAAGCATATTTAGATCATTGATCTCATCTGAATTATTAAACATGGAAAGTATGCAACACTTCTGTAATATTTTTCTATGGATACTTTCCATAAGGGCCACACTCTTAAAGTAATTTTAGTTGTTATGAGCAATCATACCTCTTTGATTTTTTGCACCAATAAAATTTCTCATTACTTGCAAATTTTGTCAAAGAATCAATAACATCACTTTCTATATCAATATTTTGTAACATTACTCATATATTTTCAACCAAATTTATCTCACAATAAAATACACAACTCCATAAATATTTTGACTTAGCATGATAAGTAAGATTATTGGCCAAATATATTGCACTTTAACAATCATTGTGAATTTTTATCATTTCCTAGACCAAACCAATTGCACGGTGCACAAACATTGTAGCCACATTGCTTCCCTACATGCATGAGTAATTGTCATGTACTATGCCTTTGTCATAGACAATGTACCCACTGCTTGTCTTTAACTCATCCAACTTACTCCTCCAAAAATATTGAGTAGATATCCACTAGTAGATATTCAACAATTAACATCTTATCCCAATTAGAATCCATAAAGCCTTGTAAATTCATACTTATTTTTCATTTGTTCTTCCTTGGTAACAAGTTGCATAATTTAAGGTACCTCATAGATACCTAAAAATCCTTTGTATATCAGTCCAATGTTGCTTACTTAATTTCGACATATATCTTCTCACAAATCCCAAGTTATGTGTGCAATGTTAGGTCTAGTATAGACCATTGCAGATATGAGGCTGCCAACAACACTAGCATAAGGAACATGACACATTCCTTAATTTTTTCTTTTATTTTAGGATATTGTTCACTAGAAAAAATTATTAATAGGTAATGGAGTACTCACAAGTTTACTATCCTACATCTTAAATCTTTACAAAATCACTTCAATATATTTCTTTTGATATAACCACAATTTTTTATTTGCACATTCCCTTTTAATTTTCCATGTGTAAGATAAATTTCACAGCACTAAGATCTTTCATGTCAAAGTACATGAAGATAACTAAGACTTAAGTAAACTGATCATTAAAAAGCATGAAGTTTTTATAGTCCATATTAGCAACTTATCACAAGTTTTTGGATGATTTGGTTGTGTGAGAGTTTTTAATGTCAATTTATTTATGATCAAACTTCATGATCCATCATTATGATGAGATAGCCAAACATGAGAGACATGAAGAAATAGTGGGAAACCAAGTCCTCTGAATAGATGAAGGAAGAGGATTCCAAATCCAAGATGCTAGAAAGGACATGAAGATTGGGCTTGTTCTTTTTTCCCATCTTTTTGTCCTCTTTATCATCTTGTATCTAGTACCCTCTCCCTTCATCTATTCAGAGGACTTGGTCTACCACTATATCTTCATTTCTCTCTTCTCTAGCTATCTCATCCTAATGGTGGATCATGAATTTTATGAAATATTGATCAATATTAAAAACTTTCACACAATCAAATCTAGAAATTTGTAATAAGTTGTAAATTGATCATTTTAATTTTATTACCAATTAATAACATGTCATGTACTTACATCTTACTGTGATAAAATCTTTCTATTTGAAATACACACATAAGTAAGTTTTTCTATGATCAAGCCCGAGTCCCATAACATACAAGTGCCAATTTTTTAATTCTATATCCTTGGTGATTGCTTCAAATTATAAAGACTTTTTAGAATATACACTTAGTCCTCCTTATCTTTCACCTTATAGCATTTTGGTTGTGCCATGTAAATTTCTTCCTCAAGCTCAACATGTACAAATGTTGTCTTTGCATCTATCTATTTAAATTCAATATCAAAATCAACAATAATAGCTAACAAAAATCTTATTGAAGTTAGTTTTGCAATAGGAGAGATTTTTTTTTCCAAATTCAATTCCCTCTACTTAAGAGAATCCCTTTGCTAGTAATTGAGATTTATATTTTTTTCATTTTTCCTTCTGCATTATATATTTTTTAAATATCCATTTAAACAACTAACTAGTTTTGTTTGAAAGGTTGATTTAACTAAGTCTCAAGTTTAATTCTTATCTAACGACTCTTCCTTCATGGCTTCCTCCCAAGAATCTTTTACATTTGATCTAAGTTCTTCCTTAATATTTGTTGGGTCTTCATCAATAATAGATAAAACTAATTTAAAAGAGATGCATAATGAAAATCATGATCTCTTTGTCTTTATAATTTTCTTCTTACCTGGTCTCCTCTAAGTTGGAATTTTAATTTTGCATCCTCTAATTCTTCATTTCCTAGTTTTATATTTTATTCAACCATCCCATTCTTTAATTCATCTTGTGTAGTTATTTCTAATACAAACATAGATCTCCCCTCTTTTCTTTCCACATGAACTATTTTAGGTTATTTCTTTACATTTTTTTCTATTTTGGAGTCATCCCCCTTCTCTAAAATGAAATTATGACTATATTCCATTTTCTATATTCTAGGTTACATAACTTATATCCTTTAATACTAGTACTATTGAAAGGAAATATGCATTCATCCAAGATAATTTCCACATAACCCAAATAGAGAAATCTATGTGAACAAGTATTCAGAATGCACATAACGGGCAAATAGAGAAATCTATGCAAACAAGTGTTCAGAATCCATATGCAAAAATAAACAACATGGTACCATAAAAGATGACACAAGATATACCTTGGGAAAAGCCTCAAGAGGGAAAAACCAAGCCTCCAAAATCATTCATCACTCATGTATTATTCAATAATAAATATTACAATGTATCCTCAGAATCCTCCATGAACACCTTTGAAACATCAAGCCCTCTACAATCACTCCATGTGAACAAACATGCAACCACACATTCCATGCCATGCTTCAGCCCTCACAAATGCTAACAAGAGATACTCCCAACCAACCAACAAGCCAACTAGCCAACATTAAACAACTACCCACACCATGTTTGCTTTTATAGAAACAAGCTCACACAAAACCACCAAGTGGTATTACATAAAACCATGTGACTAATACCATGAGCTTACAAAACCATTAAATCCCACATTTAATTTTGGTACTAAGTTTTCACAATATTAAATATATTTCTCATGTACAACCCAACATTAAATGTTTAATCACAATGTTACATACAACACATAAAGTGGTCCCAAAAATGTTAGACTCGTGTGATGCATGCATCCCTAGATTCCCTAGGTTCACATAAAATAAATAAATTTTATATTAAAACATTATACAAGGTGGACAACACACCGTTTCCTAAGATTCTCCCACTTTTGTATACATTTCATAAGGCGTAAACAAGTAAACTCAAACATGAATAAGGGAACAATCCCCCATAGCCACGTATACTGTCAAGGAATCAAAGTGCTCCATATGCTCTATCAAAATACCTACAAAAAGAATCAAGGTGACCACCATCTCAAGCATGAATGCTCTCATTCTCCATCGTGCCAACACACAAAGATAATAAACCATCCAAAGAGATGCTACACTATTAGTTACAAAGAAGCATAAGTCATGCCTCCAACCGATATCCCAATACACAAACACTCAATCCAAAGGTAGCAAGTATGTATCAATAGTTGTCAAGATATAATCACCATAGCTGAAAATAAAATCCAAAACAAATACTAACACATCCAACTATTAATACCTCAAAGGTATACAAATCACAACAAGTGAACCTCATGCCATCGATATATATAACCCATAAGATGCAATCACACTCCAAGTGCCAAACCTTTCATATAATAAATGTACACATCCAAGAAATCCCACTGCATAGGTATTGTCAAACCTGAAAATAATCAAGGCATCCAAAGGTCCATCAATAGAATCACATATAGAAGTGTAACCAATATCTTGTAGTACCAAGGAACATCCATAAAGATATGCAAATCCTGCAAACCAATATATTGCAATACATCTCTCACCACAAGTCTCCATAGCTCTCCCAAGTTCTTCACACCCAACAAAGGAAAGAGATAAAGGAACCTCCATGTCATCACCAAAGAAAAATTAACAAGAAATTACCACATAGTGATCACCATGGATCCACACAAGATCTCAAATCCAATGTCATGTGAATACAGACATCTAGGAAGAAGAACAAGACCAAAGAGAGAACATGCAAATCAAAACCTAAAGCATGTCCTCCTAAGTGCTAAGTTGTGATAAGTATGATCTCCTCCATAAAACCCAAAAGATAATATCACTATCCACATCTAACCATAACCAAGAAGTATTCATCTCAAACCAAAGGAAGATCAAACCAAATCCATTTCCAAACCAAGGGAATAATCCCAATAACATATCCTAAATTCAACATCAATGAATAATATCACAATACAGAAGGAGATAAACATGCCAACATCCCTCAAATGAACCCCTCAAAAGTAGCAAGCCATAGCTCAAGATCCATATGCATGAGAATATAAAGCATAAAACATAATTCATCTAAAAAATAACAATGGGAAATACCTCTTAGATGATAAATTTTTGAGTAGACCAAGAGTGGGGAATGAGAATGCTCCTCTAAGATATCCAATTCATCATGACCCATCTAAGAATAATCTCCTCATAGGTCCATGTTGAACTCATGTTCGTTGAAGGTGTAGGTTCCTCAAACTTCCAACTAAAACCTCATAAATGAGTAACTGTCTAATCCGAAGATATCTCCTAGCCTCACCTATGTCTCCAAGTATCCATGAGTACCTGTAACCAATCAATCCATGGAAAATTCCAAATGTAACATAGATCCATCATGAAGCTTCCAAGCACAAGATCAATGTACTCAATTACCAAGAGAACCAACCAAGATCAAAGTTAAAGTCCCAATAGCTGAATCGGGAACACAATCATGACATCATGATCTCACATCCCCTCAAAATAAGATTATATGCTCCAATGAACATATCATATACATGTATCATGTAAAATTTTCAATATATGCAAACAAGAGTATATCATGACATAATAACATAACTATCCTATCAAACAAGGATCACATGTCAAATGGAAAATCATGACACCTCAACCAAAGACTAAATAGTACTCCATGGCTAACCAAGATGTCAACATCTCCAAACCCCGTGAAGATAACCATCTCCTATCAATGAAACTCAAGATGTCAAAGAACATTTACTGAATAGATGAAACGTGATCCAAGAGTCCATCCATGACACAAAAAAATACCGCGGAAGATCATCCACCATCAAATGGTGAATCCACATCATCACCACAAGCTCCCAATGAACCATGATACTGATCTCTCCATGAAAACATAATAACCATCCTCTAAATGAAGATCATCCATGGCTCTAATGTAATAAAAAAATCAACACTAAGATCCTAAAGGGAACAGTCAAAACACGATCTCCAAACCAAGAAGGTACAACACTTCCAAACCATCATTGTCACAAGCTCCCACTAAATATGTAATCAAGTTATCCATGACATCATGATAAAAAAATCCTCAATGAATATCAACCAAAACCATGATCCTCAAGCCAAGAAGATACACTGCCACAAACCAAACATGAATCAATCTAACACCATCAAAAATGCACCTGCATAAACAATCATATCATGCCAAAGTCCCTAAATCACAAGGAACATCCATGAAACCATGATCACCACCAAATGTACCAACAACACAATCCAATTGTGTCACACATTTTTGCATCACATAGTCAACTACATAGGTCCCACATCATGACTGCATCTAGTAATACCATCTCTCCTCCTCAACATGACAACCAAACCAACAAAATAAATGACTAAACCAAGGCACAAAACCAAATATGCAAGAACATTGAAGCATCTATGGGAATAGATAACCCACATACAAGTCATATATGCAACCTATAAGCATAGACAACCTACAACACTACACAACTTGTAGATGCACCAATGCAACATACAAATCTAACAATATATTGATAACCATGTCAAATGAGAGTAATCAAAGATTTACATGTGAGTAAACAATGAATCCAACATCACCAAGATCCAAATAGCCGTATTAAGCTCACAAAATTACTATAGTCAAAAGAACCCATAAACAACTCAGATGGAAATAACAATAAATAAATCATGCCAAACATCTCTAGATGATCTAAACAAGCTTTCAATTGACTGTAAGAAGTCCAAAATATAACTTTGTATACACAAATTATGACCTCTCCGAGATCAAAAGAAACATTTAACTTCCAACAATAATTTCACTATCAAAACAACAAAATATGAAAAAACCACTTATACCACAACATAGAGCTCATAACCACCCTTACAACAAGTATAAGAAGTCAAAAAATGGACATCTTACGTGAAATTTGATGGGGGTTGAATAGTATCAATATTTTTACCCTATGTTTTCCTTTTCCTATTACCGTTACCGCCTTCCTGTCACTTTTTTTCATAGGAAGTATCGATATTTGATATAATGTGAAGGAAATTAAAACTATTAGAAAATATCAATATCTATGGAAATACTAATTATCTTGTGGCTTAAATGGTAGGAAATGATTAAAGGAAGGTGTTAAAGTTGTTAGGGACGTGGATGAATGAGAAGTGAGGAGCTGAAGTTTAAATAATCTATAGGCTATTTTTGATAGAATGCTAATTAATTTGTTATACGGTGGTCAACAACCATCTTTTATTGTATATCAAACATATTTGGTTTGTTGGCCATAGGTTGAAACAAACCAAAAAAAACCTTATTGATGCTTGCTAGTATAAATATGTGTATTCAAAAAACTTGATATAAACAAATATTATAATATAAGAACATACTGATGTTTTAAATTGTATCTTTAAGTTGTTGATGTGCATGCATGATTAGCATGGTGTAGAGCATTGTTTGTATTTCATCATCGGACAACCAAAGAGGCAGGGCCCATTGCTTGTGTTGGCCACTAATCTTTTCTAGTTTAGTTTCAATGTGGTAATGTGTGTGATTTGATTTTAAGCATTTTCCTTTCATAAGTTTGGCTATTTAAATTTGATTGCAATTTAGTTTTAAGTTGATTTATTATCAGTTATCTGCTAGTGTTTTTCTAAAGCATTGTGTGGGAATTAAGACTCTAATCTAATTCATTAGTATCGGTGAATAATCTATAAAGCTTCTTTATTTCTATCACTACACAGTTCTATTACTGCACAATTTTGTTACTAGAGAGTTCCTATTGCAGTTCCTGGTGCAGTTGCTCACAAACAAGAACAAGGAAAAATAAACCAAATTTCTGATTAGATAATCTTTGTGTGTATTATTTGCATTCATCCCCACTTAATTCATTATTTTTGGCCCTTAGGTATACTGCTTCAACACCTTTCACAAGTCTATGATCCTTGGATTGACATTTAAGGAACAAACTGATGAAACCACTACGAAATTCCCAAGGATTGATCTAATTATATGTGCCAATTTAATAGAATTAAAAGAATAGTTTGTTTATCTTCAATATTAGTCCACAATTTTTTCCGAACATTTTGGCATTGTTGTTAGGTAATGGTGTTAAAGGCTTGTTAGTCTAGTGAATTAAGTTAGGACCAGTGCACTAAGGCAAAAGTCTGCATGATCGTCGACCTCGCCCGGGTAATCAACCTTAGTTTGCTCTGTTATAAATCATATAGATGCATGAATCATAGTAGAGATAGTTAAGGGAGACTTGTTAAGAAGGACATAGGAAGTAGTTGACAACAGGGAAAACCATCAAACAAATTAAAACCATTAGTTGTGCACATCCCATCCAAGAAGAAACTAGTTGAACTCGATATCAAAAAATGTGCCATTGAGTCCACCTTTGAGTCTCCTTCTAGTGTCCAACACGAGTTGCTTGAAGATTCATTTAAAAGGGTTGCTAGGATATTTCAAGAATCTTACAAGCTCTAGAGTGGTTAGGCCCCAAGAGACCTTAAGCCATTCACATCTTTCTACACCCCTTGGGAATTTGGAACTATGGACAACAATAACAATAACAAAAAAACAATAATGAGAGAGCATTGGCCAACAACAACCCTATTACTTTTGAGTTTCTCATTGCACATCTAGAAGAGCATGCCCCTATGAAGAACATACCACACTCAACTTTTCCCATCTTTCGAGGTCTTTCTATGGAAGACCCCGATATGTTCCTTTTTGAATTTGACATTTTATGTCACAATTACGATTATTATATTGATGCACAAAAGCTAAAATTGCTTATGGCTACTCTAAAGGATGCAACATTGAGATGGTTTACGGGACTCAGATGAGAAACCATCCATAGTTGGGACGATATGAAGACAAAGTTCTTGGGAAAATACCAAGACTACTGCAATACCAAGGAAACATGAGATGAGATATTTCACATCATGCAACGTGAGGAAGAAACCTTAGAAGATTATTTGGAGCATTTCTTATTTAGTCTACAAAGAACCAGGCACACAGGGTTAACCCAGACACTATAAAAATGCTCTTCCTTAGGGGGATTAGGGATGAATATTTGGATACTTTGAATATTATGGGTGGAGAGATATTTCTAAGATGAGGTTTGATGATATTTGTGATGTGTGTAGGAACTATTCAAGGTCCACCCATTCAACTAGGGCGTATGTCAGGAAGCATGCCTCTCCCAAAGGGAAATTAGGAGTTATAAAACAAGAATTAGGTACATTGCTCGAGGACCTAAATACTAAGCTACTGAGTCACATGGGTAAGCAGATAGATACCTTGTATACATGAAGTAGGAGGAAGATGAAAAATCCCTTGTTGTCTTTTTCCCTATTTATCGTAAAAGGCATAATAATGAAGAATGTCCCTAAAACAAAACAAAAATATCTTCTTTGGAAGATGCTAGGAGAGACACTATTCTAAAACCTCTTCCTGTAGGCATGATTAAAGTAGAATATACATATGAGACTATTTACTTTATGGCCCAAAGGAGACCTTGGCAACCACGAGGAATGCCCCCAACCGATTATCAGGCATCACCTCAAATTCCTTTTCAATAAAATCCTTTCCTGAACCAACCTGGATGGTTTGGAGGTTGGAAACAACCTCCATAGTACCCCTAGTGGACACAACAATATCCACATGCTCCATAATCATGGCAAGCATGGCGAGTACCACCACCAACATACCCAAAATATCAATCATTTCCTCCATATCCACCACCTTCAGCAATAAATCCCTATCAAAAATCCCAACAACTCTTACTACCTGTTCCATCATCATCTAATCAACCATCTAGTTCAAATCAACCACCGAAAGCAACTCCTATGCCTGCACAACCATCACCCAATCTGAATAATAAGGTGGCTCAACCGGTCTAGAACAATGAGGTGACATGAAAGCTGACTTATCTTGTCAATGCATTAGAAATTGATGGTGTACAACTAAGATCAGGAAAGAATCTTCAAGGGACAACTATCACAGAGGTAGAGGATTATCCAATAGAACCAGAAGAAGAAAAACAAAGGTCCCCATTTCCTGATAGGTTGCAAGAACAACCAAAACACCAAGAAATGCCTCAATCAGGTTTTGATTTTATGAATGAGTTACACAATGTTAACATTAAAATTCCTTTGTTGCAAGCCATTCAAGATGTTCCAGTGTATACAAAAGCAGTTAAGGAACTATGTGAGAGAAAAAAACAAAAGAAATAGGACCCCAAGATAGTTGAAGTCATTGGACAACTTGCGGATTCGATGTTGGGGAGGATTTTTGTTCCTAAGTATGCAAATCTTGGGAGCCCAATGATAAAGGTACGTATTGGTGATATAATTATTCCAAATACACTCGTCAATTTAGGTGCCACCATAAATGTAATTACAAATAAGACTAAAGAGAAACTAGCCCTTCAAGGACTAAGACAGACTCCAATAGTCTTGCAAATGACAGATCATTCCCTTGTAAAACTAGAAGGTATTATTGAAGAAATCATTATTTATGTTGAGTCTTGGGAATATCCCACATATTTTATCATTTTACAACCAAAGATTAAGATGGGGAGTACCCCTTAATTTTAGGCAGACCGTGGTTTGCCACAACTAATAGAAAATGACATAAAATTTGACCTATTTTGGAGAAGTTGAAAAAAGGAAAAAAGAATTAGCCCCTGGTCATTCAGCTATACAATCGTATGGTGGCAAAGGTGTTAGAGAAATAAAATATTTTAATTTGCATTGAAAAATATTACTCTGCCTGTGGAAAAATAAAACCTACAAATAAAAAATTGCATCTGGAAAGTTTTAATTGATTTTTTTTAAAAAAAATATATGTAGCAAGTGGGGGTCCATAGACCCTCATTCCTGCAGGAACCGATAGTCATACTATGAATAGGCCTTTTCAGTCATACCCACCCATGTCAAAAGAAAAGGAGATCTGTTGGTCAAAGTTTATTAAGTTTTCAACTTGGAATATAAAACTTAAAAAAACCCTTAAAGTAAAATCTAAACCACCCCCCATTTACTTAAAGTTTTAAATTTAAATTAAATAATGCAAACCACCCCCCACCTTCCATGCTTTGCTTTTAAGGCTTTAATTTTAAATATTAAAAAATCTTCCATTTTAAAAAATTTAATATTTTCATTATTAATTTGGATTTGATTTTGAATTGGGGTCCATCAAAAGTTGCTTATATAGTCAAATTGGACGTTTTTTTCAAACTATCATAACTTTTTCCTAGGGGGTCATATTTTTGACTTCTTACAGTCATTGGAAAGGTGGTTCCAAGAGCTACACAATGGTACAATTTTAGTTCCATTATTTTACTACTTTGATCAGTTTTAGGGGCTTGAAAGTTATATATTCTTGGTTACACGACTTTGAGTATAATTTTTGCATACGAAATCAATTTTTTTATTTCAAATAGGCATTAGAGAGCATGTACAGTATACTACATAGTGGATTAGATTTTTTTATCATTTTATGGTGTAGGAAATGTATGGTACTTATTTGATCATTTGTAGGTGCCTAAGGTTTGGGGTGTGATTGTGTGAGCATCTAGATGAGTCAAGAGGAAAAACCTTGAGGGAGTAAATGTTTTTATATGAAATTTATGATGGTACAGCTAATTACCAATTTTATGTTTCCCGGTATAGGTGTTTTTAGAGTTGGAATTTGATGGTGATAGGTACATAGGTTGTCTTCAGTTTTGAGGACATGGTTGACATGAGTGGAGACTTGGAGTCTTGTATGGGTGATAGTTGAGTGTAGGTATAGCATTGACTATGGTTATGGTGTCATGGGTATGCAAGTACATTTGATGCATTGGCATGACATGATCATGTATGTGGATTTTTTCTAGTGTTATGGTTTGATGATTAGGAGGTTGTTCTTATCTCCTTGATACTTATTTGATTCCTTGACTATGGTTACTCATTTGTGGACATGTTTGGAAAATCAGATCTTTGGTTGATTTGGTGTTTGAGTCTTGATGTCTGTAGGATTATCTTCTTTGATATATTAGTTTGTAGGTTAATAATGTGATGATGAATTTGCATGCTTCATTATTTTGATCACGATTTATGCAGGTGTGTGGGTTGGCCACTCACTCATTTGCAGTGGGATGAATCAGATGTGGACTATCTATATCCATGAGATTAGTTTAGTGTTGATGCAAATTTTGTTAGTTGACCTTGTTTGTGGTCGTTTGTGCATTGGTATGCTACTTTGGGATGTGAGGATAGATGGTTAGAGTACCTGATTAGTTAGTTTTTGGGACTTGTAGCATGTGGTTTTATCACAATTTCATGATATCTTGGTACATTTAATTGGTTATACACTTTTAGTGGGAGCTTTTGACAGTGATGACTTGGCAATGTAGGATTGGTTCTTGATGGTTTGATGGTGATTGTATGTATCTTCTTGGATTGGATATTTTGGTTCTACTTGGTATGTTATTGGCATTTCAGTTGTGTGTGTAGACCTGGATTATCTTCATGGAGGAGATATTTTCCACAATGCCATGTGTAAATCAGTATCACGGTTCAGTGGGAGTTGTTGGTAGTGACCTATATGCATCATCGGTGATTGTTACCTTCATGTGATTGGAGATGTGGTTTCTTGGTTTAGAGTGTGTTTGTTATTATGTCATGATACACTCTTGATTCTAGATTAGAGTTTGGAATGGTATATATTCTCTTGAGACTAGGATGTATGCATTGGTGCATGTGATCTCCTAGGAGGAGATGGTTAGATTATGTTGTCATGATAGGTTCCTGATTCTATGATTGGATATTTGACATTGATCTTGGTAGTTCTCCTTGTATTGAGTATATTGATCATTTTCTTGATTACTTCATGATAGTGCTATGTTGCATTTGGATTTTGGCATGGATTAATCAATTACAGGTGCTCATGGATACATGGAGACATAGGTGAGGTTGGATTTCTCTTATGATTAGAGACATTTTCTTGAGGCACTTACTCTTTGAAGGTTTTAGCAAGAAGAATATAGAGTATATTGTTCTTGGAGTGAGTCATGAAGGCTTGGTTATCTTGGAGGAGCATTCTCATTCCCCACTCTTGGTCTACTCAACGGTTTATCATTTGAGAGGTATTTGCTCATTATTTCTTTTAGATGTGTTATGTTTCATGCTTTTATTTCTCATGAGATTGAGTAGAGTCATGGTGATTGATTTTGGAGACTCATTTGAGGATTGGTACGCATGATTTTGTATTCTTTATCTTTCATTGATATGGATCTTGAGCTATGGATAGCTAGTTCTAGAGGATTCATTTGAGGGATTTTTGGCATGGTTATCTCCTTGTGCATTTGAGTTTATGTTATCATTCATTAATGAGGAGTTTAGGAGATGGCTTATGGGCTGATTTTTTAGATTTTGGAATGGTTACTTTGAGTTTGATTTCCTTGGTTAGGGAGGCTTACTTCCATGTTGGTATTTACATAATTCATATGTTGTTTGATCTAAGAGATTGAACGTTGTTTTGGGTGTTGTTGAGGCTTCTCATTTGGGGTTGTTAGGAGATCATTCTTGACACAACATTTCAATTTTGAGGTGTTGGTAGAAGGACATTTTATGGTTTATAGGTTTTCTCTCTTCATGGTTCCTTCCTGGAGGTTCATGTTCATATGATTTGGGAGGATGGTGGCAACATGTTGTGAGAGATTATGCAACTGTTTGGGTTGTATGTGTTTATCATTGTTATTGTTCTTGGTACATTGTTGATCATTTATCACACCTTGATATAGTTTTGATTGGTATACTTGATATGCTATGACATTACCCATTCAGTGGGAATTCCTGGATATGTGTGTTCTTCATTGATAGGTTTGATACAAGGAGCTTGTGATTGTGTTTTATGGGTTGCATATGTTGTTGGCATGAGTTTACTGATGTTCTTGATACCTAGGAGGTATAAATGGTTGGATGTATTAGTATGTGTTGTGGATGTTATTTTCGATCATGTGGGTTTTTTAACTTGTTTAGATCCTTTGTTATCACTTGGATTTGATGATTGTGTTCTTAGATTGGTGCATCTTCACCTTGGCATGTTCCTTTTCTTCTATAAGTGGCACGTTGGAGGATGAGAGGAGTTCTTTCTTGAGATGGTGGTCACTTTGGTCTTATATCTTAATGGAGCATGAGAGCATGCTGGAGATTCATGTGGTTTCATGTATTGATCCCTTATGCAATGTATACAACAAGTGGGAGAATATTGGGATATGGTGTTGTACACCATTGTATAATTCAATATATTATAATGTTGTAATTAAATAATTATTTAGTTGTGATGCACCTAGGTGGTGTGGTTAATCACACTAGGTAATTATTAGGGGACCACTTTACGTTGTATTGTAACATTGTATTATTATTTAATGTGTGGGAGACATGTGATAATAATTCAATATTGGGGAAATATTTAAAAAGTGAAAACTTAGTACCCAATATTAAATAAGGGGTTAGTGATTTTGTGTTCACATGGTTTTGTGCACATGGTTTTATCTTACCACTTGGTTGCATTTGTGAGAGCTTGAATCTATAAAAGGAAGCACATGTTTGTGGTTAAGGTTGGCTGGGTGAGTGAGTTGTCATTATTGAGTCTTTCTGAGGAGTGCATATGTGAAGCATGGAATGCAATGTGTGGATTTATGCTTGGACACATGAGGATGCATTGAGAGGCTTGATTCTTCAGAGGTATTCATTGTAACTCTTGTATTGTTTTATTGTTGAATAGTATGATAGAATATGGATGCTTTTGGAGGTTGGGTTTTTCCCTCTTGACGGTTTTTCCAAGGTATATCTTGTGTTATATTGTGGCTTGTCTATTTGATCTATGCATTATGGTTACTTGTATGCATATTTTTCTCTCATGGGGTTATGTAGTAAATGAATTAATATTGTGGGTTGAGTGCATTATTTCCTAATAGTAGTAACCCTATGCAACACTTACTTTTTGAGATAAATTATTATTTTATTTCTAATTAAAATAATTATAAGTATTAAGATAGGAAATGTTGATTGATCCATTAGTGAAAAATTAGATTATTGTTTGTGTATAAAAATGAGGCTTATGAGACATCCCCCCTTTTCATTAGTATCTAAAATGACCCCACTAAAAATTACAATGTTGGAACTTTATAATTAGTATGATTTACAATACAAATATCATATTTTCAAAATATTATAGGTCCCAAAATGACCAAAATATTAAAACTATAGTTCTAGTTATGGTACATCTAGGACCTATAATAGTTTTAATATTTTGGTATAATTTTGTGCTTGATGTAGTGGTGAAACAATAGGTCCCAAAATGACCAAAATATTAAAATTGTAGTTATGGTACATCTAGGAGATGTGGTTAGCCACACTAGGTAATTATTTGGGGTCAATTGTAAATTTTTATTGTAATTTTAGGTTAATTATTTTATGAGGAACATGGGATAATTATTCAATATTTGGGGAAAGATATTTAATAATGTGCAAATTTAGTACTCAATATGAAATGAGGGTTTGTGTGAGCTTGATTCTATAAAAGGAAGCACGTGTTTATTAGATGTTAAAGTTGGCTAGTTGAGTGGGTTGTCATATTATTGATTCTTTTTAAGGAGTACATATGTGAAGCATTGCATGAGATGCATGGATTCATTCTTGGACACATGGAGGATGCACTGAAGAGGCTTGATGCTTCAAAAGTATTTATTGTAACTTTGTAAGTGCATGTATTGTTTTTTAATAATATATGGAATATGAATTCCTTTGGAGGCTAATTTTTTCCCTCTTGAGGGTTTTTGCATGGTATATATTGTGTTATCTTATGTCATGTCTATTTGATCTTCACATTATGGTTAGTTTATAAGCTTGCATGCATGTTTTTCTCTCACGGTGTTATGTAGGAAATGGATTAAACATTTTGGGTATTATACATTGTTTCCTAACAAGTGGCATCAAATTACATACATGGTTGTGGGAGGTGTGAGCTCTCGGGTTTGGTATAACCCTTATTTTAGTAGATCTAACAAAAAGTTAAATCCATGACAATGTAGGAAAGATCATTGTGCAAATATTGTTTGGCATATTTGGGATCTTGGGGTTTGTAGATATGTTGGGTTTATTACAAATATAAGATTTGAAAAATGTTGGGTTAAAATAGTTTCTTGTATTGGGCTTCATATCAGGCTTTTACGAAAAAGATGTATAAATTACCTTTTGAGATGAAATAAACCTCACCATTGGATCCAAGATGGCCAAGAAATGAAGATTGATATAAAAAATTTCCTATTTTGGCCACTATGAGAAAATACATTTTTTTCCCAATGACCCTTTTGGTCATATGGTCATATGGTCATCAAGTTGCAGATTTGAAGAAACTTTTTACTCTACTCTCAAATAAAAATTTAATTAAAAATTATTTTAAAAAAATTGAGGGGTCTACAAACCCCCCATACCCATGTTATGCCAACAACATACTTGCCTAGCATAGATAGTTGTATAGGCTATGCATGGTTGTTAGTCCTTTCTAGTTGGTAGGCCTTAAGCCCTCAATTCTTGGGCCTTGATCTTGTGGGGACCCCTGTACTACGCACCTATCATGCAGGGTTATAAATTATCAAATAATAAAATAAAAATTGTCTTAAAATATTTTAAATTCGGTTGCCTTGCCACCCCTTAGAATGTCACCACTGAAAAACAACCACCTAGGCACTACCAATTGACTACCTAAGGACCACTTGCCAGCCATCCTTGCTAAGAAAATTTGGCATATTTTTTCTAGGAGGCATAACTTTCACCCATGGTGTTATATTTTTTACTTCCAATAGTTGATGAAAAGATCTCTCTGAGCACTATGTAATGGTATAGGTTTGGTTCCATATTTTTTCATTTTTATCATTTTTTGGGGTCTGGAATTCAGATGTTTCTCTGGTACATGTTTTTGGACATAAATTTTACATGTAGAATTGGATTTTTTATTTCAAATAAGCATTGTAGAGAATTTACAATGTATTACACATGGATTGGGTAGATTTTTAGTTTGTGGTGTAGAGAGAGGTTTGTACTTGTTTGATCACTTGTAGTTTTTAAGATTCAAAGTGTGATTGTGTGAGTATTTGAATGAGTCAAGAAGAAAAACCTTGAGGGAGTACATGTTTTTATATGATATTTATGATGGTATAGTTAATTATCAATTTTGGTGCTTATCGATACATGTTTACAAGTGTTTTTTAGAGTTAGACTTTGATGGTGATAGGTACATAGGTTGTTTTCTAGTTTGAGGACATGTGTTAACTTGTATGGAGACTTAAAGTCTTGTTTCATGAGATTTGAGTGAAGGTACATCATTGGTGATGATTATGGTCTCATGGATATGTAGGTACACTTGATCATTAACATGAAATAATCATGTGTGTGGTTTTTTGGTAGTAATGTGGTTTTAGTGTTAGGAGGTTGTTCTTATCTCCTAGATGCATGTTTGGTTCCTTGAATATGGTTACTCATTTATGTACTTGTTGGAAAATTAGATCTATGGGTGATTTGGTGTTTGAGTTTTGAAGTCTACAAGATTATCCTTTTTGATATCTCGATTTGCAGGCTACTAATGTGATGATGATTTTACATTTTTTAGTGTTTGGTATCAACAAGTTATGTATTTTTTAGGTGTGTACATCCTATTGATTGATTGGGATGACTTGAATGTGGGTTATCTATATCCATGAGATTGACCTAGTGTTGATGGAAACTTTGTTTTTTATTAGAAGTAAAACAGGTTTTGAAGGGGCCCCAAAACCCTTTACAAAAAAATTAGCTAAAGCAAAAGATAACTAAAAAAAGCACACAACAATCAAAAAATAGCACACCATCAACGCGATAGCAGCCAAAAAGGAGGGACAAAAATAACAACACTACATATTCTTCAGGATATCAGTAGTGTCCATGTCGCTTGCCACAACCTTCTAATAATCATCCATGACTTCAGACAAATCCTTAGCAAGAGCCCCAACCCGCACCTTGGTCTTATTACGTGTTCTAGCACCGGGTCCACCCACATTCACCTCACTAATCAAAACATTTTGCACCCCACCAGCCTTGTCAATATACACCTTTTCCTCCACAAGCCTACCACTAGCACTAGCTTCCTCACTAGGAGCAATTTCCTTGCATTTCTTGGCCATTTCAAAAGGAATAGAAATTCCAACAGATTCATACTTCACATCAGATTTAGTCCCTTCCCCACCCTTCTCCAAATTAGCACAAATCCTTTCCATTTGTTCCTCAAGGGTCTAGATTCTTTACTCTAACATTTGCTTCATTTTCAGTGTTTCCTCGACAATAGTCTTCAATGAGTCAAACAACTCATCAATTTGATTTTGAACTAAAGACTCTCCCACTTTACTCACTGCACCATGAACCCTAACATTGGTCATGTTGAGTTCGTGAAACACCCATTTAAACAATTTAAACAAAGAAATGGAGCCCTCCTTAGCCATCCCTAGAACATTGGGTACATCCTCAGGGTTAAAGTTAAAAACATCCTTACCCACAACAACATCCTCCTAGGAAGAACTAACCTTGTCCTGGCTAACACAAACCTCCTTACCTTTACCACCAACAATTAGTATTTGAATCTTGCAAATTGAGTCAACAATTTCCTCAACAAAAAACCTCCTTCTATTCAACATTTCCAGATCCACACCCTGGGAATCCACAACATCTTGCCCACCATCCACCTTCAAGGGAGAAGCAACTTGCATCTCCACCAACTGGCTAGCAAACCTAATAGCCAATTTCTTATTACTACCCGCCTTTGGATCCTTCTTTGTCTTGGTCCCCAAAATAGGGGGCGGTAGGGACACATCTTCAATCCTTTCCTTTAGGATAGTTGAAGGGGAAACAAGCTTAGTTTTACTTAGTTTTTCAGTAGCCTTGTCCTCATTACCAGTCTCATATCCCTTCAAGTTAGGACCCAACTCCCCTTTACCAAACTTTCCCACATTAGGAGGTTGTGAAACAACTTCCATGGAAGCTTGGGAGTCTGGGACATAATCTGTGTCTTCATCAGTATCAGACTCCTCCTCAAGGACAATTTTCCTCTTTTTCCCTTTCTTGCTGACTGGCTCCTCTTTAGAGATAATTTCATATTCCACAACCGGCTTATGTTGCTTACCCTTTGGAGTATCAAGTGGTTTAGCAACCTCAAAAGCTTTAGCATAATCAGTAATTAACAGAATAAGCCTAACATGCAACACCAAATTCTTAGGGTTCCTTTTGTGATCCTTCAGACCATATTCCAGAGACAACAAAAGATAAAAAGGAAATGAAATTTTCTTTTTATGGATAAAATGATTTAGGAGGACAGAGTGATAAGCATTTACCATAGAAAAATGACCTTCGAGGGTAATATAACTCATAAGTTCCTAAGCAACATCCCCCCAAAGTGCTTTGAGTGAGCTGCGCTGGTACCCACCACTCTTGGTCGTCTTAAGGTCTCAAGTTCTTCAACCCCTTTGAAAAAAATCTACATAGCCACCTTAGATTCCTTCTTGTATTTGTAGACCTTCTTTCCTTCTGTCGAGAGCCTAGTGATATTAGCAATAAAATCCTCATTTGCATCAAATTCTATACCACCTTGTTTCAAAACCCTGTTATTCCAAGCATTAGCAAACAAAGCCATTGCCTGTAGGTTATTTCCATGCAGCCTTTCCAAATAAGGTGTGAGCCCACCTTTCTCCAATATACGCCACACCTCCTTTCTCTTCATAGTATCATAGGAGAAAGGCTCTGCATGATTTTTGTCGCCTCCCATGGCCCTACAATTTGGAGAACTAAGAAGTTTGAGAACCTTGCAAGCGATAAGGAGAAACCTCGAGAATGAGATCCAAAAAATGCCCACAATTCATGTGGCAATGTTATTGTATAAGAGCGAATATGCACCCTAGGCGCAATTCCCATTTTTTCCTTTATACACTTTAGAAAGCCAAAGTCAGAGACTTAAATTTACTAAAGCCCGTTGTTGGTGATCCACGTGGAGCCTATTTTGTTTGTCGGTGGAGGCATTTTTGTCGAGGATGTCCACGCAGTGCGCATACGTCCCTAGCAGGTTCCTGCGGCTGAGCCAACAGAGGCGTTACTCTTCCCATTGGCAGCGAAGTTGTAACGCCTCCTTCGGCCAATCGACCCAAATATGGCCATTTTCTTCCTAATTCCTTCATATTCACTCCTTCAACTTGCATTTCAACTCTTCACAACTTCACTTCAACTCTTCAACACTCTTCATCACAACAAGGCTTCATTCTAGCACTCTCACAAGCTCACTTTCACTCACTTCCAAGCATTCCAAGCATTCCATTGTAGCAACATGACACTCCATCAACTTGATAGAGAATGTTTGGGACCACGCCATTCACAACAAAGGCTTGAGTTCCTCTCATTTCTTCCCCAAGTAGCCTTGAGTGCTCTTGGTGGAGGTGGTAAGCTTCCCTCTCCCCTCCTCTATCATTTGGTGAGTAGTATAGTACTACATTATAGTGCTTGTGCTTTCATTACATTACTTCTTTATCTCATTCCTTTGGTTGTCCGTGGTGGTGGAAACACCTAAACAGGGGTCTGACTAAGGCAGGCCCCCATACAACCCCCCAACATTTTATCTCTTGTTGTGTGTAGGTGGACGCACTTTGTGGAGCTAGCTGGTGAAGAGGCTCTTCTACGAGATCATCTTCATCACCTTAGCTTTGGTTTACCTATTTTATCACCTCCATTTGTATTTCTCTTATTTCATAGTATTGTTTTGTTCTCTTAGAAGTTGTTAAGGTAGGCCGTTAGTCATTTTAATGAGTTCAACCTTGCCTCGGCTGTGTTCTGATCGTACAGACTACAACGTGCTTTCGAGATGCCAATGCGCCGCGATGTCGTCCAAAGTCCGCGCTGACGTCCTCGGGAAGAGAGCTCCCTGAGGTGCAGAGTTGGACCTAAAAATTGACTCGCATAGCCCCACCTTAAAACTTGAGATTGACGAGTGGTCGCATGGTTCTATAATCTTCATCATTCTCATCCCCATACCCTAAACACTACTCTTAGCTAAGGTAAGTTAGGGCAGCCTCTTGCATCTTGACCCTCCGTGACCTGGGGTCTTGCACGCGGTGGTCCCCCTCACATTTTTGGTGAACCCAACATGAACCAACGTTTGTTCAGTTGTCGGTGTTGAGGCTTCCCTCGATTGCTTCGTGATTGTTGTGTTCTCGAGTGTTGTGAAGGTTTATGAGCATCACAACCCAGTCCACAACTTTTGGGTATATCGTAAGAAGTGTACGACACCTCCTGATGGATAGAACGAAGGTCTCACTTGGTCTCTCTACGGGTCTCTTCCCTGGTCCTGTCATTATTTTGGCTATGCAGGAGCAGGTGTTGAGGGGTGAGATGGGATTCACCGATGAAAACGATCACATCCCCACTCCTCCCGCCTCCCCCACGCCATCATCAGTGGACGAGCATGAGGTCTTTCAAATCCCTGTTGAATATGTGTCCGCCCTCACAAGGGGGTTGGGTGACCTTGAAAATCATTTGGAAAGAAATTTGAAGATATATAGCTAGAGCTACTCGGGTTGTTAGTGAACTAAAACATATGATGGATAAAGACCGAACAGATGTAGATCTTCTAAGTAGTCTCTTCGGTATCATCGAAGTGTGCACCCCTTCGAGCAACTCTAGTTTTGCACAAGGAGTCACCTTCGAAGAACACGAGAGACAACTAGGATTATCAATGCCTCCCACCTCTATCTACATGGCCGATGTAGTCCCTTCCATTAGTATCCTTTCCGTCCCTAATCAACCAAAAACTATCAAGGTGAATAAGGTCTTGTTGGGCTTTAGCTTTATCCCTTCTATCGCCTTCGGTGGTGGAGATCTTGGCAGAATAGGTGGTGGAGGCTTTGGTAGTGGCGGTGGATTCGGTAGTGAAGGTGGTGTTGGCGGAGGTGGTTATGGTGAGGGTTGTGGCGGTGGCTTTGGCGGAAGTCACACTAGGGGAGGTTCTGGAGGCAGAATTGGCGGTGGCTCTGGAGGAGGTTCCTCTAGCCCTTTATCTTCTAACAACCCTATTCTAAACACTCTACTTCAGAATATGGGTAAGATGCAAAGTCAGTTAGCAAGCCTTTCCCAGGCCTCTGCCCAACCTATTTTCTAGCCCTTCTTCCGACATAGCCCATTGTTAGTTGCCATCTTGAACACTCCCTTCCCTCAGGGAATGGAGATTCCTAAATTTGAGAATTTTGATGGTAAGGGGGATCCACAGACACACGTGTTTTCCTTTAACACCCTCTGCACTGACTTCTTCCATCATGACACCTTGATGACTAAACTATTTCCCTGATCTCTCAAGGACACAACACTCGAGTGGTATTATTCCTTGCCTAAAAATTCTATTTTCTTGTTCGACCAACTTGTTAATCAATTCCTTAGATAGTTCTAAGCAAACATGGGCCAAAGATGACCTTCTCGGATCTCGTTCGATGTAAGCAAGGAGACAATGAAAAGATTACCAATTTCATATCATGCTACCAAATGCTTCTTTCACAAATCTCGTACCAGCTGCCTGATTTTGACGTGCAAAAGGTGTTCATAGGGAACTTACAAAGGCCTTGGCAAGAGAAGTTCACCCTTATGAAATACCCTTCTTTCGCGCATTTGTGTGTAGCCTTACAAGAATACCAACAAACAGTTGCTTAGTTCAAAGGATCTTCCCCGCACTCCTGTTCTGAAGGGAAATCCACTGTATCAATCTCTAGGAAAGGAAAAGTTGTTGCGAATGTAGTAGCCACTATCAATGACAATGGCCTCAAATGAAACCAGAAATTCATGAAGTTGTCTGAATCTTACACTTCAATCTTGCAAAATTTGTTGAAGGATAAGATCATAACTTTTCCGCCCCCTAAGCCTGTTAAAGAACCTTACCCCAATTGGTATGATGGGAGCATCTATTTTCAATACCATCATGTTAATGATGATGATACCAAAAGTTGTATGCAGTTGTGTCATGAGATACAAGACTGCATTAAGGATGGTAACATTTGTCTAGATGGGAATAAATAGAACGCTAAAAAATCAATGACGAAAGCTAACAGTGAATTACAGATATATAAAGACCCGTTTCTGTCACATTCTTCCAACATGATTATCGATCCCATTGATTTTGTTCCTCAACCCAAGGCCTATGTAAACATGGTCATGGTAACTTCTACCGTTCCACCCGCACCCGGTTCACTGGATATTACATTTACAACACAAGATCTACCCTTAAACAACAAACCTTCACCTCTTTACATTCTCGCTCACGTCAATGGTAACATTGTGATGGGAGTCTTGATAGACCCCGCGATCCATGTGAATGTTACTACTGAAGAAACATTAGTATTGAACTCATTGCAAAAAGAAAAGTATAGAGAAACAAAATCTACCATCCGTACTCACGATGGTATGAGTCTTAAACCTTATGGCTCGATCACTTTGTTCATCTTGGTTGGACTTAGGACTGTTGACATGGTCTTCGACGTTATTCTGGAGTTAGACCTATTCAGAGTGAAGTTAGGCATTCCTTGGTTGGCTTCCATGAATGGGGTTGTATCCATTATTCATAAGTGTTTAAAGTTTTCCCACGAGGGTGTCGTGCATGCAGTGCATGATACCGAATATCAGCCTTTGGTATCTTGTGGTGGATATTCACTGGATCACTTTTGGCCCTCCCCAGTTGGTTTGCTTCCTCTAAGAATGGACCTACTTTACAAGAACTATGTGAAGTAAAAAACTGGGGGCAAAGGGGAGCCAAAGCCGACCCTTCCTGTAACGGAAAAATCGATTGCCTCCTCTTCCCGAGACGAGAAGAAGGAGCCCGCGCTTACG
This sequence comes from Sequoia sempervirens, assembly GCA_007258455.2. Lineage (NCBI taxonomy): Eukaryota > Viridiplantae > Streptophyta > Pinopsida > Cupressales > Cupressaceae > Sequoia > Sequoia sempervirens. The sequence goes on from VDFB02271358.1 coordinate 281,113,153, forward strand.
ACTACTCCTCCAAGAGAGAAAGAGAAGTCCACATCGGCCCCTTCTCCTCCCCACAAAGGCAAAGAGAAGGCTATGTTATCTACTCCCTCTTCCCCAAAGAAAGAGGAGAATCCCATAATGACTCCCTCTCCTTCTCGCAAAGATAAAAAAAATGGACTTTCTCCTGGATTGCCTCGTCCTCTCCCTTTTCTTGAGAAGAGTATTGGATGAGCAGACCTGCTGGGTCCGATGATTCCTCCTTGGAGTAGGCCCAAGATTAGAATCACGAACCTTCCTAATGAATATCCAGGACCATGGTACTACTTATATGGCAGAAAGGTTCTCACAGAGAACTCAATCTGTGGCCTCCTACTGCTCCTGCTCCTAAGGAAGTGAGCGGAAAGAGGCCCGCTACTGAGGCTCTCGAGTTGACTCCTCTTGTCGCTCCTTAGCCTGCTCCCCCTGCTCCTGTACAAGAACCCATTCCTCCACCTGAAATGACTATAGTGGACGCTCCTATGGTCAAGCAAGAACCTCTCGTCCCTTTGCAAGCTCTAGCTTCTAACTCCAAGAGCCGTAGAAACTGCCTTGCATGTGAACATAAGTGTCGGCGAAAGGCTCTCCTAGTCGAGTAGGCCACCTCACAGTAGAAGGAAGAAGAAATAACTGCTCTTTTTTTAGGACCTCTTGTCGCGTCTCCTTCCTCTCTTCTTGTTGTTTCTCTTCAACTTGATTCGCTCCTGGCTTCTGTTGCGAGCAAAAACGTGCCTAACCCTAAATGGGTACAGGTGTTTATTGCTCCTTCAGCGGAGCCACCTTTGCTGATTTCCATCCTGAATATTCAGCCCTTCCCTAAGCCCGTGGACATGGTTAATACTTGGGTAAGTGCAAGAAGTTGATTCCACTTCTAGTGGAAGTGTCATTTTTCAGCTTTAAAAGAGGTAGTCATTCATTTTTTAGAATAGGTACCCATTATAAAGTGGGTACTCATTCCAAAAGGTTTCAAAATCACAATCCATGTTTCTCATTTGGATTTAGTCTTAGAAAATTCATGGTGACCCAACCCTTAGCCTTAGACCTACATGTACAAGGTTGTGACAATATCGAGAGAAAAAACTATGTCAATATGGTTGACGGGGTTTTTTTTAGAATTATTTTATGAAATTAAAACCCATTTTAGATGAGATTGTGTAGATTCTATATATGTAATTTTTTTTCTAATTGGATTTTTTTTAATTTTTCAATTATTTTTTTATGAAATAGGTCCATAAACTTGAATTATCAAGGTTTTTAAGTATTTTAATAACTTTTTATTAAAATAATTTTTTGGAATTTTTTTTTTACAAAACCATACTTCAGACAATTATTTTTTATTTGAAAAAAAATATCATCAAAAAATGATAATTTTAGGTCATCTTTTGCATGACGTACACGACAATTTTTCAAAACACCAAATATGGCCAATAAAAAATTAACGAAAAAACAAATATTCAATAAAAAAATAGTGAAAACATGCTCAAGTGAGTTACAAATCTTTTCCCGAAAGGATTTAGAAAAATGTGATTATTTAGGTCAAAATATGGATGACGTACACATGCATGGTACTGTAAAAAAAAAGTGACTTTTAAATAGTGGTTTTTAGAAATGCCTATTGAAAATCAATTTGTATCATCTAGGTATTAAAATAAATTACATATTTGGAAACTAGACTCCGAATACTACATTTTATGATCAGTGACTTTTTTCAAGATTCCATCTCTAAGTGCTTCAAATTTTAAGGTCAAATGTGAAAAATTCTAAAAATCAGGGAAAACACTTCCACTTTTTGGCCAAAAAGTGGACTCAACTTCTTGTCAGCACCAACTTCAGTCGTGTTCGTTGCGGTTCTATCCTCCTCTTCCTTTGCACCCCTAGCTTCGTCTATGGAGAGTTCATCTCCTCCCACAAAGAAAGAGGTGGAGGTTGATCCTTTTGGAAACAAAGGACAAGAGGAGTCCACCTTCGCAAGGTGGCCCTATGATGACTTGTTCTCTCCTTGTGACAAAACCAGTCCCAACTTCCTCTGAGTTTGCCACCACTCCCGAGTCATTTGGCGAGCTTAGCGGTGAATCTTAGGCACAGCCTGCACCGTCTGCTGAGAATAAGCATGATGCTCCTACGGGATGCATGTTTAATTCCATGGACGAAGTCCCGGCCTTGTCGGTGATCTTCGCAAAATCGTTGAATTTGACTCCACGGGAGCTTGGTGGAGAGGACCTTGAAGGGCCCTCTTCCTTGGCCCTTGTTGTGGGAGGGTCAGATGCTCCTCCTCTTAACATTCCACCCTTGCAAGCGCATCCTCCTCCCCCTTATGAGGATCTAGATTGGGAAGTGGATGACCTCTTGGATGATCAGTGTTCGGAGGAAGTCCCCTTTTCTTGATCTTGTGTGTGTGTGTGTTTTGTGATGTGTTCCCCGTACTTGTGATATGTGTGCCTAGATGACCTTCTTCACCCCTATGGTGCTTGGATACAGGCGTGGTTTTTGTGTCGTAAACCTTCTTCTATTTGTACCATCATTCTTCCATGTTTGTGCTTGATTTTCGATAAATTGGGGACGATGCAAAGTGTTGGGGGAATTTAGGCTTCCCTTCCATGTTGACCCAATTTTTTATTTTTACTTTGTTTTATGTGTATTCTTCCTAATCTGGTTGGGGATTGATGATCTTTCACCTTGCATTGTAGTTACCTACTATTATATGAGCTTGGATAGATTTGACCCTGCTAAACCAGATCCCCCTATGTCCTTTGTTTGTATTTTCTTTTTTGCTTTCCCTTTATCTTTCTCTCTTCTTTTCTTGAGTTGTCCCCCTTATGTGTGACAACGTTCTCCACTTTATTGCTTCGATTTTTAGAAAACAAATTTGTTTCCAACGAATCTTTTCTTGAAATTATTTACAACACTTCTTTCCTTAGAATTGCATTCTCAACTTGGAACCCTAACGGAACATGTTTCCTTCATCATGAGTTCATAAAGAAAGGACTTGAAGACCTTTCTCTGAAGTGGGAGCTGCTTCGACTTCCCCTCACATGGGGGCATGACCTTCCTTTTGAATTCCTTGATGACGAATCACTCTAAGAAAATAGTTGCTTTTGAATTGCGTGTCCCTTGAGCAGACCCCTCTTTCTTCTTTACGATGGGTTCCCTAGGGACCCTTCTTCAAAAGCCTTTGTAACAAATGGACTTTTTCACGTCTAGCCTAGGGGTAGCCCGACTAGACTCATTCCATTTTCCCTTCTGCATCTAGCTTGGGGGTAACCTGACTAGACCTTACTTTTCAAATAACACATCCCTTGAGTGGACCCCTCTCCTTTTGAAGGGTTCCCGAGGGATCCCTTTGAAGGTTTCATGGTCGGCATGACCGACTACTTTTAGACACACTCTATCTGCGAGTAGGTGTGTTGCCGCTTTTAGACACGCTCTATCTGCAAGTATACGTGTCATTGCTTTTAGACACACTCTATCTATAGGTAGACATGTCACCACTTTAGACACACTCTATCTGCGAGTAGACATGTCACCGCTTTAGACATGTTCTATTTGTCGATAGATGTGTTGCCGCTTCTTGACTCTGTGGAGTCCGCTTCCTTGGGGCTTTTTGGGGGTTGCCTCCTTGCAGGTCCGCGGGCCTATAAGATGATTTGTTCCAACTTCATAGTTCCAAGCAACTATGGAGTCCTTCACTTCTCCTGTGCCTTCAGGTATGCCAGACTGAGTATTGCTTCCTCGACGGTTCAGGTATACTTTTCTAATCCTACTCTCTTCTTAATCTACTTTACCAAGCACTCATTAGTACTCGTGCTGGCTAAAGTGGGGGAAAAATGTATAAGAGGGAATTTTCACCCTAGGCACAATTCCCTTTTTTTCCTTTATACACTTTAGAAAACCAAAGTCGGAGGCTTAAATTTACTTAACCCTGTTGTTGGCAGTCCATGTGGAGCCTATTTTGTGTGTCGGTGGAGGCATTTTTGTTAGGGACGCTGGTGCGGTGCGCTTACGTCCCTGGCAGATTCTTGTGGTTGAGCCAGCAAAGGCATTACTCTTCCCATTGGCAACGAAGTTGTAATGCCTCCTTCGGCCAACCAACCCAAATATGGTTGTTTTCTTCCTCATTCTTCATATTCACTCCTTCAACTTTCATTTCAACTCTTCAGTACACTTCATCACAAGAAGGCTTCATTCTAGCACTCTCACAAGCTCACTTTCACTCACTTCCAAGCATTCCAAGCATTCTATTACAACAACATCACACTCCACCAACTCGGTAGAGCACGTTTGGGACCACACCATTCGTAGTAGAGGCTTGAGTTCCTCTCATTTCTCCCCCAAGCAGCCTTGAGTGCTCTTGGTGGAGGTGGTAAGCTTCCATTTCCTCCCCTCTATCATTTGGGGAGTAGCATAGTACTGCATTGTAGTGTTTGTGCTTTCATTACATTACTTCTTTATCTCGTTCCTTTGGCTGTTCATGGTGGTGGAAACACTTAAACAGGGGTCTAACTGAGGCAGGCCCCTATACAACCCCCAACATTTTATCTCCTGTTGTGTGTAGGTGGATGCACTTTGTGGAGCTAGCTGGTAAATAGGATCTTCTACGATATCGTCTTCGTCACCTTAGCTTTGGTATACCTATTTTATCACCTTCGTTTGTATTTCTCTTATTTCATAGTATTGTTTTGTTCTCTTAGAAGTTGTTAAGCTAGGCCATTAGTCATTTTAATGAGTTCAACCTTTCCTTGGCTGTATTTTGACGATACAAACTACAACGTGCTTTCGAGATGCTAGTGTGTCGCGCTGTTGTCCAAAGTTCGTGCTGACGTCCTTGGGTAGAGAGCTCCCTGAGGTGCAGAGTTGGACCTAAAAAATGACTCGCCTAGCCCCACCTTAAAACTTAGGATTGATGAGTGGTCGCAGGGTTCTATAATCTTCATCATTTTCATCTGCATACCCTAAACACTACTCTTAGCTAAGGTAAGTTAGGGAAGCCTCTCGCATCTTGACCCTCCGTGACCTAGGGTCTTGCATGTAGTGGTCCCCCTCTCTTATAGTTATTATGGAAAAGGAAAATAATGATCCTAGAACACTGCCCCATACGAAGATCAAACAAGGTACCAACAACCCGATCATGATCCAACTCGCCATCACTCCAAATAATTACCCACCACATGATAATAGTCATGAAAACCCAAAGCATTAAAAGGTCATCAACCAAGTTAGCAATTTTGAAAATCATGATTTATACAAGCAATAGCCTCAATGGGGAGGGGGTCTTTCACATCCCATTCCCTAGAACCCCTAACACCAAGATTAGAAAAAACATCAGCTAATCCATTCCCTTCTCTAAAAATATGAGGTATATAATACTCATCAAAGGAATTAAGGATTTCGATAGCATCCATGATGATGGATTCAACACTCCATGAAGGGGCAGAGCAATTCTTTTGATTATTAATAATATTGAGAGAGTCCCCCTCAAGGCATACCTTCTTATAACCTTTCAATTGGGCCATCTTCAAGCCATGATAGGCTACAACCGCTTTCGTAAAGTGGTTTTTCTAGGTTCCCAAAGGGAGTGCCACAGTGGAAAAAAACCTACCATTAGAATTTCTTAACACTCCCCCACAACCAGCAAGTCTCGATTTACATTTAGTAGCTCCAACAAAGTTAACCTTCACCCATCCAATAGGAGGAGATTTCCAAACAACATCATCTCTAGAGGTTTTCCCTTTAGTGAGAGGAAGGGAAATATCACAGGCCAGCTTCCAATTATGCTCTATAGAAATGTCATATGGATTGAGCATTAACCTCAAACCATTCTAGAAAGAAATCCCAAAGACAAAATTCTCTTTGATAGCAGCACAAATTTTATAAGCCACAGAGATAGTAGGAAGAGTTGAACTTCTGAAAATCTTGTTATTGCACTCAAGCCAAATACCCCAAGCAATATGGGGGAGAGAAAGAGACCAAAGAAAAAGCAGAGCAGGATTGGAAGAAGGTCCAACCCAATGAGACCACACTTTGCCAATCGATGAAGGGAACACCCAACTGAGATTTCAAAGAGACAAAACATGGGCCCAAACCTCTCTAACAAATCTGCATCCAATCAAAAGGTGAAAGGAATTCTTAGCATCCTCTTAACAAAGAAAGCATTTGTTAGGCATCACAAAACCTCTCTTGACCAAATTATCAGTAGTTAAGACCTTATTCTGGAAAAAAATCCAGAAGAAAATATTAAGCTTGGGAATCAATTTAGAGGACCACAGGTAAGACCAAAAAGGAGTAGGTCCAACAAAGGAAAATTGAAGATGAAAGGCCAAAGAGACAAAAGATTTACCATTGGAAGAGGGCCTCCACACAATCTTATCAACAGTAGCAGAAGAAGGAATATGAACCAAGGACAAAGCATAAAAAGATCCTCCAACCCCAGTTCCACCTCATGCAACCTTTTCCAACAACCTCCATCTATATAATCGACAACAAATCTGCCAACCCTCTGCACACAAATGTCCATGAAAGGTTGATCCCATGGTTCATCTTTAATAGGCATGTTACCAAACCAATTACAATCCTCCTAGAATAGAATTTTCCTACAATTACCCAATTTCCAAAAAAGACCTTTAGAAACAAGCCTACGAGCCTTGACCATACAATTCTAGAGAGCTAACCCAAACAAAGGGGAGAAGTCAGGAGACAACATATCTCTTATACAATCAACCCCATGAAGGTATTTTCTCAAAACATTTTATCCCATTCACTCTTAGCCAAAATAAGGTTCAGTTTTTTTCCAAGAAGGGCCACATTACTTTGATTTTATGAATTCCAAGACCTCCCACCTTTTTGGGCTTGCAAACATCATCCCAGGAAACCAAATGGATTCTTCTCTTGTCCTCAACCCTAGACCAGAGGAATTTTTTTTGAATTCCCTCCAACTTATCCACAATTTTCCTTGGCATATAAAACAAGTTGAGAGCATAAACAGGAAGATTCTAAAAAGTAGACTTGATCAGCTGCACTTTCCCAGCTTGACTTAACAATGCACCCTTCCAACCAGCCAGTTTAGAATTGAACTTATCAATCAACCCTCGCCAAAAGGATTTGGGAACATTGGATCATAGGGGAAGACCCAGATAGGATGCAAGAATCTCACCAATCTAGCACTATAGGATTCTAGCAATTTTAATTTTCCTATGGTCGGGAGTGTTAAAGAAGAAAATAACACTCTTGGGTAAGCTAACCTTCTACCTTGAAGTAGCCTCATATCTTTGTAGAATAAGTTTAATAAATTTGGCCTCCTTAATAGATGATTCCCCAAGCATGAGAGAATCATCAACAAACTATTGATGGGAACAAATAAGATTACTTGAGGAAGGAGCGAGCCTAGACATTAAACCAGAATTAATAAATCTCTGGATGAGGCGACCCAACAATTCCACCATGATAATAAATAGAAAAGGAGATATAGGATCTCCTTGTCTCAGTCTCCTCAAGCAATCAAAGAGAGGAGAGGAAGATCCATTAACAAGAATAGAGAACCTAGGGGTTGATATAAGCTGATTAATAAGAACCACCATTTTCTCCCCAAAACCAAAAGCTTTCAGAATCTCAGAAAGAAAACCCCAATCAACTCTATCATAAGCTTTAAGAAGATCAAGCTTTAGGATAAAACTAGCATGCTTGTTAACAATTAAGCAGTGAATATTCTCATGGAAAGTAAGAATGGAGTTCAGAATTTTCCTACTAGCCAAAAAACCATTTTGCTGAGAAGAAATGATAAGAGGAAGAACCTTTTGCAATCTAACCACCAACACCTTGGAAAAAATCTTGTAAATCAAATTACACAAGCTGATAGGGAAAAATTCATCAAAGGAAGCAACACCCAATTTCTTAGGCACAAGAAAAATAAAAGAGGAATTCAATTCCTTCAAAATATTGCCACTACCAAAAAATTCCTTAGTAGCTTCTAGAACATCCTCAGCAATAATATCCCAAAAAGACTAAAAAAATAACATCGGGAAGCCATCAGGCCCTAGTGCCTTATTACCTTCAAAAGAGAACACAACACTTCTAATCTCCTTCGCCATAGGAATAGACACCACCTGCCTATTAATATCATCAGAGATGACATGAGGGATGTCCCTAAGAAGATCCTCCTAGCACTCCTAATCTAGCTTCCCTTCCACCGATAGCAGGTTGGAAAAGTAAGAAGACACCACTTATTGCAAATCAACATCCTTCTCCAACACCTAATTATTGAACTTAATAGCATTAATACAATTAGAAGCATTGTGTTTCAAAGTAGAGAGGTGAAAAAACCTTGTTTTTTTGTCCCCACTTGTTAACCACATAACACGAGATCTCTACTTCCAAAATTCCTCCTCCTTAGCCACAATGTTATGCAATCTGGAAAGAAGGACATTCTCCTTCAAAGCCAAGGCTTGATCATACCTAGACACTTGGATAGATTGTTGCATAGAAAGAAGCTCTCAATTAACCTCCTCCTTTTCCAAAAAAATGTGACCAAAAGAAGACTAATTCCATTTCCTAACATTGTTCTTCACATTGGAAATATTTTTGGCCACTCTATACATAGTCGTCCCATCCACCAAAATGTTCCACCAATCATGAACCATATTTTTGAGGTCAGGATGACAGGTCCACATCTTCTCAAATCTAAATGGAATTTTTTTCTTCCTACCTAACAAATCCACCAATAAAGACAAGGGAAAGTGATCCAACCCCAGTCTGTTCAAAGCTGAGAGTGAGCAAGAATAAGAGACAAGCCAATCAAGGGTGATAATAGCACTGTCAAGCTTGACCTAAATAAGAGCATCCCCCACATGCTGATTAGACCAAGTGAAAGAGGCTCCTTTAAGATCCAATTCAAGGAGAGTATTATCATTGATAAGGTTCATGAGATCATATCTACTATCATCCATAATCTACAAACCTCCCAACTTATCAGCATCATGTAGGGGCATATTAAAATCCCCCATAACCATCCAGTTAACAATAGGATGAGCCGATTTGAAGGATCCAAGATTTTCCTAAAACTTTTTTTTGGCACTCTTACTATTATGGGCATAGATATTCAAAAGGGTCCAAGAGAACATATCCCGTAAATTAATAAACAAAGTGGCCACATGGTTGCAATCATGGAACACCTCAACCCCCTAAACCAACTTCAGATTCCAAAAAGTCACAATTCCTCCCAAGGCACCATCTGCATAAGAGAAATGCATACCACAATCCTTAAAAAGCTTATGCTTAAGTTTAGATAATTTTTCCAACCCCATTTTAGTTTCTTGAATTAGGAAAATATCAAGCCAATGATCTCTTATTAGATTAGCAAGCAAATCATGCTTGTGAGGGTGATTTAACCCTCTCATATTCCAGGAGACAATCTTCATAAAAGCTTATGGGAGGTGCTCTTGGAGCACATCTCCAGCAAAGTTCTTTGAGTTCCATCAACAATATCCATTCAACTCTCCTTATCCCTGGTAACATTTGAAGGAAGATGACCTCTACCTCTCGGCTCTAACCCGTAGTCAGACCTTTGCCTATTTCTAGTAACAATCTCAGTGAAGGGGAGTACTTCTTTCTATTATGACCTATCACCAGAATGAATGGAGGGTTGTCAAGGTCATCATAATCCCCATTATCCTTTACTTCAGATAAAACCTCCAAACCCTCAACCTTCGAACAATTATCTTGAGGAGGTTTTACAAACCTACTACCATGGGCCCCTGAAAGAGGGGAGCCCAGGCCCTCATTTGCAGACACCTTCTCTTCCACCAAAGCCTCAGAACTAATCTCTTCAAAAGACTGCATTGAGTTAAGAATAAAGGAGGGAATGTTAAACTCGCCTCCCTACTCCAACTCCCTATTAAGCATTTCCAAATCAGCTTGGCCCTTAAGAATCCCAATATTCTCAACCACTACCATATCCATCTCCACAGGTTTCTTAGAAACCAAGACTACCTCACCATCAAGGGCAGCCCCCTTTTCTCCAAAGACTCCGAAGAAAGCTCTTCAAGAGATTTCTCCTTTTCTCTCCATTGTTTAGTCACCTACTTCGACATTTTAAGAGGATATTTATTTTCCTAATGGCCAACTTTCTTGCACTAAAAGCATGCAAAAGGAATTGATTCAAATTCCACCGCTTATTCCCATACCCTAAATTTGGAGTTGATCTTCACCACAGAGGGAAAGTTAGTAGATTGTTCCACATTCACACAAAATCTAGCATAAACAGGATGCTTCTTGGATGATGTCATTTGATCAATCGACAACAAACACCCAAAAGTACTTGCTATCCCTTTAAGCACTTCCTCGTCCCAGAATTCAAGAGGGAGACCTGGAATTCTAACCCAGACCAAAGTAGCTAAGAAGGAGCATGAGTTAGGATTGAAATATGGTTCCCACCTTTTCAGAATCAAAGAGGACTTCCCAATAAACTAGGGGCCACCCATCAAATCCACCAGTAAATCATCTTCACAGTTGAACATGAAGGTAAAGAAACCTTTGGCCATTATAGCCACATCTATCTATCCCTTAGGTCTCCAGCGGTTCAAAGCAAACTTATGAACCAACTCAATGTGAAGATGCAGGCCAACAAATTTACCCAACAAACACATCCATATTTGAAACACTTTTTTCAACAATACAATCTGGAACAAAGATAGAGTATTCTCCAATCTTCGCATTCGCAACAAAAGCCATAGGAGGAGAGTAAATTTTACCTTTCGGCTTTGCACCAAACAGATTTGACCATTTAAGAGATGAGTCCAAGAAAAAATCATCCCTAGTCTTATCAATCCCAAGGCCCAGACCTTTAGAAGTTACATCTAAACCATCAAATGACTGACTTGGCCCAAAATTTTGAACCCCGGGATTCCCCTTTTTAGAGAAGGACTCTGGAGAATGCCTAGGAAAAGCAACCTTTGGAGCCCCTTTCCCACCAAAATATTCATTTTCCGCTAAAGGGGACCCACACCGCTTACCTGCAGCAAAGGATCCAACTAATACCCATCAACAAGTTGTCTGCCATTAGTTCCTGTAGCACCACCGAGGTTTCTTGCCTTTTCAAAGTTTGAAATTGTACCACTGCCATCGCCACCACCCAAGGAAAGCTCCATGAATTGTGAAAATTTTATTATTTTATCTTTTTATGGTAATTTTTGCATTGGTATGTTCCTTTGAGATGAGAGGATGAATGATTAGAGTGCCAATATTGTTAGTGTTTGGGACTTGTATCATTTGGTTTATCATGATGTCATGATAACTTTGTTATATTTCATTGGTTACACATTTCAATGGGATCTTTCGACAATGATGATTTGTTATTGTAGGATTGATTCGTAATGTTTTTATGGTGGTTGTATCTTTCCTTGGAGATCTTGATTCTACTTGTTCTATGGAGTTGCTAAGATTGTAGTTGAGTGTGTGGACCATGGTTTTTCTCCATTTAAGAGATAGTTGTCATGATGCCATGTATAGATTGATATCATGGTTTCATGGGAGTCTTTGGAAATGATGTGAATTCATCATTGTTGATGGATAATATTCTTTGATGTATGTTGATGTCTTGGAGGATCTCTTAGACCTTGAAGATGTATTGAGAACTATTTCAGATTTACATGTTCATTGTTATGATATGGCTATCTTCATGTAATTAGAGATGTTTATTCTTCGTTTAGAGTATGTTTGGTATTATGTCTTGGTTTACTCTTCATGCTAGCTTATATTTTTGATATGATGTAGGTTCTCTTGAGATCAATATGTTTACATTGGTGCATGCGATATCTTAGGAGGAGATATATTATGATGTCATGTTTGGGTTCATGATTCTACACTTGGAGCTTTGACATTAGTCTTGTTGGTTCTCTTGGTATTGAGTGCATTGGTCATGTGCTTAGGAGATTAATGATAATGTGGTGTTTCATTCAGAGCTTAGCATGGATATTGGTTGTAGGTGCTCATGGATACTTGTATACTTGGGTGAGGCTAGAGTTCTCTTGAGATTGGAGACATTTTCTTGAGATGGTTACTCTTTGAAGGTTTTAATAGGAAGACTAAAGAGCCTTCACCTGGATATGGATGTGATTTCATGATGGACCTATAAAGGATATTTCTCTTGGAGTGTGTCATGATGACCTAGTTATTCTAGAGGAGCATTTTCATTCGCCACTCTTGGTCTACTCAATGGTTTATCATTTGAGAGGTATTTTCCCATGCTTTTTTTAGATGCATTATGTTTTATGATTTGGCTTCTCATGGATATAAATCTTGAGATATGGGTAGTTAGTTCTAGAGGGTTAATTTTAGGGGTGTTTAGCATGGTTATCTCTTTATGCATACGTGTTTATTTATTGTATCATCCATTGATGAGGAGTTTTAAGAGATATTAAATGGGTTGATTTTCTATTTTTGGGAATGGATATCTTGAGTTTGATCTTCCTTGGTTAGAGATGCTTACATACATATTGATATTACATTATACATATGTTTCATTTGATCTATGAGATTGATTGGTTGGGTAATGTTGGATATTTTAATTTGGGTTTGTATGGAGATCATACTTGGCATAGTTTAAGACTTTGAGGTGTTGGTAGAAGGACATGATATGATTTATAGGGTTTCTCTCTTTGTTCTATAATCTTCATATGATTTGGGAGTGTCATGGTGGCATTTTGTGTGAGAGTATGTATCTATTGATGTTACATGTGTGGATAATTATGGTTGTTCTTGTTACTACATATTTTTTTTATCATTTTCCACATCTTGGTATGAGTGTTTATTGGTAGACTTGATATGCCTTGTTCTATTTTTTGGGAAAATGTGTCTCATCCTTATAAATACATAACATACTATTGATATGTCAGTGTGGAGGGGCACAATATGGGGGTTACCCCTCATGAGGGTTTTGAGGGTGTCATCCCCTTGGCAAGGGGTTCAAGGGCCACACACCCTAGCGAGGGTTCAAGGGAACCACCCAAAAAAGGAAAATTTTATGTATA